>JANRMT010062791.1:91010907-91022225 GCA_026402145.1 Polypterus bichir lapradei | reverse complement strand
ACACATACATACACACACATATATACACACAAATACATATATATATATACATACACACACACATATATAAACATATATATACATATACATACATATCTACATATATACACACACAGCTATTTCGTATCAGTGCAATACGCTGCTTGTTAAAACGGATAACTCCCGCTCTTACGTGCAAGTCTGCGTGGATATTATGAACTATCGTATTTGTTCAAGTTCTATTTAAATTTTAAATAGAAGGAATTTTTATTTAGTCGACAGAAATATCTTTGGTAGGAATGGTAAAAACAGACAGGAATATTATTCCTGAATAAATCAACTCAAACCTTAAACAACTTATAATATTTTGCTCTCCATAAAAATATATCCTGTCTAAATTATACAAGTTAGAAATAAAGTAAACGTTAAAAGAACAAACATTCAAATTTCTTTACTCTTATGTAATTTTATATAAAAAATAAACTTAGATTTTAAATATCCCAAAAGATTTTGCTCTCCATAAAAATATATCCTGTCAAAATTATACAAATTCAAATATGAACATGCTGCATAACAAAACCTGGAAATATAAATAAAATGTGTTCCTTTCAGCAATAACAAATCAAATCATTCAGTTGTCTTTGCTCATATGTCATTTTAGAGCTGGACGCCTGGCATCTTTTTTTGGCAACAAGTTCGTTTATGTTTGGTGTGAGGTTCTGTGTTGTGGAGATTCTCAGGATGGACTGCAGGTGCTCATGAGTGAGGCGACTCCTGTGTGCTGTTTTGTTAGTCTTTATCACTGAGAAGAGCTTCTCACACAGATATGTGCTACCAAACATGCACAAGGTTCGAGCCGCATGTAGACGGACTTTTTTTGTTCTTCAAAGTCACCAAAGCGCCGTGCAAACTCAGTGCGCTCAGTTTATCAGCAAAGTGCGTATTTGGGAACACCGTAGTGACGACTTGGTTCAACATTACTTGGCAACAGGGAAAGTGGGGCAAGTTGCACTGGTGCATTTGTGTCTCCCATAAAAGCAGCTTCACTTGAAATCACTTTGTGATTGTGCACGGGTAAAAACGTCCGCTGAAGTGTCAGATTCTTATTTAATTCTTCTGCATTGCATTTAGGTCTTTCAGGTTATCTTGATGTTTTGTCTCATTGTGCCGTCTTAGATTAAATTCTGTAATTACAGCCACATTAGCTCCACAAATGAGACACACGGGTTTAACGGCAATGTCACTAAACATATACTCAGCCTCCCATCGGTTTTTAAAGGCTCTATTTTCAGAATCAACTTTTCTCTTAAGCATCGTGTGGGCTAGCTTCGCAATTACTTGCTGCGTCATAAGCTAGACTTGATTAACGCGGTAAGTGTTCGGCAAGGCAGCTGAAGCGCTGCATTATGGGATCTGTAGTTTATTGTGTTACCAGCGCTTCATATACCCGGGCCATTAATAACAATAATACAGTATATAAAATGATCTCGCGGGCCGGATATAATTACACGCCGGGCCGGATGTGGCCCGTGGCCCTTGAGTTTGACACATATGGACTAAATAGAACTTGAAAAGATATATTTTTTCGTACATCGAGCCCGCGTGCTAATGTGGTTTTGCCTGCATGCCTCAATAAGTGACCCTCCCCTCGCTCTTACTTTTTTACCGTTCATCTAATGAATACACTGAGTATGGCTTTACCAAAACAATCATTGATTGCGAATAAAGTATTCATTATTTGAGTATGTAGATCGGGGTATATATATACACGTTTCTTACTGCATCAATAAACAGCTCGTCTTCTTCTTTATCTGAGACCTGACACACTGCATGCACGGGTTTTTTTTTTTTAACACTGTCTTCCTTTAACGGGACATTCACTTTTTCCACCGTGTGCTTTGTTTCTGCAGTAGCTGCAGTTATGAATAATATGTTTGTATGTATCAGACGCTTCATATTTTTTTGCTGCCTTTTCAATTGTGTAATTCGGTTTTTATTCAGCGCTCTTCGGAACTGTTGCTTTTTGTCTGTGCACTGCGTCAGTTCACGTGAGCCGCTCGGTGTACATGCATCGAAGGTTCCCAGCTGTGCTGTTGCCATGTCGTGCTATGTCCATGGCTGTATCTAATGCTACTGAAGTCCCGGTACTTAAAACTTTCTCTCGCAGTTTCGCTGAGTTTGTGCCAAACACCACCCTGACCATCTCATCTTCCTCTGCATAAGCACAGTCCTTCACCCGTGAATATTTACCCGTGGCAGTTTGCTATTGGATTGCCGCTGACGGACGGCCTTATATGGGCAGGCACTAAATTACAAACGCCAGCGGCAGCCTGTCTATGAACTTAATTTAAAGTGTAGGTTTACACTGTGCTTTGTTTCCGAAGTAGCAGAACTCATGAATATGGTTGTATATATCACTCGCTCGCTTCTTATTGTTTCGCTGCCTTCTCAATTATATAATGCATGTTTTCTAAAGCGCTTTTTGGGCCTCTTCCTGGTTTTCTACGTACTGCGTGATTACGTAGGAGGCGTGATGATGTCAGACGAAACTCCGCCCCCACGGGTTTCAAGCTCATCTCCATTACAGTAAATGGAGAAAAACAGCTTCCAGTTATGACCATTACGCGTAGAATTTCGAAATGAAACCTGCCCAACTTTTGTAAGGAAGCTGTAAGGAATAAGCCTGCCAAATTTCAGCCTTCTACCTACACGGGAAGTTGGAGAATTAGTGATGAGTCAGTCAGTCAGTCAGTCAGTCAGTCAGTGAGTGAGTGAGTGAGTGAGTGAGTGAGTGAGTGAGGGCTTTGCCGTTTATTAGTATAGATTCAGTAAGAAAAACAAGCTTAGAACCATATAGCACTTGGATTTTATACCGTATTCACTGCAAAGATATTTCTGCATCAAACTAGCTTTATTCCCCGTTTTCTCACTGAAAGAAAATAAGATATATTTTAATGTAAAACTATAATTCATATGATACATAATTCAACATTGTGTTCTACATGTCAAGTGCTATCTGGCATTAGGCTTTGAATGCCAAAAGTAAGCTACTCTGGTGATACACAGATAAAATATAAGCCAGCGTTTTCTTCATACTTTATGTACAGACAAGAAAACAGACTTGAAGCAGAAAAATCCTTATAATGCATTTTTTAAATGCTGAAGATTTCCTTGATGACAGGTAAGTATAAGTGAAGTAGATAAGTAACAAATGCTAAATTCTGCATCGAGAGGAATAAGGGACTGGAGACTTTTTTGTGCATATTTTCTTGTAGTATGGAGTTCCTTATCACCCCATACTTTAAAAATAAGGTTTAAAAATTACCAGATTAGTGGATGAGTTGAACTGACATGGACCCTGACTGAAACTTTAACTCACTAATGGATTAAACTATAAAATATGTCAAAACCAATCTTACCTTTGTGCTGTGAAATACACTTCCTTGAAATGATTTTTAAAACAACAGAACGTATCGATCTTTTGTGTTAAGAGGGCTGTAGATTAACATAGCCCAATGAGATGCCCATCTTGCTCGTATGCTGCTCTCATCTGGAAATGAGCAGCAGCCACACCACTCAACGCCTCCGCAGTTGTCTTCATTCAGGCTTTGCCTGCCAAATAACAATCCATCTGACAGCTAAATGTTTATCACTTGTTTCTTGTTCACATCATTGCCCTGTTTTGACAAGTGTGTAAAATTTATTTTTTCTTAATTCCAAAAGTAGTGATCACTTGAACTATCTTTCGTCATAATCAGCAATAAAGTGATAAAATGGGTGCCTTACTGAAGTCAGACTCATATACAACCACTGAAAAGAAAGCTTATCTGCCACATACAGCACACTTGCTGAACTTTAATGTATCTGGTAACCCACAATGCAGGAATTCACATTGACTATAGCAAAGAAAAAGTACATGGAGATATAGGCTGTAGTGTTATTTATCTGTGTGTGATAGCTGCAAAAATGCCAAATAGATATAATATGGGCAAAAAGTTAAATCCTTAGTTTTCAGTAGTACTATAGCTAAGCCCACAGGTTTATATATGGAAACTAAAAAAGTGGTGAACTGGTTTTCTGTGAAAATAACATAATATTTTCTGATTTGCTTAATCCAATTCAGGTTTGGAAGAGGCCGAAGGCTATCAACCAACCCTGCATGGGATGTGCGGAAAATGATTTGCATAATTGTTAGAGTTACAAGCCGAGTCTAATTAACTGGAAAATTCAAATCGGCAAAAAGCTTATCACAGTTAGCAATTAAAGATGGCAGAAGAAAATCCCTTGCAAAACCAACAGAAGACCTACATTTTACATACTTCTTTATGCTAAAATTATAATTTAAGTTGAAAGTAGAACTCAGCATTGAATTAACACATATTTAGAGGACATAGAGAAACACCAGCCATCAAAGCTACAAACTAGAGAGCAATAAACTATGAAGCCGTAACATATTAAAACACAGTAGAATCAATTTCAAAGAATGCATGCTACAAGAACACTTCTAGAAGTAAGAGTGAAAAGGTGTCTATTTAACTTGGAGGAATCTACTGAAATTCATGAACCTTCAAAAGATTTTTTGTTGGAGAACCCCAGGAAGCCATGTCATTTACTGAACATTTCAAGATAGTTGTGCAGCAAGGCTTTGGAAGTCTGGTGCCAAAAAAGTGATAGCTACACTAATTTATTTAGGGTATTCAACAAATACTTAACCTACTATGTACTGTACTTTTTGATATACAATATTTGTACAATAGTAGAGTTTTATAGATTTTTTTTTTTATTTGTTTATCTAATAGGCTGCGGTGGGTTGGCGCACTGCCCGGGGTTTGTTTCCCGCCTTGTGCCCTGTGTTAGCTGGGATTGGCTCCAGCAAACCCCCATGACCATGTAGTTAGGTTATAGCAAGTTTGATAATGGATGGATGGATGGATTATCTAATAGAAAGCTAGTGCAGGTGGTGAACCTCAGATGTTTTGCAATTTTGACTCTTTTTTCAAAATTATTACAAGAAGATTGTTGTAGAGGAAAGTTTTGGCTGCTGTACGCTTTTATTCATTTGTCCCTTTTCTGAGCACATTTCTGAAAGTGTAGGACTGTTGGAAATTGCCATAGTGGGTGATTCTGAATGGGATAATTGTCTGTTACATGACACACTCAGTAACATTATGCCAAATCAGTTTTGATAACTGAATGTGTTTGTACTGAGGGACAGATCAACAGTCCCTGCAAAAAATAACGAGTGAATAGAATGCTGGTGAATTCAATTCATAAATAATAATCACCTGAAGCTTAGACAACCAGCATGTAGAAAAGGAAAAAAGTATTTCATAGGAAAAGAACAGGGCTGTAACTCTGATGGACAGATTCAAAAATAAACAAGACAGTAACTCTTGTGACTAGGATGGGGCTGGTAGAAGCAGAGACCAAAGGCTTTGGAAGTGAAACTTAGGAAATGGATAAAAGTAAGGGTATCCTGGAGTAAGAGAACCTTATTGAGCAGTAATTACTATACTTGTAATTTACCAAATCCTATAACTTTTGTTTTGGTAAAAACTGAGTTGTTGATCATAATGTTCTGACTAAAGAAATAAAAAGAACCACTTTTCAGAGAGAATTGTTTATAGTGTAAAAGGTAACAAAATCAATGCTATCACCACCTGCCTGAAACAGTTCTGGAAAGGTGTACCATCACTGAGATCTCTGCCTTTCATTGAAACTGATAGTAATAAAGAACACATTGACATCATACAATGAAGGAGACGCTAGATTTATACTAAACTTGCGGACTGCTGTGCTGTCTTTTTCAAAATTAATGACACAATTTTATTGAAAAAGCTTCATAATTAGGTTGGACTGTCAGCATTTTTTGGTGGATGGTGTGAAGGAGAAAAGATAAAGTCGACTTGATCAATGAACAGGCTTATTGGAGAAGAGCATCAGACTCTATGGCAGTCATGACAGCAATTCCAATTGATTGAACATCAAGTATTTTATAATACAATGTGTTGAAATTAAAAAACAAAAGCTAACTTCCCCTAATTAATTTAGTAGATCACAAGATATTACTTCGACCCATTTACTGGAACACTCTAGCCTAACACTGACCTAAGTGTTTTTTGCAATTGCTGAAACAAGGGCTTATTACAGAATACACAATCCCATACAGATTTGCTTTCCCTAAAATGTCTTAAGTTTCAACATGACTTTAGCTTTCTAATATCAAACCAAAGGTTGGCAGGCCTACAAGATTTACAGTTACAGGAATACAAAAACAGCATTGTCAACGTCAATCATATTTTTTCTGATAAATGTAAAAATCCAGTAGCAGAGGTATTTCTGTTTTCTCCCAGGTTAAATATACAAATCAATACGATTCAGTTATGGTGCCCAAATCCCACATAGTTTTACAGCCAAGTCACCAAAACATGCAAGCTTTCTGAATGTCCACATGGTTTTTATTTGGACAAGTACACTCCTTGAATATTTGTATTTAAGATTATCTTTGATAAACTCACAATTATAAAATAGCAAGCATTTTGTAAGTGCTGAACACACTCTGTTTTATACACATTTAACACTGGCTACTCTTGTTCCTAAGTCTCATCAGTGGTTTCTTATCAAGTTTGGGACCAATTTCCAAATCCTCCTTCTTATCTATAAATCTGTAAATGGTTTATTTGCCTTTTACTGAACTTGTTAATGCTCATAAATTAGAGGGTACTTAGCACCTGTAAAATGTGGGTTGTCTTATAATCTAAAGAAAACACAGAATTACAGCAGGTAATAGAGCCTTAAGTTAAAATGGTTATAAACCATAAAGGCATTGCCTAATATGACAAATTCTGTATAATGGCTTTACAGCTCTGTATTTATTATTAGGATGAAAAACCTCAACCAACCTCCTTCTGGTTGTGCTGTTGTTGCTCTAGTGCATAATCTTTTATTTATTTATTTATTTACTGCTGTGGATTCAAAATGTTATGAATGAATAGAAGTGGAATACCTCATTTTCTTCATGTCTATTGCGGCATCTGTCATGCTAAGTTAACCATCTAGGGATTTTAGTGATATCCTTTTCTTGAGGCTTTTCAGTTTCCAGTGTTGATAACATTCACAGCTAGTATGACACAGAATTTAAAAGAGGTTGCATAAAATGTTGTTTTGGCCTAATCTCCCACTCCATTTCTAGTGGCCGACTTTAAAACAGCAGAGAGACATGAAGTTGCCATCACGTGAACCAACTCATGAAAGCACGTTGATGGGATCAACTATATGTTCTGAACAATTTGAGAAACACCATCTTTTGCCAAACGTGAATTAAACCGGGAAGTTTCCATGTGTAACCCCAACTGTTTTAGGACTATTTGACTTTTATAACATAAACAAAACCGCACTTGAGAAAATGAAAAACGAACAGTCAAATATAAAGCAACAGGAACCAAATTCCTATACTACTACATTAATTCTGAATTCCAATGGACAATCAACAGGCCTTATACGTTTTAATACTGTTTCACTTTTTCCTGAGTGGCTCACTCATTTGCTCGGATTGAAGACTGAAGTACATTTCACATGGACACCACGAATGTACAGTACTTCTCCTCAGCTCACATGGAAAGTGATTCCCTTATCTTAAGTGTTTCTGGAGTTCAAATAGCTGACCATGCAAAACACATGCTTTTACTCTTATTTGTGAAACTCCTTATATATCCAGGTACATTTTTGTATGTACACTATATGACCAAAAGTTTGTGTATGCCTGACCATCTCAACTACAGTATATAACTTTGTTGAACATCCCATTCCAAAATCATGGGCATTAATATGGATTTTAAATCCCGAGCCCACCCTTCTTGGAAGGCTTTGCACAAGATTTTGAAGTATCTGTGGGAATTTGTGCCAATGGAGCCAAAACAGCATTTGTGAGATCAGGTACTGATGCTGGACAACAAGACGCAAAGGTGTTCAGTAGGGTCAATGTCATTGCATTGTGCAAGCCACTCAAGTTCCTCCACACAAAACTCATAAACCGTGTCTTTATGGACCTGGCTTGGTGCACACAAGCATAGTCGTGCTGGAACACAAAAGGGCTTCCCCAATCTGTTGCCATGAAGTTGGAAGCACACAATTGTCTAAAATGTCTTTGTAAGCTGTGGCATTAACAATACCCTTCACTGGATCCAAGGGGCCAACTCCAAAACCTGAAAAATAGCCCCTGACTGTTATCCCTCCCTCCTCCACCAAACTTTATAGAAGGAACTATGCACTACGGAAGGCAGCATTCTCCTGTCATTCACCAAAACTCATATTAGACCAACAAACTAACAAGATAGTGAAGTGTCATCCATCACTCCAGAGTCCAATGGCAACATGCTTTACGCCACCCCAGCCAATGTTCAACATTGTGCATAATGATCTTAGGCTTGTGTGCAGGTGCTTGGCCATGGAAACCCATTCCATGATGCTCCAAATGCACTGTTCATGTGCTGATATTGCTTCTAAGGGTATTTTGGAACTCAGCTGCGAGAGTTGCAACAGAGAATAGGCCATTTTTAAGTGCTATGTACTTCAGCAATTGGCAGCCTTGCTCTGTGAATTTGCATGGTCTACCACTTCAAGGTTGAGCTGTTGTTGTTGTTTCTATAGCACTTGCAGTTGACCAAGGCAGTTCTAGTAGAGCAGAAATTTCACATACTGACAGTACCGCATTTAAAGTCACTTAGCTCTTTAGTATGTCACATTCTATTGCCCATGTTTGTCATTAAGGATTAAACGACTATGTGCTTATAAACCTGTTATCAATGAGTGTGTCTGAAACACCAGAAATTAATAATGTGGGGGAGTGTCCACATACTTTTGTCCATATAGTGTATCACATTATGTTTCTTTGTTTGTGGTATGTTTCAAAATATTGTTTTTGTTTATGTTTTACTTCTTTTATTCATACCATACTTTTACTTACTATATGGCCTGTTGGGCTTTCAAGTGGAAGTACATTTAATAGGAATATATTGAACTGAATAAAATGTTAATATATAGAAGTACATTAAATTGAGTGTAAATGTAATTTATTATCATAATCTGACAAAATATTGTTTTAAAAATTAAAGATTTCTAGATGACATCTAAACTTTTCACAAGCAAGCCAAGGAGAGCCCCCATTTTCCTCAGTGTGAAAGATACTGAAACACTCATTCACGCTTTAAGCACTGTTTTATGGCCTCCCAACTAAATATATCAATAGATAACAATATGTTCAGAATTCTGCTGCCCGTCTACTTACACACACTAAAAAATCCGCTCACATCACTCCTGTCCTCTATGATTTGCACTGGTTACCAGTTTCTTCAAGAATCAAATATAAAATTATTCTTCTCACCTTTAAAGCACTTCATGGTTTAGACCTTTTCCTAATCAGCGAGTAGTTTTCACTGCTAATTAACTCCTTTTCCCTTCATTTTATTAGCCATGTTTTTAAGGATTCAGTCCTCTGACTTGATTAATTTCTTCATTAAATGGCAGCCAAACAGAAATGAGATGTGAAACGAGTCAACAGATGACCAGCTAATTTGGAATGTCAAACTTCAGCCAATTTCACTCCAACCGGTTTCTTAATGAGAAGCCAATTCTTGCTGTTAATTAAAGCCATTATTAAATATATCATGACTAGTTGCTGCTCTTATACTGCCACAGCAGACTGTTGATTTTCTGTTTTTTCTAAGACCACCAACATTTTGGTGACCTGAGCAGATCAACGTGACCTTCACCTTTCTTTATTTTCAGGTTAGCTGGTCCATGTGGTGGCTTGTTTTGCGTCACATTATTGTTTGGCTGCTCATTAAGATAAAAGAAACAACTAAGGGGGTCTGAGTCACGTCAATTAAAACTAAGGCAAAACAAGTTAATCAGCAGCAAAAATGGCTCACTAATTAAGAAGATGGTTAGAATGAAAATCTGCAGCCACTGCACATCACCAGGACCAGAATTGGACACCCCTGGTTTAGACCCTCATTAACTGTCTGAACTGCTGCTTCCTTATACTCCTGATCGTGCATTAAGATCATTGGACACTAACTTACATATTGTACCTAAATACAGGTTAGTAACTTTGGGTGGCACAGTTTTCATAGGAAAAATCTATTATTAATTTCAAACTCCTGTTAAAAATACATCTCTTCAATAAGTATTATTCATTTTCTTGTATGTAATTTCTACTGCCTTGTTAATGTGTTTATTGAATTGTAAAGTGTCCTTGAGTGTATGAAAGGCGCTACATAAATAAAAAATATTATTATTATTATTTTTGTTCTCTTCAATCAAAACAGTAAATGTTTAACTTAAAAATGAATAGCCATATTCCTACTATACAACAAATCTTCATAATCAAAAGTAGAAAGGGCTTGCAAGTGCAGGTCGAAAGTCAAAAACACAACAGTCTTGCTTTTGCAGCAAGTGAGGGAAATGTTCACATTTGGTTTACACCTTCAAGGCAAGCACAGACATTTGAACAGTTTAGAGAACTTGTGAAAACATGTTCTTGCATCACAAAAGAGTTTAGCTGAGCAATTCTGGGTTCCTACATCCTACATAATGTGATTAATCTTAGCAGATAAACAAACCACTTGAGTGATATAGGCTTAGTATCATACCAATGAATCCAAATGAGGGCTACAAGGGGTCCGGAGCCAATCTCTGCAGAACTGGGTGAAGAGCTGGAACAAGCTTAACAAAAGGCCCACTCACACTGGGCAATTCAGACTTACCAGTTCACCCCTTTCTAGGTTAATTTTTGGGAATGGAAGGTCATGGTCCCAGAGAGTGGTTACATTTTACATATAGGTTAGATGTGCAAGAAGGAATTTTAGAATTTCACTGTACTCTGTACATTTGACAATAAACTGCTGTCAGTACTAAATTTTTTTGGCAACATTTCTTTATACTGCAATTTTCTGTCATACCCATTAGCTCTCCCTCTGCTATATTTATCTTTAGATCTCCTATTATTTCCTCATTTTTTAAATCATCTGAAGATGGCACTTCTCCATGTGTTTATAACGGTCCTTATATTTACTTTTCATCGTGAAGATAACCTTTGTTCTTCCCTTGTGTAAACGCATGATTACATAGCATCATTGTTAATCTTGAAGATGTAATTTTTTCCGGCAGGATTATGACTGTATACTGTATAAAGACAATAATTCCCCTATGTGTCTAATCTGGTTTCACTTTGTTTTTTTGTAAAAAGTACATTGCACAGTAATGGTATGATATCTGTTCTACCTTAATAAAAAGATATGTGATTGTGTGTCTGTCCGGTTGCTCTGCCTCTGTCATTT
>JANRMT010062791.1:90984809-91003116 GCA_026402145.1 Polypterus bichir lapradei | reverse complement strand
ACACACACACACACACACACACACACACACACACACACACACACACAACTTGTGAAGAAACAACTTGCTTAATTAATGTAAGAATCCAATTAAATGAAGAAAGTAGTTGAGATGAAAACCTGCAGCCACAGGGTCCCTCCAGGGCTGAACTTGAGAACCACTGTTTTGTTGAGTCTAAACTACTGGATAAAGAATATAAATATCATCACTATAAACAAAATTGTATTATATTAAATAACATTTTAGTCATTTTATCTGTAATTTATTTAACCTTGTTCAAAATACAAGCAAAAATAAAAACCATAGCTAATTTGTTTTTCCTCAGACTAACTTTAAATTAATCCTAGAGGTAACCATCTGCATTTTTACTTTTTGCTTGCAAAATATAAGACTATTAAAAAGTTGCATTTGCAAATGACATCCTAGGAGATCAGAAAATTGATTTCTAAGCTAGGTGATGTAGTGAAAAATCCTGTATTGGTTTTTAGCTGTGACTAAAGAGACACAGCTTGTAGAAAATCAAATATAAGCATTTCCGACTGCTGCATAAATGTTTCTGGAGGAGTGATATTTTTGAAGAAAAAAAACTGTCAGAAATTAATAAGATGTAGACTAATGGGCCTTTACACCCCAATAAATGTCTAAAAATTGTGTGTTACCTGCAAGCAGTTAAATGTAATTGGGTGAATCAAAATTAGGTAAAATGTTTACTACAAATAACTGGGAAAACATTAACAAAGCAATGAAATTTATGGCAAACCTGAAAGTTGACAGCAAGCAATAAACAAAATCATTGATTTGTGTTATTTTGTTCTTCTCAAATATGGATTCAGATAATGTTGCAGCTTGCTAATGATGCATTGTGTATGTGTTATACAATGCTCTATATAACAAAAGACAATAATTAAACTTATGGACAACTTAAGCACAACAGATATTTGCTTTCTCTGTCAATAAGGAGCAGGGAGAATCCCCTGATAGCATAACTTGCTGTTGAGGCTTAGCACGACTGCAACACACCACTCAAAATCAAATAAATGCATGGAAAGACATACCACTTTAAGAGGTGTTTGCTTAATTCCATTAAAGAAATGATACTTTTGAAAGTTTTAAATCACATTTTAATTTCAGAAGGACTATAGTATATAAGGTAAAGTATATACAGGATCAGCGCTGTGATGTCTATTGTAGTTGTATTTGAAATGAAAAAGGTAGAATGGCAGGAAAGATAAACGAGAAATAAAAAAACATGACAGCTGATGCGCTAGAGGGTTCAATATCTTCAATATGCAGTGCTACATTAGAAGAAATTAAGAAAGAATGTTAATGGATGAATGTAACTATGAGTCTATATTGTGTTAAAAGTAATACAGTGAGATCAGGCAACATCAACTGAAAAGTCTTCTGGTTAATAAAAAGTCAAAATTTATAAAGTTCAGTGCAGATACTGAGAAACTGGGACATTACCGATTTTTTTTTTATTTTGAGTTATACTGCTAAAAATGAACTAAATAAACTAATTATTGGTTACCACATCTTATTAAAAAAAGAAAAGATCCCATAAAGTTAGTATTGTTTTCAGGCGTTGCATCAACAAATGCTGAAATTTTAAGAAGGGTGTGTATACTTTTGATATTCACCATATATATGTATAAATAATCAAGAGTAGGTACAAGGCTTAAGGAATTTGATTAGGATATAAAAATAATTGTAAATTGGCATCATATAAAAGAGTCTAGATGTGTACTTTTTAAACTGGAATGTCAAAGGTCTCAATTGTGACCTAAAGATAAAAAAGTATCCTTCCATTTCACGTGCTTAAAGTCAAGGTAGTAAACGTAATGTTTTTAGGACAGTGGTAAGACCAACAATAATGTATGAAGGTGAGATATAAGCAGTAAAAGAGGGTACAAGATAAGAAGTTAGATGTGGCAGAAATGAGAATGTTGTGATATACGTGTGGAGTTACAAGAAAAGTGTGTGTGAGTGCAGGTGGGGTATCTAAGAAAGTACTGGAAAGTAGGTTGAAGTGGTATGGACATGTGATGAGAAGAGACAATGAATATGTGGGCAAAAGAGTGATGGGAGTGAGGAGGCTAAAGCAGAAGTGGACAGATAAAATAAAAGAAGATCTGAACGGACAAGTTATGACTGTCAAGGAGGTGCAGGACCAAGCTGTTTGATGAAGATTGATCATGCACATCAACCCCACATAGAAGTGTGAAAAGATGAAAAGAACAAAGAAGAAGAAGTATTTTTACAGTAGACTCACCTAATAAGTAAGGACCAGTTTTGAGTGAAAGAGACTGATCTGCCAAATCTTTCATTCCAGCTATCATAAGAAAGGTGTGGGAATTTTAATCCATTTTTGGCAACAGATATAGCATCTGATACTGAACAGTGTTATGTCATAGTGTTTGGGAATTTATGTAAATCTAAAGTAATTCTGGTACACATGTATGCACCTAATATGGATGATAGAATATTTATGCAAAATGTACTTGCCTTGGTTCCAAACATGATCATTTATAAAATTACAATGGCTGGAGAGTTTATTTGTGTTTTAAATTCAGACTTGTATAGGGCCTTGTCTACAGCAACTATAACACCGAAAACTGCAAACATAATTTCAGTACTCATTGTGGACCACAATCTATTAGACACATGGACATTTTTATATCCAAATTCAAAAGAGTATTTCTTCTTCTTGCCAGTTCATTATAGTTACTCAAGAATTGATTATTTCTTCATTAATAATAATCTCCTGTCCACTATCAAATCTTCTAAGTATGACTCTATTGTCATCACCAACCACGCTCCACTCTGGTGCTTACATCACTATGCAATACATACTCAACTTACAAGGGGCATCTTAACCCCCTGTCATTAGCAGATAAAAAAAGTTACAGAATTCATCTCCAAACAAATCAATAATTTTTAGAGACCAATGCATCCTGGTAGGCTTCTGCAGGAACACACTCAGAAATTATGAAAACAGTTTTCATAGGATACATTTTTCATATTACTCTCAGAAAAAACAAACTATAGACCAGGAAGTCGTCATAACTGATTACACAGATTTCCAGAACAGATCACAAATATGTCAAATCTCCTAATGAGGTTCTCTATCGGAAAAGACTTGCTCTACAATCAGAACTTAATTACTTGACAACAAGAGAAATCAAACAACTTATTTTAAAATTGCAGTATCAGTAAAGGTTATTAAGATTTTAGCTCAACAAGTCCATAATAAGGAAGTGCACAATGCGATAAAAAATATGAATGCAACTGGAAATATAATTAGCGAGGATAAAGAGATAACTGACCCATTTAAGAAGTACCATTAGTCCTTATGTTCCTCTCAGTGTAAAGAAGATGAGACACAAGCTAAGGAGCTTTTCAATTAAATGCAATTACTACAGGTAGATATTCTTAGTATGAAACAACTTGATAAACCTATGATTCTTTTTGAATTATTGGACGCCAGAAACACACTCCAAAGTGGGAAAGCTGCCTGCTCAGATGGCTGCCTAGTGGAATTTTAGAATATTAATTGTTACATTTAATGCTTTTATATACCAATAAACTAGAACTGTCAGGTTGTGTTTAATTAACTTCTTAATCTTATGTTACTCTCATTTAGGATTTTATGATGTACTTTAATTTTTACATACAAATGCAACATTTGTTTTCTTAATACAGCAGTTATTAAGTTATCATTCCCACGATTAAAAGTTTTCCCACATTTTACATTTTTGAATGGTGAGTGGTGGTGATAGCTGTTTTTTCAAAAGGAATATTAATTTAAGAAAAAAGAGTAATGTTAGTATTAAACTTAAATTGTATTAAGTAAACAATTGCATATCAGCAATTTACTGTATTTACTGTATTAAAAACAGTGACACATACTTTACAAGTGTGCTGTATATTGTAATGAATACTAAAGAAATATTTTTAAATACTAAATTTTTCAACTAATCCAGCATTTAACAAATTCACATTCATTTTTTAAGTGGTTCCCTGCGCAGTGATAGTTGTATTATACTGTGTGTAAAGAGAATGCAAGATATGGCAAGACAAGGTGCATTTTCATTGTGTTGATAACTGAAATTAATAATTGCACTTATAATATTAAAGGCAATAATTGTCAATTATTACTTTTGTTACAATCATGCACCTGTATTAAAACGTTCAGTTCTTTGCATGCATCATGTAAATGTGCACACTGTAAATGTCAATGCTGTATGTAATTAGTAAAAGGAGAATGTAATACTGTTTATATTGCTTTTGATCTAAACCCTCCAAAACTTTGTAAAAGTACAAGACTATAGATCCAAGTATTACATTGAAATCTGATTCAAACTATCATTTTTATTTTTACAGAATGTGCTACAGCAGGAAATTATATTTTTAACCAAAATACACATTATTATGAATAATAGCCTGTTTCAACTCAAAAGAATACAGTTTCCTGTAAAAAAATATCTTTTACAATTGCTATCAATAAACACCAAGTCACAAGGAAAAGCAGGAATGTTTCACTCATGGATGATTGTATCTAGTGTATTACAGAGTAAGGAGATCCAGTGAACTAATAATATTAGCCACTGGTATATTTAATAAATAAATAAATACATACATACATAAATACATACATAAATATTGTATACAGAAATGCACTCAATTAGTTACATAGTACTTTTGATACATCCAATGAACCAATGACAATTTAACCAAGGCCCACTGTCTTAGGAAATTTCCTAGGCAAACCTGATTAACACAGCTAGTTTACATTAAATTCACAGTAGTTGTATGCTCAAACTTTGCTCACTAGCTCCTTTAAGAATATGACAAATTACAAGACCCATTTGCTCTATATAAAAAAGCATTATAGCCAAATTTCTTCTTAAAAGGAAATATTAAGCCTGACACTTTATCTGATTGTATTAAAAAGTTTTTGAGCTTACTGAAACCTTCAAGCACAGATGGGTCATTGTAAAATTGTTTCATTTAATTACAGGATGTAGAAATATAAAAGTGACGATCACTGACCACCGCTGCATTCACCTAAAAAAGAGCACTTGAAGTTGACATTTCCATGGAAACTGTAGCGCAAGAATCGTAGCAGCTTAGTAGACCCCTGAAGGTAAATTTTCTACAAGTAAAACATTTTACAAATGCTTGTACAAGACAAAAGTCTGTCATGGTTGTGGGACGAAAGACCACGTGGGAAAATGATTAGTGAGAAGAATGCCACTGGTAAAGAAGAGAGAGTGGAATGTAAAATGAGTACTAAGAGACGCACAGAAATTTGAGGCATGACAAACACATAGAGGAGTGCACTGGAGCATGAGAAACATTCAGTAATGACACAGGCAGAAAGCTGGCAGTGAACGTGAAAAATATGACACAGTTTCTTTAAGACAGAAATAGAAAGAATCTCCTTAAGAACTGATTTTACAATAAATTGTCAGCTGCATCAGTTATTTTAAAGGAAAATGGCAAGATTAGCACTCAAAACACTCCATTCCGCTAACATTACAATTCTAGAGTGTTAAAAGTGTAATCTTTCTTCTGCATGTACAGGCTCCAAAAGAGTATAAGCACAATAATGGGTGACAAAATATTATGTGTTTGTTTCTCTCCTCATCTATACCCTGTATATCACTAACCCAGAAGATGGACTCTATCCCTGACTTGACTCCATGCCTTCATATGCAATTCTTCATGGATTGTCTGTAAACCCAACCAGGTGAAGAAATACACTTACCAGGAGATTTAATAGATCATACTGTCTGGCAGATGTACATGAAATGTATGTTCTATCATCAAATGAAAACACTGGTATTAAATGGCAACGTAAGCTTTATCATGTTATCTTTTGCATTAAATTACAAGACATACACAGGATAAGGAATTCTAACAGATTACATTTTCAACATGTCCATCTTTCTGTTTTTCCTTTGTGCATGGTGTTACAGAAGAATAGACAAGAGGGATATAACAAAGTGCTGGGGACCAGCTGGTATCCTGTTAATTTCATTTGACAAAGGAAAAAATAAAGAAAAATATTAAAATTAAAAGTGTATTCGTTACACTAAGGCCTAATAAATATGTTTTTTTCAGAGAGCTCCTTGCCCACTGGTCTCAGGTTCTCAAGTAAATGCCAATTTCTGGTGGGACCATCTGGGCTAAGCAATGTCAATGAGCTTCATCCTCTTGGCTGCAAGCAAAATACAGCAGAAGTTGCTGTTAGCAACTCCAAAGGCCAGTCTATGTGTTCTTACCTTGGAAATGCTGCTATGATGCTCCCAATTTGCATATATATGACAATGGTTAAAGATTAACAATTATATTTGGCAGATGCTGTCTGAGAATAATAAGCTGAATCAGTAGAAGATGAAAAGTTTCAAGCAGATTTGACTAGAGATGATTTCCCCTCCCATTGTATCTGCTATAAACAAATGGGCATAGTGCAAGGCACTAAAGAAACACTGTCTTTTAAACTACAACACAGGACACAGTTTGTGACATGCCTTGAGACCAAATGCTGAAGCTGAAATAACAGTTGTCAAAGATGGAAGTGCAGTTGCAAAAAGAGTTGTTTTGAAAGGTCTTTACAAATAGTATTAAATAAAAAATAACAAAATGAAATCTTGGTGTATTTTCAAGTCAAGCCACAGTCTAATTCTTTATCTGAATTGTCACTGAGTGCTTGGCATTGAATATCTTGTTGACATATTTTCCACTTTCTTCTCACTTTTTAATGTTTAGTTTACTGAACTAAAAAAGATTGACTGTAACTGGAAATACAATTCTTTTACTCTAATTTATCACAACTCATTTCTGTTGGTCGGAGGTCAGTCATATCTGTTTCTACTGGTCAAAAAGACGTATTGATAAACTGAGCGATATGTTCAATGATGTTCCAGGAGATGCAACATTTTTATAATATCCCAGTTACCTCCTTTTTCATTTTCCTGCAATTACAATCTGTCCAAAAATCATGTGGCATACCACTTAATTCCTCACTAACTGTTCATCCCCTGTTTCGTGTTTTTTCTATTTCATTTTCTCCAAAGGAAGGGGCTAGTTTCCTTTCCATATTCAATCCTGTAAGGATTTGTGTATTCCTCCGATTTAGTCTCTGTACCTTAAGTACTTGTCACTATTACTACTGGAATACTATATTTAAAAAGTGAATTTGTGTTCAAAAAATCTTGTCTACCAGTATACACAACATCAGTGCTTACATAGGTTATATATTACTTAATGAAAAAGATTTTATATGAAGTTGTTCCAAATGTTACCTTTCTTGCCTGACTTTGATCCGTGGTGGGGATGACATAGTATAACTTCTCCTTCAGTCATGCAAAGCTCCAGGGCCAGAAACCCTGTTTTTCGGTTCCTTTTCCCAGTTTACAGCAGAGAGTGACACACGAGGCTTGAATGCTCCAAAATTTGCCTGTTATTAAATTAACTTATACAGTGCTTATTTCAGCTTTACTAAGAACATAACATCCAATCCAATCCAATTCAATTTTATTTGTCATTCAGCAGAACATTCGAGATGTGCTGCAGAACGAAAAGACGATGCACAAGACATTAATAAAAACACATGGTTAAAATCAATTACATTCTAATTAAAAGTGCAGAAAAATTCTGATTAAAAGTGCATAAAAATTTCTGATTAAAAGTGCATAAAATTTTGATTAAAAGTGCATAATTCTGATTTAAAATGCATTCAGTGAAATGCTAAAGTGCTTCATTTAAAAGACGAACGGCGGTAGGAAAAAAAAACTGTTTTTAAACCTGGTGGTTTTGCATTTCAGGCTGCGGTACCTTCTGCCTGAGGGCATGAGGGAAAACAGTTCAGAGGCAGGATGAGTGGGCTTTCTGGAGATCCGCACAGCTCTGGCCAGACAGCGTTGTTTTGCCAAGTCTTGTACATTAGGCAGTGGGGCTCCAATGATCCTCTCAGCAGCCCTCACCACTTTCCTCAGTGCTTTCCAGTCCGAAGCGCTGCAGCTCTCCTGCCACAGAGAGCTGCTGCTGGTTAGCATGCTCTCTATGGTCCCTCTGTAGAAAGTGGTGAGGACTGACTTGCTAAGATGGGCCCTCTTTAGCCTCCGCAAGAAGATCAGGCGCTGGTGAGCCTTCTTGGTGATGGAGGAGGTGTGCAGGGACCAGGTGATGTCGTTTGTCACATTTACTCCTAGGAACTTGGTAAACTGCACAATTTCCACAGCAGTGTTCTTAATGTAGACCGGGGTGTGTGTCAGCTGTTTCTTCCTGAAGTCGATCACCAGTTCTTTCATTTTTTCGACATTCAGTGTCAGATTGTTTTTATCACACAGTTCCACAAATGACTTCACCTCCTCTCTGTAATCCCCCTCCCCATCACCTCGAATGAGACCCACCACTGTTGTGTCATCCGCATACTTAATAATGTGGTTTGTGCTGAACTTGGCACAACAGTCGTGGGTCATGAGCGTGAAGAGGAGTAGACTCTGAATGCACCCCTGTGGAGAACCTGTGCTCAAGGAGATGGTGTCTGATTTATTCTTCCTTACCCGTACGTACTGAGGCCTGTCCGTTAGAAAGTCCAATATCCAGTTTTGCAGAGGTATGCTCAGTCCCAATAGGCCCAGTTTGCTGATCAGATTCTGAGGGATGATGGTATTAAAAGCTGAACTAAAGTCAACAAACAGCATGCGGACCAGAGCATCTCTGTTCTCCAGATGTTCCAGCGAAAGGTGGAGTGTAATGGATATGGCGTCCTCAGTGGCACGGTTGGAGCGGTAGGCGAATTGGAGTGGGTCAAATGAGGAGGGTAGGACAGAAATAATGTGGTTCTTAATCAGCCTCTCAAAACATTTCATCACTATTGATGTTAGGGCTACAGGGCGATAGTCATTCATGGTTGTGACTGTGGGTTTTTTCGGAACCGGGATGATTTCTAAGGTTTTAAAGCAAGATGGCACAACAACCTGACACACAGAGATGTTAAATATATCCGTAAGGACATGTGTCAGCTACCCGGCACATCCTTTAAGTACACAGCCTGGTATCTGGTCTGGTCCTGCTGCTTTCCTTGGATTAATTCTCCTCAGAGTCCGGTTCCAGACACAGTGCCTTCTCATCAGGATGAGGGGTGGCATTCGCTGGTGTTGTGTCATTCAATGCTTCAAACCGCCCAAAGTACTTATTTAGGTCATTCAGGAAGCTGAAGCTATCATCACAGGAGTGAGAAACTGTTTTGTAATCTGTAACAGATTTAATCCCCTGCCACAATCTTCTGCTGTTCCTGTGATCTTGAAAATTACTCTGTATTTACGTTCCAATCAACCAATGACTGACTTAAAAAAGAAAAACAAAAATGATCTCTTGGCCCCTCAAATTACTTAAACTCCAACCTCATCCCACCTTTGGAATGATCTGGATGTTAGGCTTGCTGCTTAACACATTCCATCACTGATCATACTTGCTCTCTTTGTTCCAATGGACAAACGCAGATCTGTTTGTATATGTTCTGTGTGGCAGTTGACTATTACTGATAAGTAAGATTTTAACAAATTGATTACATATTGATTATTATGAATGACTTGTTTCCTTGTTAACTGTGTGCTTCTGCCCTCATAACTCTTAGAAAACATTTTAATTCAAGCCTGTTGATCTGTGACCCAGCCCTGCTGCTACTCTAGCACAAGGACAAGCATTGATAAGAAAACCATGACAATCTGGTGTACCAGAATCCAGATTCCTAGGGTCTTGTTCATTAGTAACTAGCAAGGACATGAGATTTGACACTAATCACATGCTTCTGTAACTGACAAGTATTTAAGAAATGTTATCAGCATCTGTAAGTCAGTCATCTCTTTCCATGTATTGAGTGGCTCCACGTATGTGTCGATAAAGGCATTCCTCTCATCATGGACTGGCTTCATGATCTGACTTTGACATCAGGTTTTGCCCTCTGGTACTGTCCTTTTGGAAACCTATTGCCCAGACTCTCTCTAATATAATTAATCATAATCTTCCCTGCACTCCTCATCAGCACTAGCAACTGACAACCTCCAAAAGCAGATTATTTTACTAGGTAATGTTGCCTGCATACTTCGTATTGCTTCTTGATGGAAGTCTCCAGATAACATGTTCATCAGATTTTATGAATTAATTAATTTAGAGGTAACCTCGGCCAGGATTAACAATGCTTCCATGAGATGTCTTGAAATGTTTCCATGAGATAGATAGTGAAAAGCTTTCTGAAAGCAAACACTGGCACCATTTAATTTCAAACCTTCCTTTTTCTTTCTTTCTTTCTTTCTTTCTTTTACCTCGGTACTCCATAATTGGGTGGGAAGGCTGTCAGTTATATCCTTACTCCTTAATTAAACTGTTTTATCAATAATATAAAAAGAAATTGCATCCAGGTTCTCCTCTGTTTATATTGTAATCTTCTTGCAATAAAAAAAGCAACAATAAAAAATGAGGACCAGTTAAAAAAGGTGATTAGAATCTTCACTGTAGGTGAATACCATGGGTGTAGAAAGTTGTTACATTTGTACTATACTGTACTGTGTAATGGACGGCCACAGCCACTACCTGGCCCGGATGCCAGCAGGGTGGAAGGACCATTGATGAGGCAATTCCTCCTCTGGGACACTAGAGGGCAGCCCTCCTGGGCAGCTGTGGTACCACGGGAACTGGAGTTTGGTGAAGCCCTGTTGGGTTCTGTGGGGGCAGCCAGGGGGAGCTGCAGAGCCCTGTAGAGGACCTCCAGCGCACCTGAGAGTGATTCTAGGTAATAGTGATGAGCCACCTGGAACACTCCCGGGACCTGAATAAGAGGAGCCGCCTCACTCCATTGAGGGGCCAGAGCTGGGAGGAAGGTGTGGACAAAGCCTGTGGAAGAGTGAAGGCGGCAATGAAGGAAATGGACTGTATATTGGTATATTGTGGTGTTGGTAACGTGTGTACAAACTGTAAATAAACACGGGTGGTGAGTTGAAGCTGTGTTCTGCCTGTCTGCATCCAGGGGTTAGAGTGGCAGTACGCCCCCTAGTGGCTTACAACTGTTTATGGTTTAATTTTTTATTTTTAATAAATGATCATAAACAACTGATCACAAGAATATTCTTAGGAATATGGCAGCTATTTATTAATGCTGTTAACTAACCTTACGGATCTTTAAAAGTGTTCTTTCTCTGTCTGGGGGAGGAGGGCACATTTAAACTGCTTTGAACAGAATGTAATGTTGTATGTTTACTAACCTGCAATTTATTTAGTGTGATATAATACTTAAAATCACTGAAATATTTTGCTATAAAAGAAACAAAAGAATAAAGGAAAATAACAGAGTTTGTAAAAGGAAAAGAATAAAGAACAATTTAGTGTCTAGTGGGAAATAATCTGAGTTCATGCAGGATTTCTTTGAGGAAAAGCTCTAGTTTAGGAAAAAAAAAAAATTAAAAACTGAGTTCTTTTAAATTTGGAAGGGATAAAAAGAAAGAAAATCTTATGAAAGCATTTGTGTCTTGGGAAATCTTTTGAATTAGGAGTTGACCTTAGATTGTTTTCGAGTCTGAAATGAAAATAAAAGGGCACGCAAATGTGGTGTCTGAGAGTAAAATATTTGTAGTAGTGTGTTGGAAGTCTGTGGTTCTGGTTTCAGAAGGCAGGCACATCAACACACTACCTAAGTATTCAATCTCCATGATTAAGCATAATTACCAAAGAAACAACAGCTGTGCAAAAAACAGCATCGCTGACAGATAACCATCCATCCATCCATCCATCCTCTTCCGCTTATCCGAGGTCGGGTCGCGGGGGTAGCAGCTTAAGGAGAGAAGCCCAGACTTCCCTCTCCCCGGCCACTTCTTCCAGCTCTTCCGGGAGAATCCCAAGGCGTTCCCAGGCCAGCCAGGAGACATAGTCCCTCCAGCGTGTCCTGGGTCTGCCCCGGGGCCTCCTCCCGGTTGGACGTGCCTGGAACACCTCAACAGGGAGGCGTCCAGGAGGCATCCTGATCAGATGCCCGAGCCACCTCATCTGACTCCTCTCGATGCGGAGGAGCAGCGGCTCTACTCTGAGTCCCTCCCGGATGACTGAGCTCCTCACCCTATCTTTAAGGGAAAGCCCAGACACCCTGCGGAGGAAACTCATTTCAGCCGCTTGTATTCGCAATCTCGTTCTTTCGGTCACTACCCATAGCTCATGACCATAGGTGAGGGTAGGAACATAGATCGACTGGTAAATTGAGAGCTTTGCCTTACGGCTCAGCTCTTTTTTCACCACGACAGACTGATGCAGAGCCCGCATCACTGCGGATGCCGCACCGATCCGCCTGTCGATCTCACGATCCATTCTTCCCTCACTCGTGAACAAGACCCCGAGATACTTAAACTCCTCCACTTGGGGCAGGATCTCGCCCCCAACCCTGAGAGGGCACTCCACCCTTTTCTGGCTGAGGACCATGGTCTCGGATTTGGAGGTGCTGATTCTCATCCCAGCCGCTTCACACTCAGCTGCAAACCGCTCCAGAGAGAGCTGAAGATCACGGCCTGATGAAGCAAACAGGACAACATCATCTGCAAAAAGCAGTGACCCAATCCTGAGTCCACCAAACCGGACCCCTTCAACACCCTGGCTGCGCCTAGAAATTCTGTCCATAAAAGTAATGAACAGAATCGGTGACAAAGGGCAGCCCTGGCGGAGTCCAACTCTCACTGGAAACGGGCTCGACTTACTGCCGGCAATGCGGACCAAGCTCTGACACCGGTTGTACAGGGACTGAACAGCTCTTATCAGGGGGTCCAGTACCCCATACTCCCGGAGCACCCCCCACAGGACTCCCCGAGGGACACGGTCGAACGCCTTTTCCAAGTCCACAAAGCACATGTAGACTGGTTGGGCAAACTCCCATGCACCCTCCAGGACTCTGCTAAGGGTGTAGAGCTGGTCCACTGTTCCGCGACCAGGACGAAAACCACACTGTTCCTCCTGAATCCGAGGTTCGACTATCCGATGGACCCTCCTCTTCAGAACCCCCGAATAGACTTTTCCAGGGAGGCTTGAGGAGTGTGATCCCTCTATAGTTGGAACACACAAAAAGGGGGACCACCACCCCGGTCTGCCAATCCAGAGGCACTGTCCCCGATGTCCATGCGATGTTGCAGAGACGTGTCAACCAAGACAGTCCTACAACATCCAGAGCCTTAAGGAACTCCGGGTGTATCTCATCCACCCCAGGGGCCCTGCCACCAAGGAGTTTTTGGACCACCTCGGTGACTTCAGTCCCAGAGATGGGAGAACCCACCTCAGAGTCCCCAGGCTCTGCTTCCTCATTGGAAGGCATGTTAGTGGGATTGAGGAGGTCTTCGAAGTACTCCCCCCACCGACCCACAACGTCCCGAGTCCAGGTCAGCAGCGCACCATCCCCACCATATACGTTGTTGACACTGTACTGCTTCCCCTTCCTGAGACGCCGGACAGTGGACCAGAATCTCCTCGAAGCCGTCCGAAAGTCGTTCTCCATGGCCTCTCCAAACTCCTCCCATGCCCGAGTTTTTGCCTCAGCAACAACCGAAGCCGCTTTCCGCTTGGCCTGCCGGTACCTATCAGCTGCCTCCAGAGACCCACAGGACAAAAAGGTCCTATAGGACTCCTTCTTCAGCTTGACGGCATCCCTCACCGCCGGTGTCCACCAACGGGTTTGGGGATTGCCGCCGCAACAGGCACCGACCACCTTACGGCCACAGCTCCGGTCAGCCGCCTCAACAATAGAGGCACGGAACATGGCCCATTCGGACTCAATGTCCCCCACCTCCCTCGGGACGTGGTCGAAGTTCTGCCGAAGGTGGGAGTTGAAGCTACTTCTGACAGGGGACTCTGCCAGCCGTTCCCAGCAGACCCTCACAACACGTTTGGGCCTACCAGGTCTGACCGGCATCTTCCCCCACCATCGAAGCCAACTCACCACCAGGTGGTGATCAGTTGACAGCTCCGCCCCTCTCTTCACCCGAGTGTCCAAGACATATGGCCGCAAGTCCGACGACACAACCACAAAGTCGATCATCGAACTGAGGCCTAGGGTGTCCTGGTGCCAAGTGCACATATGAACACCCTTATGCTTGAACATGGTGTTCGTTATGGACAATCCGTGGCGAGCACAGAAGTCCAATAACAAAACACCGCTCGTGTTCAGATCGGGCGGGCCATTCCTCCCAATCACACCCTTCCAGGTCTCACTGTCATTGCCCACGTGGGCATTGAAGTCTCCCAGCAAAACGAGGGAATCCCCAGAAGGTATGCCCTCTAGCACCACCTCCAGAGACTCCAAAAAGGGTGGATACTCCAAACTGCTGTTCGGCGCATACGCACAAATTTGTGCGACAGATAACCTAACACCAATAATAACAAATGCACTTAAATATCCCAAAACTCAGTCCTTACGCGCCCCAGCATCAACAACATAAGGAAACAATGAATAAGAGCCCACCATTCCATCACCTTAGTTTATTTGGTTTGTTACTAGTCCAGTAATATCCTGTCATTTTTAACCAGATGATATGCAGTCAACATCAGCAGACTGACAGGCTTGTTGGTAACACAGCAACAGCAAATTTTGTCACAGAGATCTGTAACAGTATTGCCTCCACAGAAAGTATTTTAAAATATGACACTGAATGTATTTCAGATGAAGGGTAAACAGAATAATGTAATTAAAAACTTCAAATCATGTTAATTGTCACAGCAGTTATTTATTATTAAGGTCTTGGAATGAGCACCAACAAGAACTGCGGGCTCCCCTATTACTGGGATGGCCACTTCACTTAACATTATTTTGATGACTTGAGGTGCATTTTAAGATTCTATGGTTCCAAATTATGGAAAGAAAATCCATCCATCCATCCATTATCCAACCCACTATATCCTAACTACATTGTCACGGGGGTCTGCTGGAGCCATTCCCAGCCAACACAGGGCACAAAGCAGGAAACAAACCCCGGGCAGGGCACCAGCCCACCGCAGGGTAGAAAGAAAATCACTGTATGAAATAAAAATTGATGGCTAGAGTGGCACAGTGATTAGTGCTGTTGTCTCGCAGCCCCAGGGGCTCACATTTCTTTCCTGACCAGGGGCCTCATGTATAATGCCGTGTGTAGAATTTGCACTATAACATGGCGTAAGCACAAAAGCCGAAATGTGCTTATGCACAGAAAAATCCAGATGCAGGAATCTGTGCATACTCCAACTTCCACCTTCTTCCACTACATAAATCCCGGTCAGCGTGAAAACTAACGCTCGAGCACGCGCCTTAAGTCCCACCCCAACTCCTACCAGAATTACGCCTCTTTGAATATGCAAATCAATATAAATCGCCCGTAAGCTCAGCCTTCTGTGAAAAGAGAATGGGGAAAGCAAGAGGGAAAAATATAAGAATTTCAGCGAATACCAAGTGGAGGCAAAGGAAAAACATACTATTTGTTTAAATAAACCGTGGTATAATCAACAAAAGGAAGTTGATCGAGAGACATAGCATGTCGGAGAAACTTGAAAGCTCACATATCAAAGTCGCCATGAAAAGGTGAGTCGTAGCCCACCGTCTGAGTGTCATATGAAAGCTTATTAGGGTACAGAGAAAAAAAATAGGCACACAATGGGAAAAAAGCACGAAATGTCAACTTCAATCTTGAAATTTCCACTTTAATCATGTATTTTGTCATTAAAGTAGAACATCATAAATGATCTTAAAATCGTTTAATTAACCAGTTTCTCAAATCACATCGTAATTAAAGTAGCACGTTAAATGCTTTGTTTTGTATGTGATCTTCTATGTGCTCTATGTGTGTGAATCACTACTTGCTTCTTAAACCGGCTCTCTTCTTCCGACTGGACACAGAATCCATTACATTCGTGATATTACAGCTCTCTCAATAACTAAAATACTGAGATGTATAAGTGATATCATTTTCATGATGATAGGAGTTAAAGCACGTTATTAAACATGGGTTTCACTGCGCAGTGATTGTGTGCGACTTTCGATGAAATTATTTATTGCAGCAGTACTCATGGGAGGCTCTAGGCAGAGAAAAAATTGGTGGCCCCTTCGCCCGCCAATGTCAATATGGTATCTTATGCACGGTGGATGGCCACGTCCGTTGCGGACACTGCATAGCCGCCTCGTGCACATGACACAAGCATTTAACTTTTGTTGAAATTTGCCGCTGCATTTTTAGCTGTGTCGTTATTTTCTCTTTCTGTTTTCTATTCAATATATACTGGCGTGTCCGCCCCTGCAGTCCTTGCTTTTCTTTCTCCAAGTAACCGATCCCCACACAATCAGCTCTGTAATAGACATCAAACCATCTGGAAGCTTAGAGCGCCGATTCTACAAAACGTTTAAGGAACATTGAACTATCTTCATAGTACATGTTTAATTATTCTATCCTTCACGCCAGTCCCAGTGAAGAATATGGATTATTTAAATGAAGTTAAAGTTTTACCTTTATAATATATAATAAACATATTTTGCTGCATTTCATCTTAAAAATGATATCGTCATCATATGTAAATATGCGCTTTATAAAGTGGCTCAGGTTGTGTAATATTATAACTGTAGTGCAAGTTTACAGTGAGGTAATTGTACTTATAAGTACAAACAGTTCCACAAGGAGCAATTGATTGAGTGCGTTTATAGTTCTTGGGATGAAACTGTTTCTGAACCGCGAGGTCAGTACAGGAAAGGCTTTGAAACGTTTTGCCGTGGCTGAGGTAGCGTGTGCTTGATTCTGTATCTCGATAATTCTCTTTCCGATCAGCTGCTGCTGTGATTCACACTCAGATACAGTTATATAAATACTCCGAGTTGTGCAATGACAGGAATATGGAAAAAGATGATTCGCTGTGGCAACTCCTAACGGGAGCAGCTGAAAGAAGAAGAGAAGGTGCAGTGAGAGTAACAACGCTAAAGCAGTTATGGTATTTGGAATACTATGGCTATTCCCTGGACCATTATATTGTTACAAGTTAATTACAATCAGATGCATTAAACTAATAAAAAATATGCGGTTAGTTTCAGTGTATTTATAAAGCCGCATCAGGAAAATAAGGAGTAACCACACAGTTAGAGTAGCACTGCTTTGACGCTGGGTGCCGCCAGTCTGCAAAACCGAGCGGAGAACTTGCATACGACAAGGTATGAGGTACCGTGGAAAAGTGCGTGGCTTTACACCAAGTGTAGGTTTTATACATTGCGATTTGAACGTGGAAAAGTTCTTATGCAACATTTCTGTGCGTACGCACCATTTATACATGAGGCCCCAGGTGTGGATTCCCTTTTGGTTGTCTTCTGACTTCTTACATCCTAAAGGTTTGTGGTTTTAAATTAAGTTGTCAAATCAAAACTTGTCTGCTTTTGCTGACTAGAACCTATGATGGACATGCATATTGTCCAGGGTGCATTCCTGGTTAATGCCCAATGATACTGGGATAAGCTCTGCCACCCAACAACCTAGTAATGGAATTAGTGATTTTGGAAAATGGAAATTTATTTTTTGTTTATTGTCACAGATAAAAGGTCCATGATAATGCTCTTTCAATGTTAGCTGAAAGAGATGTCACAATTAATTGTCTTTATTTGTACATGTATAATTTCGGAAAATAAAAGAGAACAATACCAAGCATGTTATTTCAGATGTATACTGTAAATAAATCATAAGGCTCAACTACTCTAAAGCACTTTATTTAGTTTAGTTTTTCAGTTTAAAATCAAAGTTTACTCATAATTTGAATTTTTTCTCTACCTGCTGGACACTACAGGAATTCTAAGTGTGATGGAAGCTTTATTATTGAATTGCAGGTAGCTGCTGACCCAAGCCCATTATCACTTCTCTGGAATGATGAAAGACTTCTGTAAACTGATGTGACTCCTTGCTGATTTCTTTAGGGAAAGCTTTTGTTTTCAGTGGTAATTATATCAGTCAAGTTAGTGGACTCCTGCAAGCCCTGCATTATATCAGTTTATGCACAATTTTGTAATGAAATACAGAATTTATTTGATGTCAGGAATGCTATATTGGGATATTTCAAGCAAAGACATTTTTTTTGGAATCAGCACTGATCAAATTTGAATCTTGCATACACAATCAAAGACATCTGTGCTTTTTTGTGGCAGCATTTAAGAGCCTGCTTTTTTGTTTAAAGAACAAATGCACAAATATTAACACACACAAAAACACACATATATATGCATATTAAAATTATATTAAATATGAAATAAGGTGTATATATATATATATATATA
>JANRMT010062791.1:90959666-90977260 GCA_026402145.1 Polypterus bichir lapradei | reverse complement strand
TATATATATATATATATATATATATATATATATATATATATATATATATATATATATATGTATATATATATATATATATAGTGAAGAAACAAAGTCACACAGTATAAACTTTTGTGGTTTCTGCCCCGGTTTACTGAAACATGAATTGAGTATTGTCTCCATAATACAAGGCAAATGGTCACACCAGACAAAGTATAAAGCAAACGGGGGAACATTTATACAGAAGGACAGGAAATTGAATCAGGGATGCTGGGAAAACTGAGATGCATTGCTAGGATAGCAACGTCATCATCTTTTGACTGGAGAGAAGATAGGAACCCTGAAGTATGGCTTCTTTTTGTTTACCCCGGGCTTTCTTACGGCAGCGAGTCCTCGTTCTGGCTGATGAGATAAGAAGAGAAAGGTTAGTGTTGCTCCTGGAATCAAACAAAGCCATCACCAAGTGCCCATTCACCAACACCATTCCCGTATGTATAAGTGCCAGAGGGTTTGACGGCGCACAGTACCTCTCTCCTCTCGCGTAGCTGCAGTCCATCGGTTCTGCGTTGAGGGGGCAGGTAGGAAGAATGTGTCCCACCTCGCCACACTTGAAACAGTGCAGCGGGGTGAGCACCCGGTCTTTCATCTTTGCTGGCTGCTCTGTGGTGACAGCACGACGGGGGGGGCTCCTGTGTGGCAACCTGTCCCTGTCGGGCCATGTGAGCAGGCTTCTCAGACCCCCCGATTTGGTTTACCGCCAGCTGTCACTCCAAGACCTCCAGGAGCCCGTTCATATCCCAGTAGGAATGTCTCCGGACCTGCTGGGCGAGGTGGTCCAGAATGGCATATACTAACGCCTCACAGGCTATCTGCTCAACCACCTGGCGGGCTTGATTAACATCTAGCCATAGCCATCGCCCGAGTTTGCCCCAGAACTCGAACACCTGGGCCCTAGCTGGAAGCTCCGGGTTGGACCGCCAGTGCCGCCATACCCTCGCCAGGTGGCCGGAGTTAATGCCGTATTGCTTATACAACTCGGCTCTCAGGAGGTCGTATTCGGCGGCTTTCTCCTCAGGGAGGTCATGATAGGCCCGCTGCGCCAGACCCTTCAGGTAGGGAACCAAGATGGACGCCCATTCTGCTCGTGGCCACTGATTTCTGGCCACGGTCCGCTCGAAGATGGTCAGGTATGCTTCCAGGTCATCTGTATCTGTAAGGGGAACAATTTGAGGAGGTGGAGGTCTTGCATTGTCTGGCCTCACAGCCTCCGCAGCCACCAACCATCTCTTCGTTTGATTGAGCTCTCTCTGTGTGGTGGCTTGATTCATCTTGACCGCCTAGAGCTTGTTTGCCAAGGTATTTAGTACCACGTTCAAGTCTTGCCCTTCCGTCATCTTCGGGATCTATCCTGCTGACTACGCCAATCTGTGAAGAAACAAAGTCACAGAGTATAAACTTTTGGGGTTTTCCGCCCCGGTTTACTAAAACATAAATTGAGTACTGTCTCCACAATAAAAGGCAAATGGTCACACCGGACAAAGTATAAAGCAAACGGTGGAACATTTATACAGAGGGCCAGGAAATTGAATCAGAGATGCTGGGAAAACTGAGATGCATGTTGGGATAACGACGTCATCATCTTGTGACTGGAGGGAAGACAGGAACCCGGATGTATGGCTTCTTTTTGTTTACCCGGGCTTTTTTACGGCGGCGAGTCCTCGTTCTGGCTGATGAGATAAGAAGAGAAAGGTTAGTGCACCGCCTCTGTCCCTCGGCATGAGTTGTTGCGATGTGGTCTGAGTCCTTAAACTGCTCCCCATGCGCTCATGCGTGACTATATATATATAAACATGTTAGCTAAAACTATTAGCATTTTGATGTAAGAAAGATAACTTACTCTGGTAATTATATAGTAAATCTGCCACTGCAGTCCTTTGCAGTGACTTCCTGCTTAACTAATTTAATTCAAAGGGCAACTAGTCAAAGTCAGGATAGGATCATTATCAAAAGTGCTGAAATCTGTCCACCAATCAAAATACTAGACAAAAATAAAGCTAATGTCAAAATTAAAAATCTTTGAAAAAAACAACTCAAAAAAGCAATGTGCTATTTGAAAACAAAGAATGATGGCCACATCACCATATGACTACACCCTTGTTATGCCATGATCCCCAGGGATGTGGCATCTTATCAACTTGTTCCTGAATAGTGACATGTGATAATGTCACAAACAAATGACAAAAGTAAGAGTGAAAAAATAAACTAAACCAAAACAAAAAAAAAAAAAACAGGAACAAAAGTTTATTTTTGAAAGTAACTGTACACAGTATACACACTTACATTCACAACAACCGTATTTTAAATTGCTGACTAACTTGAACTGCATTCTTTAGAAACTGGATTAAGAAAGTTTGAGAATGTTATGTGTGTTATCTATGTGTTTCTGTGCATTTTGCTTGTTGTTTTCAATTATTTTCTGAATACATTTTATACAGCCCTTGTTTTGCTTCATTTCTTTATCTACATTGTTTTTTTTTTTTGGAATGGTCATAATTTGCTCACTAGCAGCTAATTTTACAATACATATAATTATATCTGTCCATGGGAACAGATAAGTAAAGCAAACATAAGGTCTTCATAGACATCTCCTTTTTTCAGAATGACAGCTGACCCTGTTAACAATTGTAATAAATAATGTTCATAACACATTGCAAAGGTTTGGGGTTTTGCCCAGTATAATTTCAGGTATCCAAATTGGTCAAATTGCAATAAAAAAATACATCAAACATTCGACCTGAACCATGGTGTGAGGCTTGTTTTTATACAGAGGACAAAATGGCTGAAGGAAATGATGTGGCAGGAAATTAGCTGAGACTGGACGCAACATCATTATGGCAGGGCCAGAAGTGATGTCATCGGGATTGGTCGGACGTGACGTAATTATTACTGGACTGGAAGTGACATCATCAGTATTGGCTGGAAAGTGACATCATCTCTGAGGGACCGGAAAGTAACGTTATCTGTGGGAGACGGAAGTGATAATGAATCTGAAGGAGTTGTTGTTGCGGAGCCCTTTTCGAGTATTGGTATTGTTGATGGTGATTGTGCGTTATTATTTGTCCTCTTTGGTTCTGTAAAGGTAGAGAGAGAGACATCAGTACCACAATTCAACCCCCTGTCGGACAATATATCATTCACCTCCAGGGCTTGTTGACTGCCTCCTAAGCGCATGTGTGTGACACAATTTTTACTTTATCTCCTGACATTTGTTTTAGTCTCTCAATTGCATAAAAAACGTTGGTTGCCTCAGCAACATGGTCTGTGTGTGTTTTGTTTTGTGACTACTGCATTGTAAAAAGTCCTTCTGGTGAAACTGTGACCAAGTTGCCCACTTAAATGTGAGGACAGTGAAAAGTTAGTACTCTTGCTTGAATAGCAACATATGGTCCCTGATGCAGAAGAGAGTGGGCTAAAAGAGGAGTGAGTAAGATCCGGACTCATGTCCTTGTGGCCAAAAATAAAAATAGGCCCTTCACTTCACAAATTTTGCATGAGGAGATAAAAAGCACTAAAAAGTTTGAATTTAGGAAGGCGTTTCAGGTCAAGGTCTACTAACAATAAAAAAAAAAGACAAGAGAGATGAAAAACAGGTGTGAAAGAGAGATAGATGAGAAGTTTCATTGCTTTCCTAATACTGACAGAGCTTTCTCACCTAAAAGAAGTAAGTTCCACAGCCTTGAGGTAGCTATAATTTTGCTTTTGACAGTTCGTTGTCTTTTGAACAGATTAATTAAACCCTTCCTTGGGAAAGATTTCTGTGCTCTGGGCTTCTAGACATCATTTAGTGGGTGAAGAAAAACCATAAGGTCATCATAACCTTTCACGGTGCTTCAATGTTGACCAATCATGACTCCTATATTAGCAGAGGCTTGCAGGATGAGAACCGAACTGCCTGTGACACTCAAACACTTGAAGTGTCTCATTTAATAGATGCTCGAAAGACTGTGCCCAAGGCTTAGAAATGTTAAGGGCCTAAGGATGCAAACACATCATTAAATCTGACAGAACACCAGAGTAATGCTTTAGATATAGTCAACTACATTTCTGTTGACCTGGGTTTGATTTTTTGTCATTCTGTGTCAGCAGCTTACTCTAACCTGTGTCTGAATGAGTTTTATTTGAGTACTCAGCTCATTTTTCACATTTCCAAGACATGCAGGTTTGGTGGTCTGGCCATTCTGAATAGGCTTGGTGTGAGTGACTAAGTTTGTATTTAGATTTAGGTTTAGGTAGACTCCCAGAGGGAAATTTGTTTGCAGCAGGAAATACAATAACAGAAGATATTATTACAAAGATCTAATAGATAAAGAAAGACACAACATTTGACAAACAATTTTGACAAACACACACTCAAGGTCAATACAAAGAAGTATGATTACTTTCAACAGTACACAAAATAATAATGCAGAATTTAACATTTAGCAGCATCCTTACAAGTTACAGAATATAAAATGCTTATACAGTGGTGCTTGAAGTTTGTGAACCCTTTAGAATTTTCTATATTTCTGCATAAATATGACCTAAAACATCATCAGATTTTCACTCAAGTCCTAAAAGTAAATAAAGAGAAACCAGTTAAACAAATGAGACAAAAATATTATACTTGGTCATTTATTTATTGAGGAAAATGATTGAATATTACATATTTGTGAGTGGCAAAAGTATGTGAACCTTTGCTTTCAGTATCTGGTGTGACCCCCCTTTGCAGCAATAACTGCAACTTAACGTTTCGTGTAACTTTTGATCATTTCTGCACACTGGCTTGAAGGAATTTTAGCCCATTCCTCCGTAAAGATCAGCTTCAACTCTGGGATGTTGGTGGGTTTCCTCACATTAACTGCTCGCTTCAGGTCCTTCCACAACATTTCGATTGGATTAAGGTCAGGACTTTGACTTGGCCATTCCAAAACATTAGCTTTATTCTTCTTTAACCATTCTTTGGTAGAATGACTTGTGTGCTTAGGGTTGTTGTCTTGCTTCATGACCCACCTTCTCTTGAGATTCAGTTCATGGACAGATGTCCTGACATTTTCCTTTAGAATTCTCTGACATAATGCAGAATTCATCGTTCCATCAATGAAGGCAAGTCATCCTGGCCCAGATGCAGCAAAACAGGCCCAAACCATGATACTACCACCACCATGTTTCACAGATGGGATAAGGTTCTTATGCTGGAATGCAGTGTTTTCCTTTCTCCAAACATAACTCTTTTCATTTAAACCAAAAAGTTCTATTTTGGTCTCATCCATCCACAAAACATTCTTCCAATAGCCTTCTGGTTTGTCCATGTGATCTTTAGCAAACTGCAGACAAGCAGCAATTTTTTTTGGAGAGCAGTGGCTTTCTTCTTGCAGCCCTGCCATGCACACCATTGTTGTTCAGTGTTCTCCTGATGGTGGACTCATGAACATGAACATTAGCCAATGTGAGAGAGGCCTTCAGTTGCTTAGAAGTTACCCTGGGTTCCTTTGTGGCCTCGCCGACTATTACATGCCTTGCTCTTGGAGTGATTTTTGTTGGTCAACCACTCCTGGGGAGGGTAACAATGGTCTTGAATTTCTTCCATCTGTACATAATCTGTCTGACTGTGGATTGGTGGAGTCCAAACTCTTTAGAGATGGTTTTGTAACCTTTTCCAGCCTGATGAGCATCAACAACTCTTTTTCTGAGGTCCTCAGAAATTTCCTTTGTTTGTGCCATGGTACACTTCCACAAACATGTGTTGTGAAGAGCAGACTTTGATAGATCCCTGTTCTTTAAATAACACAGGGTGCCCAATCACACCTGATTGTCATCCTATTGATTTAATACACCTGACTCTAATTTCACCTTCAAACTAACTGCTAATCCTAGAGGTTCACATACTTTTGCCACTTACAAATATGTAATATTCGATCATTTTCCTCAATAAATAAATGACCAAGTATAATATTTTTGTCTCATTGTTTAACTGGTTTCTCTTTATCTACTTTTAGAACCTAGGTCATATTTATGCAGAAATATAGAAAATTCTAAAGGATTCACAAACTTTCAAGCACCACTGTAGCTCTAGGAATAAAATAATTCTTAAATTTGTTGCTCTTTACCTTTGGAAACCTAAATCTTCTTCTTCTTCTTTCGGCTGCTCCCGTTAGGGGTCACCACAGCGGATCATCTTCTTCCATATCTTTCTGTCCTCTGCATCTTGTTCTGTTACACCCATCACCTGCATGTCCTCTCTCACCACATCCATAAACCTTTTCTTAGGCCTTCCTTTTTGTCACTTCCCTGGCAGCTCTAGCCATAGCATCCTTCTCCCAATATACTCAGCATCTCCCCTCTGCACATGTCCAAACCAACGCAATCTCACCTCTCTGACTTTGTCTCCCAACCATCCAACTGGAGCCGATCCTCTAATGTACTCATTTCTGGACCAACAGCTTTTCCATTCTTCATCCTCTCTCCACATCATCCAAACTCTTCTCTCTCTCGTTCTCTTCATTCATAAGCCTCTCAAAGTACTCTTTCCATCTGCTCAACACACTCTCCTCGTTTCCATCTTTATCCTTTATTACCTAACCTGCTGCATATCTTTCCCAGCTTGGTCCCTCTGTCTAGCCAATCGGTGCAGGCCCTTTTCTCCCTCCTTAGTGTCCAACCTCTCATAAAACTCATCATACACCTTTTCTTTAGCCTTCACCACCTCTCTCTTCACCTTGTGCCTTATCTCCTTATACTCTTGTCTACTTTCTGCATCTCTCTGACTATCCCACTTCTTCTTTGCCATCATCTTCCTCTGTATACTCACCTGTATTTCCCCATTCCACCACCAGATTTCTTTTTCCTCTTTCCTCTGTCCAGATGTCACGCCAAGCACCCTTCTTCCTGTCATCCTTACTACATCTGCTGTAGTTTCCCAACTGTCTGGTAATTCTTCACTATCACCCAGTGCCTGTCTCACCTTCTCCCTAAACTCAACCTTGCAGTCTTCCTTTTTCAAATTCCACCATTTGATTCTTGGCTCTGCCCTCACTCTCTTCCTCTTCTTGATCTCCAATGTCATCCTACAGACCACCATCTTATGCTGCTTAACTACACTTTCCCCTGCCACCACTTTGCAGTCTTCAATCTCCTTCAGATTGACTCTTCTGCATATGATGTAATCTACCTGTGTGCATCTTCCTCCACTCCTGTACGTAATCCTATGTTCTTCCCTTTTCTTAAATATGTATTCACTACAGCCATGTCCATCCTTTTGGCAAAATCCACTATCATCTGACCTCCTTCATTGCTCTCCTTGACACCATACCTACCCATCACCTCCTTGTCTCCTTTGTTCCCTTCACCAACATGTCCATTGAAATCTGCTCCAATAACCACTTTTTGTCCCTTGGGTACACTGTTCATCACTTCATCCAACTCACTCCAAAAAACTTCTTTCTCACCCATTGCACACCCAACTTGCAAAAAAAAAAAAAACCTAAATCTGCAGCCAAATAGCAACAGCTGGAATTTAGAGCAATGAGGATGGTTACTGTCTGACAGAATTGAGATGGGTTTCTTTCTAACCTGTTTGCAATGCATTTCAGTGATAGAGATCTGCTGTGAACCATTAATTTTACTGCTAATTTTTACAATGTTATTAAGATGGTTTATATTCTTATTGCTGAGTATGCCAAACCTACAGATAAAAGCAACTGTAACAGTCGATTCAATAAAGGACACAAAAAAGTGTCATTACGGTTTTGTTCATTTTAAAACAGTTGAGTTTCCAAAGAAAGAAAAGTTGTTACTGATCTGTGAGATCAGATTTGTGCTGTGTTAAGATGAAAGTTTGGTTTGTTATCAAGGATTTTTCCCAGATATTTGTATTATCTACCATCTCAACTGTCTCCACTTTAATTGAAGTTGAGACAGTAGATGTTGGAGAAATCTACAACTATATATTTTCTCTTAGAAATATTAAGTCATAAATTAGAGTGATCACACCATTGCATAAACACATGAACAACAGGTCTATGGCTGTCTTCCTTATCTTGTAAAAGACTCACAATGAAAAAGTCATCTACAGATTTCAGAATGTGTCAACCTTTGTGTGAACTCCTGCAGTCAATTGTGTACAGGATAAACAAAAGTGGTGATAAAAGAAACAACCTTGTCATTGCCTGAGATGTACTTAGGCTATCAGAGAAAGAGCCACTGACACTCACTCTGTGTACAAACAGCAATCTTGCATGGTTTTTTAATCTTTCCAAGTGGTCATACAATAAATTCAAAAGTGTTGCTGTGGCATCCTCCACATCCCTCTTTGCTCTGTATGCAAACTGGTAAGGCTTCAGGAGAACCTGTTTTAAAATAATGTTTCAATGGATTTCACGATATGAGATGTTAATGCCACTGGTCAAATTCACTTAATGCTTTGGGGTGTGGAGTTTTTGCCAATGGAATAACATTTGCCTATTTCCATAGGCTGGGCACTTGCTGTAAATCCAAGGACATTTCAAATATGGATTGGAATGTTGGAGAGAGGTCCTCTGCTTAGTAGTGAAGCAGACGGCCACTTATTCTGTCTGGACCCAAGCTTTTTTTGATATTTGCTTATTTAAGGACCTTTGTGACATAATTCTAGTCAAAGAAGGGCTGACATCTGGCTCCAGTCCTCAGTTAGTTATTTTGCTGACTTACTTCTGATGCAAAATCCTGTGTTTCAAATCTTGAATAGAACTCCTAAGTTTTGTGCCAACTAAAAGTCAGATTTGACCTCTGCCAGTTTAACTCGATTATTGCTTTTTATATGAATGCTGGCCATCGTCTTCGTGCCATTCCATAATGAACCCTAGTTATCAGTCTGCAGTTCATTCTCAAACGGTCGTACTTCAGCTTTGCCTGCTTTATTTCACGTTTCACCCCCTTCTGTAATTCCTTCTGTTCGCTTAATGTTCCATGTTGAAATGCCCTATTGTTTTGGGTTATCAGTTCTTTCAGATCACTGGTCATCCACGCCCTGTTGTTAGGGTATATTTTGACTGATTTCATGAGTAGTATGGAGTCCTTGCAAAACTGTATGTAACAGCTAACAGTGTCTGTCAGTTAGTGTCAGCACAGGATTTTTCCAACAATGACCAGTCAGTGCATTCAAAACAGCCGTGTAAGTACTCAAAAGGGTCCTCCCTTAAAGATGGGTTTATAGATTGGAATAAGCTGGACACAATAATGATCTGATGCACCCACATAAGCACCTTTGATGTTTCTATAACACTGATCTAGCACTCAGTTGTGACGAACTGGTAAAAACTGCAGTGTTTTGTTCAGTGCACACTGGTTAAAGTCTCCCAAAATAAAGTTTGGAGAGTCAGAAAATATCAATTCAAGCCTCTGTATCACACTGGAGATGGTGTTAACGGCCCTCGGGTGAATATACATGATCATGAGGAAAATCAGTGTAAATTTTCTGGGCAGATAAATGGGGCACAGAGAGACAGACAGAAGTTTTACATTGTTCATTCACAGTTTTTTCCTAACCATCACCATTTTATATTTATATAAAGGTAGACAACTCCAGTGTGGACTTGATGGCTGAGTCTCTCTCCAAACAAATTGGTGCACCAGATCCATCAATCGTCAATTAGTCATCCGAACTGTTTCCATTGAGCCAGGTCTCTGCCAATGCCAAAACTCACTCATCTCTGTAATCGGTCTGAAAGCATAAACACACTTGAAGATGATCAACTTTATTGCAGCGCGATTGAATATTTCCCATTATAACAATCAGTAAAATTGGGGGGTTTCAAACTCCACACAGTTTTCTCTTGTGGAATAAAAATTACATATCCCCCATACTTTCAAGGGTTAACATATGGACTGTTGAGCAAGAATGTACAACAGCAAATAAAGGTTGGCTTAATGACTGAAGAGCCATCAAAGAGAAAGTCAGTTCAAAGCCCTTGTGAGAAATGGTAATGTTTACAGCCAATTGGGCCAATAAATCACGGCCAAGTAGATTGACTGGGCACAACGTGCTTAGGAGGAAATGATGATTTATAACTGGAGAAATAAAATCAGCTTGTACTGGCAATGGTGAAGACACCTGAAGGGGATGAGGTTGTCCAGAAGCTATTAACACAGTTACTGTTTCATTTGAGGTGGGGATCCCTGGCATCATTTGTAAAGGGGAGCACATAGCCCCAGTGTCCACCAGGAATCGAGTCATTTGTCCTGATACTAACAGTGTAATCATTGGGTCTTTTTCAGGGTGCCGAGTAAGGAGGGAGAACTGACCTAATGGGTTCTCCTCCATCCCCATTAACAACAACAACAACAACATTTATTTATATAGCACATATTCATACAAACAGTAGCTCAAAGTGCTTTACATAATAAAGAATAGAAAAATAAAAAAACACAATATGAAAACAAAATAAATCAGCATTAATTAACATCGAATAAGAGTAAGGTCCAATGGCCAGGGGGGACAGAAAAAACAAAATAAAAACTCCAGACGGCTGGAGAAAAAAAAAAAAAAAATCTGTAGGGATTCCAGACCATGAGACCGCCCAGTCCCCTCTGGGCATTCTACCTAACATAAATGAAACAGTCCTCTTTGGATTTAGGGTTCTCACGGAAAGGCTTGATGATGATGGTCACGTAGAATTCTGCCTTTTAGTCCATCCATCATTGTTGGAGCATCATGAAGCTTTGAGTAGGTGGAGGTGGCGCAGGCCACCACCACAAAGAAACCGGAAAAAGAAACAGAAGAGAGAGTAGGGGTCAGTACGGATTTTAGAGCTACCCTAAATAGTTATTATGAGGAAATTGAACATACAGAGTATCAGGATTAAGTTAAATTAAGTTAAATTGAAGTTATAGAAAGGCCATGTTAAAGTAATATGTTTTCAGCAGTGTTTTAAAGTGCTCTACTGTATTAGCCTGGCGAATTCCTATTGGCAGGCTATTCCAGATTTTAGGTGCATAGCAGCAGAAGGCCGCCTCACCACTTCTTTTAAGTTAATTCCTAGGGCTGCCAATTTTCATTCTGGCTGGGTGCAGGGGGCCAAGGAGCCTCTAGTGGAGGTGGAGGTGGGGCGGTCTTGAGTGGGCAGATTCGTCTGAAATGTCATGGCTCTCCGCACGCATAACATATATATGACTTGTCCAAATTCTGAGCTGGATTGTGACCCACAGTAGGCTGGTAGTCCCATCTTCCCCGACTTCCCTAGGATTAGGAAGTTCTTGGACCACCTCCCTTAGTTTCTGGAGATCCCAGGTTCTGTGGACCCTCATGGCTGGGCGATTCTGCTCTGACAGTGGTTGGTTCGGGTCATAAAGGTGATTTGGGACATCTATTAATGGGGCTTGCATCACTAGACCTTTCACCTTTTTCCCTTTTCCTAGGGTGTGCGTGGGGGCACCACCCCAAGTTGCTCCAGACCAAAAAACTTTCCATGCTGCTGTATTAACATCATCACTGTCATCATCTTAGTTATCAGGGTCCTCCTCTTTGGTCTCCCTTTAATATTGCTCATCATAAAAATCATCTCCTTGGTTTTCTCTCACATCCAACTATGGATGTGAGTGAAGCGGTGTAGAAAGAGACACTAAAGGGGGTAATTGGTTTGGTCATGGGGGATTAGGCGAGGTCAGTGGTGGTATATCAGCTAAATAAGGATAGTCTTTTTTTTTTTGGCGTCTTCACTGTCTCTTTTACTTTATTTTTGCCTTTTCCTGTCTTAGGAGTAGTGGCAGTTTTTTCATTACTGGGAATAACTTTTTCCTCCATCACTTTCACCTGGCTGGTCAGTCCCCCATTCCTCTTCTGCATTGCTTCCAGTGCCCTATCTCTTATAACTAATTCCCATTTATCAAACATGTCCATTCAGTACGGACCACTTGAACACAATCTTTGCGTATTACTACATAATGTTTTCCTTACTTCTTGTATTTCATTTAAATCTCCTGAACCTTCTACGGGCCATCGGCCAATACTTTGCTTATTCCATTTTTTGCATTCAGTTTTAAAATCTAGTCCAGTCTTCTGTTCTATATATTTTCGGGGTGATCTTCCCATTTTTTACCTTCCCCTTTGCTACACTAAGGTCTCCCAAAAATAATCCTCCTAACAGAGACTGTGCCTGGCCTTTCTTAATTGGACCTTTCGACCCCTCATTGCCCATCATTAGTCCCACTGCCCAGTACAGCACCCGATCTGCTTTCTCAATTACACTTTTCTTTCCAGCACCTTCCCTTTTATTTTCTGAGTTTCACTCGTCAGTCTATTCCAAAGTGTGCCCTGTTCCTCTTACTTATCAGGTATTGTTTATAACTTCCAGGTAGCCCCCCTACTCACTGCATCCTTCCCTCAGCCCGGTCCACTGAGAGAGACCTGTTTTGATAGCGGACTGACAGTCAAGCAAATATTTGCCGCTGGTTACTGCTGATGAAACAGTCAACCTGTCACAGGACCCGTTGAGTTTAGGATATGACCAGACGTTGCAAGTGCAACACCATTCGCACCATCGAATCGGTCCCCTGTTACTCACCAGTTAGCCTTACCTCCTGTCTGCAATAACAACTTCTCTCGGTTTCTTCTTGTCAAGATGGGGCCTGAGGCTCACGGCTTCCAGCCCTTTTCTGGGGACGAGCCAGTCCTTTTCCGGAGTTGGTCTCAACATTCGTAACTAATTTTCTGGTCCTGCATGAATCCCTCTCTTGGACTCAGATTCGGAGCATGCAGCCGCCACTCATCCCTGTTTGGGCGCCAAAAATGGTGGAAGAATAAACCAAGGAAGACATGAGCTTCATCAATCAGTCAGTAATTTTTATTAGCAACAGGTGAGTTCTCTGCTTGCAAGCCGAAGAGAAGCCCCCCCTTACAGCCCCCAAACTGCTCCTTATATTGTGAGCTTGTTTACTTAAGGAGTAGATCCTCTTTGTAGCATAAGTCATCTTACGGCTAATAAGCCATACAGCTATTTTAAAACAAAAACAGAAGTTCTTAAAAAGCAGTTTACACTTTAAGCACTTAGTACATACTGAATACTACCTCTTTTTCAAGCACATGAACTAGGTGAGTATCTTATGAGGACTGATATAAGAATGCATGGAGAGAACAGAATGAGTGTAACACAAGCACTTACCTGTCTTTCACTAACTTTCCTAGAATTGATGAGGCCCTCCCAAGTTCTGTTTCATAGGACTAGGTGTTTTCATCCATAATTGCATACATGAGACCTTCAGCTTAGATTCTGTGGAATTGTCAAATGAGTGATGGTGCCTTTCTGGGTTATCAAATAGGCATCCCCATTCCTCAACGTTTCGCTGATAGGCCCATGGTGTTTCCAGAGGGTTCAGCAGTGAATCCCAGTGTCCCAGGCTAACCCCCAAGATGCCATCTACCCAGCTGAGGCCCAGCTGGAGTTCTTCCTCTTGAGCCATAGCCACTGACTGTCCTTTTCAGTAACTCTGGAGAGGTCCTTCAATGCCTGCTGGTGAGCCAGTCCCCACATTCCCGAATCCGGGAGTAGCCTTGATGTTGAGGTGGCAATAAACCCTCTACAGCCTACCTCGACTGGTCGGACCTTACCTTTCCAGCCACGTTGTTGCACATCAGTTTCGAGTTTGGTGTATCTCAGCTTCTTGCGCCCATAGGCCTCCTCCACTGCATCCTCCCATGGTACAGTTAGCTCAATGATATAGACGAGCTGGAGTGATTCCAGCTATAGCACAAGATCACATCTGAGGTTGGTTGATGCAGTCTCAGCTGGGAAGCAGAGTTTTTGACTTAGGTCCAACAACAACTTCCAATCTCAAGCACCACCCAGCTGCTTGGAGTCTGGTCCTGGAATGGCATGTCCATCTCTACCCTCTCCTTCCCGGACAAATGTTATTGTAGGCTGATGGAATAAAGGGGGAGGGAGGGTGTTAACAATCATTCGTTGTTTCTCCAGCAATCCTGCCAAGCACTGTAGAACCTGGTTGTGCCACCAGGTATAGCAGCCTTGAGAGAGGCTGGTTTGTCACCCCACTAAGATATGTTTTAATGTTGCTGGTGACGGGCAGAGCGAGCATATGGGATCTGCTCCATACCAATGGCTTAGATTTTTTGGAGACGGCAGGACATCATAGGCAGTCTTGATGGTGAAGCTTGCTCTAAATGCCTCCATCTCCCACAGATCTTTCCAGGAGAGGTTCCTCTTCTCTACTCCCTCCCATCTCAGCCATTGCCCTTCCTTAACCTGTGGAACGGCCTTTGCCGTGTTGTCTCCTCCTGCTGGCGAATCTCCTGCACCACAAGTCTGTGCCTCTGAGACAGCGTGGCCTTGTTCCAGGATGGTGTACTGGCTTCAAGTCCAAGACCACCCCTTCCTTGCTGGACCTGACCCACAATGTCCCTGTGCATGAGTGCTGCCTTTGCAAGCTTGGTTGCTTCTGCTGGTGACCACTTCCTACCGGTATCTAAATTTGGGGCAACTTGGGCCACAACAGGATGGCTGACTCTTTTAGCATCATCTTTAGCCTCACCTTGGTGCACTTGTACTCCTCTGTAAGACTGGAGATGGGTAGTTCTAGTATGCCTTTGCCATTGAGTCCAATGCTGCTAAGGCCTGCTGGGATACCAAGCCACTTCTTCATGTAAGAGCTAAGCAGCCACTCCAGCTCTTCCACCTTTGTGACTGCAACCTCATACAGGGTTAGCAGCCACATGAGAAGTGGAAGGAAGCCAAACTGCAAGCACCAGAGCTTCAATTTGCCAGGGAAAGAAGTTTTGTCGATGGTCTCCAGGCCACAGACAGCATCCTTCCTGACTTGTTCTATCTGGTCCCTGTCCTTGAGCGATTCACTGTATCAATGCCCTAGGCTCTTAACTGGCTTCTCAGAGAAAGTGAGAATCGCCTCATCACCAATATAAAAGCACTGGTCAGCCAGCCAGTTTCCCCTTAATGATAGAAATACTTCTAGACTTGCTTGAGCACTCCATCTTTAGCTCCACCTCTAACACCTTGCTAAATATAAAGAAGCCTGAAGCAAAATGTCAGTTTTAGTCTTTGGACCCAATAAGTCTTTGAGTGCATTGCTCCTTTGAAGACTGCAATACAGCCAGAACATTTTTTTCATTATTTTTTTTCCAACATGCATTAAAAGGGGCTTACAAGCTGGGACCCAGCCCTTTAAGCTGAATGCTTACCCTATGCCTGAGTGTGCCCTGTGATGTATTAGCACCCCAGTACAGAGCTGTTTTTTGTCTTTTGTCAGGTTTTACTCAGACATGCCTTGATGCATGCTCAATAATCCAGATAAGGAAATTCTAGAAAGTTGATTCTGTTCTTCTGGACATAGTTCTTTCATCCTTCCTGCAGACAAGGGGAGGTACACAGTAGTGCTAAACCAGACGGATTATCATGAGAAAATTTTGTCTCTGCTTAGTGACAACAACGCTTATGAACTCCTAAAACGAGATCCAGGTAGTGATTACAGGAAAAAAGTGATAGATTGTCTCAAGCAGTTAGTGCATGACAACGCTATTGACCGGAACTCATACCACAGATTATACCCAGGGGAAGCTACACCAAGTCTGTATGGTTTACCGAAGATACATAAACAGGATGCACCGGACCCATTGTCTGCATGATCAGTTCTGTTACATATAACATCTCAAAGTTCCTGCCCGCTGTCCTCAACCTGTTGGTAGGCAGCTCAAAACACCATATTCAGAACACTTTGGATTTTGTGGAGAAGGTGAGAGATGTCATTATGGAGGCAGATGACACTATTGTCTCGTATGATGTTACATCTCTATTCACTTGCGTTCCAGTTATGGAAGCAGTGGAGGTGGTCCGTAAGAGATTACAGGATGACCCCACACTCAGAAAAAGGACCACTCTCAGCACCGACCAAGTGTGCCTGTTCTTGGAACTGTGTCTTCAATCCACATATTTCATATACAAAGGCCAGTACTTCAGGCAGAAACATGGGTGTGCCATGGGTTCCTCAGTTTCACCTTTTGTGGTCAATCTGTCTATGGAAGAAGTGGAAAAGATGGAGCTATTATCCTATCCTGGAACACCACCAAGCTATTGGTTCAGGTGTGTGGACGACACCTGGGTGAAAATCAAATCAGGAGGTACCACAATTCACTGACTACATCAACTCAGTGGACAAACACATCCAGTTCACCAGGGAGGACATAAAACGTGACAGGCTAGCTTTCTTAGATTGTGAAATTCCATCAGCAATGGGGGACATTTGAAAGTTGATGTGTACCGTAAACCAACGCATACAGATCAGTATTTAAGGTTTGACTCTCACCATCCGCTAGAGTACAAAATAGGTGTCATCAGGATGCTACAACACAGAGCAAACACCATACCCACAGACACAGCGGCCAGGGAAGCTGAAGAACATCATATCAAAAAGGCCCTGAGTAAATGTGGTCATCCCAGCTGGACTTTTGTCAAAGTAGGGAAGACACCTAAAGAATGTTCCAAGTAATCCAGGAGAGAGGAAGGATAACCGCTGCCTAAACGAAAACCTTTGGTGATCCTTTATGTGTCAGGAGTATCGGAACAGCTGAGATGCATTTTTTCAAAACACCAGGTCTAGGTGGCTTTCAAACCCCAAAACACAATAAGGCAAAAATTGGTTCACCCCAAGGATCAGGTGCCCCGGCACAGACAGAGTAATATAGTTTATGCATTGTTAGTCAATGGTGCTAGTTCGGTCATTAGGTCAAGGTACTGTTTATAAGGTTAGAGAAACCTACAGTCAACTGAGACTGAGGAAGTCACTTGGATAAGTGATGAAATGTATCGGAAAAAAAAACTATGTCCAGATGAACAGAATCAACTTTCTAGAATTTACTCAGACATGTTCTTTCCCACTGCAACCCTAAAGTCAGTTATGTTGAGCTACAGTGGTGTGAAAAACTATTTGCCCCCTTCCTGATTTCTTATTCTTTTGCATATTTGTCACACAAAATGTTTCTGATCATCAAACACATGTAATCATTAGTCAAATATAACACAAGTAAACACAAAATGCAGTTTTTAAATGATGGTTTTATTATTTAGGGAGAAAAAAAATCCAAACCTACATGGCCCTGTGTGAAAAAGTAATTGCCCCCTTGTTAAAAAATAACCTAACTGTGGTGTATCAGACCTGAGTTCAATTTCCGTAGCCACCCCCAGGCCTGATTACTGCCACACCTGTTTCAATCAAGAAATCACTTAAATAGGAGCTGCCTGACACAGAGAAGTAGACCAAAAGCATCTCAAAAGCTAGACATCATGCCAAGATCCAAAGATATTCAGGAACAAATGAGAACAGAAGTAATTGAGATCTATCAGTCTGGTAAAGGTTATAAAGCCATTTCTAAAGCTTTGGGACTCCAGCGAACCACAGTGAGAGCCATTATCCACAAATGGCAAAAACATGGAACAGTGGTGAACCTTCCCAGGAGTGGCCGGCCGACCAAAATTACCCCAAGAGCGCAGAGACGACTCATCCGAAAGGTCACAAAAGACCCCAGGACAACGTCTAAAGAACTGCAGGCCTCACTTGCCTCAATTAAGGTCAGTGTTCAC
>JANRMT010062791.1:90938935-90949949 GCA_026402145.1 Polypterus bichir lapradei | reverse complement strand
GCTTTAACAACATGTCCGCCTGTCTGTGTCCGGGTCAACTTCCACAACAGTATGTAGCTTCCAGTCGGTGGAATGAGCTGCCCACCGTCATTCAAATGGCTGGCTCCCTCAGTCTATTTAAGAAACAATTGAAAACTTTGCAGTTTGTTAAGGAACGTTTTTGCTTTGTTGATATCTGTCATATTGCTAAACTGATCATTTTTTTCTTATGCTAGCTTTATAGCTCTTCACTTATGGTGATTCACTTTTGTAACTTCTCCTGACACACTTGTTTAAAACCGTCCCTAAACAGTTGTTACTAAGTTATGTTGATCTCCTTTGTAAATCGCATTGGCTAAGAGCATCTGTTAAGCAAATAAATGTAAATGTGACCCAAGTCAGAGGTGTGTGTGTTAGTTTTGGACCAAAACTATGCTGACAGTACCAGGTAGAAGGCAGGACCTAACCCTGCACAGATCATCAGTTCATACCCACACCAATTTCACTCATACCATTTAAACTGAGAACTACCAATTAACCTAAAAAATCAGACCATCCAGGGTTGGTTTAATCTTTGTGTAAAACATTATCCTAGTAGAATCTGGACCCAATGAAATCTAGAAAGGATTAAAAGGAGTTCATAAAATGGAGGGGTGGATGGAATCAAATTAATGTGTATATCTTTGGAATATTGGGAATGTTGCGCAGCAAAAGTCCATACAGAGATGGAAAGGACATGCAAACTACATAGGAGTCACAAGACAGAAATTTGAATCTAGACCCCCCAAAGCATTGAGATAGCAGTGCTAACCACTGGACCACCTGGCTTCCAGTTTTTTATTAGTCAAAACAGAAGTTACAGTATTGCACAAGTGCTAAAGTGCTGGACTATAAACCCTAGAGCTGCCACTTTAACACCCAGCTATGAATCCCTGTTTGCCACTGACCAGGGGCCTCATGAATAAACGATGCATATGCACAAAAATATTGTGTAAGTCTGTTTCCACGTTCAAATCGCGATGTATAAAACTTAAACTTGGCGTAAAGACACGCACATTTCCATGGTAGCTCACTCTGGTGTACACAAGTTCTGCGCTCGGTTTTGCAGACTGGCGGCACCCAGTTTCAAAGCAGTGCTACTGTTCCAGTGTGGTTTGCCTTTCTTTTTTAGATCCAGATGCCTGACGCGGCTTTATAAATACACTGAAATTTACTGCATATTGTTTATTAGTTTAAGGCATCTGACTATAATTAACCTGTAACAATATAACGGTCCACGGAATGGTCAAACTATTCTAAATACAATAGCTGCTTTAGCGTTGTTACTCTCAATGCACCTTCTTTTTCTTCCTTCAGCTGCTCCCATTAGGGGTTGCCACAGCGGATCATCTTTTTCCATATTACTCTCATTGCACCACCTGGAGCAGCTGATCGGAAAGAGAATTATCGGAATACAGCATCAAGCACATGCTGCCTCAGACATGCTGCCTATTTGAACTGCTCTCAAACGGCAAACGCTTCAGAGCCCTTCCTGTACAGACCTCGCGGTTCAGAAAGAGTTACATCCCAAGAACTATAAATGCACTCAATCAGTCCATCAACTGCTCCTTTTAGAATTGTTTGTACTTATAAGTACAATTGCCTCACTGTAAACTTGCGATACAGTTATAATATTGCACAACCTGAGCCACTTTATAAAGCGCATATTTACATATGATGACGATATCATTTTTAAGATGAAATGCAGCAAAATATGTTTATTATATTATACAGATAAAACTTTAACTTCATTTAAATAATCTATATTGTTAATAATTAAACATGTGAGGACACGGTGCCACAGCACTAGCAAGGATCTGGTGCTCTGTTCACGAATTGTTCCTGCCTCGCGCTGTATGCTTGCTGGGACTGGAAGGATAGAATAATTTAATTTAACTTGTACTACAAAGATATTTCAATGTTCCTTAAAAGTTTTGAAGAATTGGCGTTCTTAGCTTACAGATGGCTTAACGTTTATTACAGAGCTGATTGTGTGGCAATTGGGTATTTGGAGAAAGAAAAGTAAGGACAGGAATTGGAGGTTAGTACGCTTGAAAGAGACAGTACTGCTGCAATAAATTATTTCATCGAAGGTCGTGCAAAATCACTGTGCCACCGTGTTCCCATGTTTAATAACATGCTTTAACTCCTATCATCATGAAAATGATATCAAGTATACATCTCAGTATTTTAATTATTCAGAGAGCTGTAATATTACGAATGTAATAGATTCTGTATCCTGTCGGAGAAAGAGAAAGTCTGGAAGCACGTAATGATTCACACACATAGACCACATAGAAGATCAAATACAAAGCAAAGCATTTAACGTGCTACTTTAGTTACGATGGGATTTGAGAAACTAGTAAATTAAACGATTTTAAGATGAAGTTTATGATGTTCTACTTTAATGACAAAATAAACTATGTGATTAAAGTGGAAATTTCGAGATTAAAGTTGACATTTCGTGTTTTTTTCCCAATGTGTGCCTATTTTTTTTTTCTCTGTACCCTAATAAGCTTTCATATGAAACTTAGCCGGTGAGCTACGACTCGCCTTTTCATGGCAACTTTGATATTTAACAACTTCTTTTTTATTTCGGGACTTTGTGAACTTGAGCTTTCGAGTTTCTTCAACACTCCATGTCACTCAATCAACTTCCTTTTGTTGTTTATACCACTGTTTAAACCAACAAATAGTTTTTTCTTGCCTCCACTTGGTATTCGCTGAACTTCTTCTATTTTCCCTTGTGCTTTTGCCATTGCCTTTTCACAGAACGCTGAGCTTAAGGCCTATTTATATTGATTTGCATATTCAAAAAGGCGTAATTCTGGGAGGAGACTGGGCGGGACAGCAGGCGCGTGCACGTGCATTACTTTCCACGCTGACCGGGATTTATGTAGCGGAAGAACATGGAAGTTGGCGTTCACACAGATTTATGCATCTGGATGTTTTTGTGTGTAAGCACATTTCCGCTTTTGTGCTTACGCCATTTTATAGTGAGAATTCTATGCACGGCATTATGCATGAGACCCCAGGTCACTTTCACTTTTCACTCAAAAAAATAACACACGTGACCATTTGATACTACAATGCTGTATTTGTGAAAGGCTCTCTCTTATATAAGCGTAAATATACGAGCTACTTAAATGGCCTACAACTTCCAGCATCCCATGTAGTATTACACCATTGGGTAGGTTCAAACCAGGAGTTCCTGGGAAAAGATAATTAGGTGCTCACTTTAAAAAAGAGCCAAAAAGATGCCAAGTGGAGTGTGATTAACTGTTTATTTGTTTCAATGCTTCACACTCTAAATACAACCACTGTGGATTAGAGTTTCTACCTGGATGTATGTGCTTGTCCAGTGTCTGCTTGTCTGTGCGATTTCATCATGGCTGGAAATGTCTTTGTCTGGGGAGCACTCCCAGTCATGCCAAATCTTCACACAACAACTGGAACCTGGTAGGACAAAACTTTACATTTCATTCAGAGGGCTGCTCACAGGGGTTTTCATTCCACACATCTTCATCTGCACCTGCTGTACTGGACTGTGTTTGGACTTTCAGTCCAGGGTCATAGGGAAGTTAGTCTTTCTTGGTGGTGCACATAAGGCAGAAACCAGCCCTGGCCTAGGGGCCAATACGTTGCAGGACATCACACTCCTGCACCCACACTGGGCTAATTCAAAAAGGCCAACCAAATTAACACACACATGTTTGGGATGTGGCAGAAAAAAATGAGGCATACCAAAACAGATAAGAGGAAAAAATGCAGATTCCACTGAAGTCAATATTAAAACCCAAGATTATGGAAGTTTATTTCAAAAACAAATTAATCCAATTAATTTTAAACTAGGTAAATACAGCATCCCCACCCCCAAGTTTTATTTTTACCGAGGTATTAAAAGGTGCCTGTTTAAAATGGAAAAGCAGATGTTCAAAATGTGAAGGAAAGGTAATTCAGCTGCTGGAAAACTCCACGGATGCTAGGATGCCAGTGTAACATAGAATGCAAAGGGAGATTCTAAAGATATTAGGCCTAGTAGCAAAAAGAAAAAGACATGGTCAGTGAAATAAGACATACTGAAGAGTACATTTCAGGCCTGGCATGTGAAACTGTGAAGATGTCCAATCTTTATTTAATGGAATCTCACTGCTGCTGATACCAGACATATGGCTGCCATTGGGGATACATAATATCTGATAACTGTTAGATGAGAACAGCTGAGAGTTCTGCTGCTGAGAGAAGGCATATCCAATATTTTCTGTTTACACGGATGCTGCTCCTGTCTTCAAATGTTGTAAAACTAAAATTATGGAGATCTAGGGACTACTCTGGCATCATCTAAAGGTCATTGCATTCCTCTTTCACTGGATAAACCAGACTGAGATCAATATCCCTCATTTTAGACACAATTAGAAAAGCTCTTTGGGGACTGGAGCCAGTCATTGCCTTTAATAAATAATGGCCACCTTTATTATAAGAGCATTATTTTTTTCTGTCGCTTGTTTGCATTTTTCCCAAAAGCTAAACAAATCCTGCAGAGATAACACTATGTTAAAGTGTCCTGTCAAAGAGTTGTTAAAGATAGGGGAGAAAAGCACTGGCATCTCCATTAGCTGAATATTGCATCAGGACAAACAATAATTTACTCTTTGTAATCTTTGGATTGTGTGTGTAAGGCTCACACCATTCTAATGGAGGGGGAAAAGAAGTTTCAATAATTTCTTCTTACCTTTGATTTGGCAGCAGTTTCATATTCACTTAGCTTTTGGGAATTTGAGTGTCTTACATTGTTGACTTTGTGAGGTCACCTTCTTTGAAGTGTGATCACATCCACTTTTCTATGTAAATATGAGGAAAGCTGTTAGCATCTTTAAAGTAAATCCCATGCTACATCAAAACTTCAAGAAAAAGGAAAAGCATAGCCTTGCAGCCCCATAGAAGGCTCCCAGCCCAGATACATAAAAAACTATAGCAGTGAGAAAATTTTTTTCCATTTCATTCATTTCTTCATTTTCCACCAATTATCCAGGAATGAATTACAGATGCAACAGTCTTAGCAGTGTGGTCCTTATGTCCCATTCCCTAGACACAACTCCTACTGTGGAATCCCAAGACATCCACAAGACTGCTGAGAGATATAATCCTCCCAGTGAATCCTTGGACTAACCTAGGGTCTCCTCCAGCTGATTGTACCCATATAACCTCCACCGGAAGGCATATGTATTCAGTGCTCGAACCACCTCAGTTGGCTTCTCTCAATACAGAGGGCCACTGTTCTACTTCTCACCTCTTGCGGATGTCTGTGCTTCTCACAGGGAGAACTCAGCCACTCTGTGGAAAAAGCTCATTGCAGCCGTTTGTACCTATAAACTTGACCTTTTGTTCGTTACCCAAAGCTTATGACCATAAGTGACAATAGGGACATAGACTGACTGGTAAATCAAAGCTCTGCCTTCTGGCTCAGCTCCTTCTTCAGCACTGCGGATCAGTATAGCGACCACATAACGGCACTCACTGCCTCTATCTGTCGGTTGACCTCAACATCCCTTTCCCCTAACTCGTGAACAAGACCTACACTTGAGACAATAACTGGCCTCTGATTCTGAGAGGAGTGTCTTTCTTTTTTCTACTGAGCACTATGGCCTCAGATTGTGAGGTGCTGATGCTCATTCCTAATGCTTCACATTAGATCACAAGCCATTCCAATGCATGCTGTAGTTTACAGCTTGATGACCTGATGAAGCCAATAGGACCACGTCATCTGCAAAAACCAATGACATGATTCTAAGGCCAACAAACTGGACACCCTCCCCTCCCCATTTACACCTTGATATCCTGTAAATGAAAATCACAAACAGGATAGGAGACAAAACACATCCCTGGTGGAGTTCTGCACCCACTGAGAATGGCACTGATGGTTTTCCAAGTATGCAGACACAGCTCTCACTTTCATTATACACAAATCGAATAGCCCTGGAACCCTGCACTCTCCCAGCACCTTCCACAGTGTCCCTCGAAGAAGACAGTCATATTCCTTCTCTAAGCCCAAAAAAAACATGTAGATTAGTTGGGCATACTATCATGCCCCATCCAGGAATCGAAAGGTAAAGAGGTGGTCCACTGTTCCATGGCCAGGCCAACTGGGTGGATTCTCCTTTCTAGTAACCTGGTGTAAGCTTTTCCCACGGAGGCTAAGGAGTATGATCCCCCAATAGTTGGAGCACATCCTCCTGACCACTTTTTTTTAAAAATAGGGACCACCACCCTTGTCTGCCACTCTAGGGGCACTGCTCCCAATGACCATGCACCAGCGAAACAATGTCCAGAGCCTTCAGCATTTCTGAGTGGATCTCATCCTTCCTGAGGACCTTGACACTGAGTTGCTTAACTACCTCCCCCAGAGAAATGAGCATTAATCCCCCATCAGCTTCTGACTGCCCGGCCCCCCCCCAGTGGGCATGTCCATTGTGTTTAGGAGCTCCTGAAAGTGTTCTTTCTACCACCAGGCTACATTCTCAATTAAAATCAGCATTTCTCCGCCCAGATCGGGAAATGGATACAAAGCAGGCCAAAATCAGGCTGGAGTGTATAAAATGAATAATCAGGCATCAAATTCTCAACACTAAATGTAGCAATACTAGTATATCGCACACTACAACCCAATGCATAACCTTGGACAATGAGAGGATTGTGTCGCTGAATTTTATACTGGTGGATCAGAACAATAAAAATATAACATTATAAATTGTTAACACTTCTAAAATGAAGTTGAAAGCAAAAAAATAAAATAAAAGCAGATAGTTAGTGTAGGGCTGTAACAGCGTGCATCTGCAAAGGAAAAAATGTTAAAGGTTCCTTCCAGGCTGAAAAGAAAAGGTTAAAGACACAATGACCTTGCGCCAAACTACATCAGTGACCTTCTCCATCACTATGTGCCTGCCCACCCACTAAGGTCCTCTGATTCTGGCAATCTTGTTGTACCCCACATTAATCTACACTCCATGGGTGACAGGGCTTTCAGCTGTACAGTGTCCAGAATCGGGAATGACCTGCCGAAATTAATCAGATCAGCTGACTCCATGAATTCTTTTAAAAAACAACTCAAAACTCATCTGTTCAGGAAGGCTTTTAGCTCTACTTGACTTTATTACCCTTCTCTCTGTCAAAATGCTCATGTAACCTGTGTGTGTGTGTACTAGACCATCAATTATGCTGTCTGTTAGGCTTTTCTCTGAATTTACTATCTTACTCTTCTTTATCTATTTATTTGGTTTAGTACAATGCTATATACTGCACACCCTGCCGTTCTTTCTTAAGCTCTGTGAAGTGCCTTGAGCATGGGAAATGGTGCTATATAAATAAAATATATTATTATTACTATTATTACAACATTTTGGCCCACCTGATGAAGCCTATACAGTCAAAATAGTGTGTCTTTCTCCTTCTATACTTCACCAGCGTAGAAATAACCTTTAATTTTTTTTCTATGATATAGTGTTACAGATGTCCGGTGATATCGCCCCACCGGGACGCCGGGAAGGACCAGGAGAGGGGCAGTATTTTCCCTGGAACATGAGAGGGCAGCCTTCCTGGTTTGCATGGGGGCCACGGAGCCGGGACGCTCAACTCTGTGGGAGGACGTGGCCACCGCCAGGGGGCACATGGACAGCTTCAGAATGGTGGTCGACAGCACTTCTAACACAACAGGAAGTGCTGTCAGAAGAGGAGCTGAATCAGCATGCAGCACTTCCGCCACACCCAGAAGTGCTGCCGGATGCTAATCAAGAAGCACCTGGAGCACTTCCGGGTGCTGTATAAAGGAGGCCACTGCACTCCACTCGGGGTTAGAGTCGGGAGGAAGAAGGTGGCTGAAGAGTAGAGAGAAATTATAGAAAGAAAGAGACTAAGTTGGCCGGTTAAGACATTGTGGTACTCTGTTGTTGTGCTGGAAATAGCGCGTGTGTAATTTTCTGGATATTCGGTGTCTGTCTGTCTGTGGCCGGGTGGGTTTCTTACAATAGTTATATTGATCACATTTCCAAACCATGAGAACCTTAGCAAAATATAGAGCTAATCCTAATATAAAGCAAAAGAAATGCAAATTTTAACACCACTCCTGTTCCACGCCTCCCAGAAGTTGCAAAGCATGACGTCATTGGGTCACATCCATTGAAGATGGTGTTGTACTTTTTACTAAAAGTGTGGATAAAACCCCAACTGAATCTGGCATTAGATTTAAAATGCATATTGATTTAGTGCTAGTTTCTTGACAACAAATTGTGGTTATCCTTTTGGAGGTGTTGTTTAGTTACGTTGGGATTCTCTGAATTTTAACCTTTGCTAGTTTTCAGACTTTTGTTTCTCTCTCAGCTCTCCATCCTGTCCATTTTCTAAAACTGTCCAGCATCATCTTTGCAGATCATCTATATTCAGTTAGCTGTGGGGTAGTTTTAATCCTCCATCATTCCTTATTTGTAATGATGACATTTGTAGAATCCCTCCTGTTGTTAATATGGCTTCATCTTTCTGGAGGTCATGTGTGTAACTTATGCTGCTTTTATGTGCTTTTATGTACCATGTGAAATATAGGAAATAAAACCTTCCCAGTGGGATGTTTCATGTTATTATACTTTCAAATGGTATCTTCCAGTGGGAGATTTTGGATAATTGTTAACCTGTATTCACTGAGTTATCATTGTAATGTTGACTTCTTACCTACGGAAGCCAAGAGAGGATGTACAATATCGTTATTTTTTTAAATTGTTTTCTCAAGATAACAGACTAATTTTATCGAGATCTCGAGAATACAAACTTTGTTTTCTCAGAAGAGCAGAACTGTATTGATCAGCGCTTCACATTTTTGTTCAATCAAGGGCTGATGCAGGTTGAAATATGTTTATACCTTAGTTTAGAAAATAATAACGTTAGTGTCCGTCATTTAAGAAGACGGTTAACAAGGCTTCAGCTGTATAGGCATCGCAATCTAAGTGAGCCTGATGCCAGGAGCAAAGGTTAAGTTTTGTTTTCTCAAGATCGCAATAAAATTATTCCATTATCTCAAGAAAACAAATTTTCGTTTTCTCAAGATCTCGATAAAATTATTCCGTTATCCCAAGAAAACAAAGTTTGTTTTCTCGAGATCTCCATAAAATTAATATGATATCTTGAGGAGAGAATTTAAAAAAATAATAATATTGCACATCCTCTCTCGGCTTCCGTACTCACCTCGTTTGGTTATGAAAAGAAAAAATAATGGTAGTCACGTTTTATTTATGATTGTGCTGCTACCTAAGGAGATCTGGGTTTGGGTCTACAGTCCTCTCAGTGTCTGCTTGGGATTCCTCTGAGTTCTTTGCTTTCTACCCACAACTGAAAGACATGCAGGTCAGGTGAATTAGTGATGCTAAATTGGCCCTGGTGTGTGGTGAGTGTGTTCCCCAATGATGGATTGGGGCACCGTCCAGGGAATGTCCGTGCCTTGTGTCCTATGTTTGCTGGGATTGGCATCGATGGGGGGGGGGCGGGCCGGCATGTGGCTCAGGATTAAGTGGCTTGAAAAATGGTATGGTATGTTGCAATGCTATATCCAATATAATATTTAGTTTGCTTTTTGTTTCTTGAAAAAAAAACAAGTAAAATACCACTCTTCAGTGACATGAAAACAAGAATATGTAAGAATGCATAGCTTTTTAATAGAAAACACAAATCAGCTTACCTGATGTAAATTGTGGGGAAAAAAGATTAAAAACAGTAGGACAGATAGCATTCCTCAGTCCTGTTTCTATAATGCATAATCTTAAACCCAGGAGGGACACTGAACAACTTTGGTAGAAGAGCAGAATTATGGCGTACAGGGTTTTTTATGTTATTACATGGAGCTCTATGTTTATTTATTTGGACACAACCTAATTAAGGGTCATGGGAAATAATTACTTCTGTTTGTTCGGATTAATCAGCAGTTCAACAGTAAGAAAAGAATAAAATCAACGTGGGTGGGCTTGATTTTACACACATTGAACACCTCCTCAATAGTGATGAGTGAACCTCTCGGAGTTTGCTTCGCTGCGAGCTTACTAAAAATGACATAGGGAGAATGAGAGTTTGAACTGGATTTGAGTGGATTATAATGGAGCAATGGTCTTTTAAGTGTCCCAGAAGAGTAGAAAAAATCTTCCAACTAGGTTGGATTGGTTATTGTGGCCAAAAATATGATCTGTACTGTAAGCAGTAGTGCTAACCACTGTGCCACAAACAACAAAATATACAGAGGGAACAACAATACAAATAACTATAAACTAACAATAACAACAAAAAAAAAAATATATATATATATATTTATACCAGTAACGGCGCACTGCGCGATAACGTGCAGTCAGTACTCTTGACTTGAGCATTCGCAGTTTTCCTACTCTTTCTCTGTACATTTAGCATTTGTTTGCTCAGAGGTTGATATGCTTGCTGCTTCCTGAGCAGCTCTTCTTTTCTCCACTGTAGCAGCACGCTTCTTGTCTTCTTTCATCAGCATCTTTTCGCGTTAGAACTGATTAAGTCAGTGTTTGTGTTGCATTACTTAATACGTTTTCTTTATTGTTTCACTTAACCTGGCACTCAAGTCTTCAATCTGCCTCAAAAATGATTTAAGGTATGAAGTTGTAGGGGAAGTAATGGACGAAAGTGGTAGGGAATGAGAACGGCACCTGTACACATGTGCCACAGGGCCGCCCTGCTGGCCGCTGCCAAGAGTTGATTCTACAATAAAATAAAATAAAAATAAAAAGAGGAATAACCTTGGAGGACAATCATCACCCCGAAAGCGGATAGTAGACGTCACATAGTATATGTGAACCAAATTTCAGGTCAATAGTTGAAACGGTTTGCGAGCTACAGGTGATTTAAAATCCTGGACAGACAAACGAACAGCCACAGTAGTGAATTATATATACAGCATGTGTATATATATATATATATATATATATATATATATATATATATA
>JANRMT010062791.1:90908001-90938835 GCA_026402145.1 Polypterus bichir lapradei | reverse complement strand
TATATATATATATATATATATATATACAGAATGTATATATATATATATACATGCACACACACACAAAAAGTTGCCAAAGGGGCTTTACAATATGATGAATTAAGAGTCTCAAAACTTAAATGATTAAATGATTTCAGTTTTTGATTTCTAATAAATTTGCAAAACTTTCTGAAAACATGTTTTCATTTTGTAATTGTGAGTTATTAAGTGTAGATTGATGGACAAAATTTTCAAATGTACCCATTTAAATCAAAACTACAACACAATAAAGTGTGCAGAAAGTAAAGGGATCTGAATAATTTCTGAATCCATTGTATATCAGCTGCCTTTCCTTTTGAACCACCAGTAACATTTCCAACAGGCTACTTCTTATGTTTTTGGTCCCAATAAAAATATTTAATTTGCTTTATGCAAAAAACTATTCATATATCTCTTTTTATTAACTTCTAGGGTGTTAAAAAAAGAAAAAAGAAAAAATACCAATGAAGGCAAAGTATGCTAGGCATTAAATCACTTTACTTCTCAGCTAATCTGATGTGACACATTCTAATTCCCTCATTTTAGCTCTTTCGCTATAAATTATAAAAATGTCGAATGTCAGGAGGTTTGAAAGCAGCTAGTTATCTCTGCCTACTAGGAAGCAAAGCCATAGATGTGCATGAGTGCTATATTTAGATCAAACATCTGCAAAGTTATAATTATATATAAATCAGCCCCAAAGGGTAATTACAAAGCAGATCAATAGATCCATATTCATTTTGATGTAGAATTCATGAAGAACTTTGACAAACTCTTTCCTAGAAGGCAGACGCAATCCTTTCCACATGTGAAATAGCCTCTTGCTGCAAATGGGAACTACTGCATTAGAATAAACAGATGTTTGCTTACCATCACCCCAGATCTCATTATGTGCATTCGATTTATCCAACAAATCTTCCATCTGCTATGGTTTACAAGTGCTGATCATTTGCAGCTCTAAACTTCCAGAGCCTGGTGAAAGCTGCTTGGAATGTATATAAGCCATGTTCATCTGTCACCTTCAGTCCCTTTTACTGATTATTTCGATAAAACGTGCCTCTGATCCAATTGCACAGAACCCCATTGTGGTGCGTGTTGCCCATACTAAGCACTACAGTAAGAGTTCTTTAACTTATGGGTATAAGAACAATTTAGACAAGGATGTTTTGAATTCAGGTGGCATAGTGGCGCAGTGGTAGTGCTGCTGCCTCACAGTTAGGAGACCTGGGTTTGCTTCCTGGGTCCTCCTGCATGTTCTCCCCTTGTCTGCATAGGTTTCCTCCCACAGTCCAAAGACATGCAGGTTAGGTGCATTGGTGATTTGAAATTGTGCTGTGTGTGTGTGTGCCCTGCGGTGGGCTGGCGCCCTGCCTGGGATTTGTTCCTGCCTTGAATTGGCTCCATCAGACCCCTGTGTTAGGATATAGCAGGTTGGACAATGACTGACTGTTTTGAATGCTGACCCCTCAATGATTGCCTTTATTTACAGTCAGGGGTCATGTAACCCCTTCTACACCCCAAAAAGAATAAATATTTACAGAGAAACACTACGTCTCCTTATTTTACATGTTTGTAATACAATGAACAATTTCATGTTGGAAATACACACACCCATTTTTGAAAAATACTTGCTCTATTAAATCATCATTGAGTGCTAGGCATATGGCAGTACCCAATCTGAATGCCACTGCATTACCTGGTATACCCACTCATTCTGCATGAATTTAGTGTATCCTGTTAAATGCTTGTGACACTGGGATATCTGGAGAAAATTCACGCAGAAACCGGGGCTGATATACAAAGTGCACACAGTGACTTATCCAACTGGTTATCAAACTCAGCACCAGGAAGCTGTCAGACAGTGGCACCGTGCCACTAAAAATATAGAACAATAACGTCTTATCTACATAACCCTTAGGTGAAGCTTTTAGTTGTCTTTCCTAAGAAAATTTTCAATCATTTTCTGAGCCTTCTTCATCCAATCCAAGGTCCCTGAGAGCTGGGGAGTAGGTAGCATTAAACACAATGACACAAGACGCAATCAGTGTCACCCCATTCTTCATTAAGGCCAAACAGGGAACAGTTGTGTCACTAACCTCCCAACTGTGTGTGCTTACTGAAGGCTCCAGGCTACAACCACTTTCCAAATTACAACCTTGATCTTCACTGTTTGCCTTTAAAGTACTGGGCACAGTTAAGTGTTCTCTGGATGCCAGGACTCATCACAGCATTTCTGAACTTGCTGCCAGTGCTCACAAGTACGTGAACTGATGGAATGTTTATGAGTTTCAGGGTCCCTGCTCTACTAAAAGGCTTTTGATTGTTTTTTTTTTTTTTCAAAATGACTTTAAAATGCAACCTCTTTAAAAGAATACCACACAAAACAAGATGGACCAAAGGTGACTGATAAATAGGAGATGCTGCAGAATCACTTGTGAACCTTTTTAACTATGAAACCTTATGCTTACAATTTACTCATCTATTCATTTCTTCAATCTGTCTAATCTAATTCAGGGTTGGGGATGGACAACCTTTACTCCAGCAGCACTGCAGAAGGCAGAAACAAATCTGGACAGGGTACTAGTCCATCACAAAAGACCCTCTTACTATCACTGGAACCATTTTATAGATACCACTTTGTGATGTGGAGGAAATCAACTTGAGGAGAATTAGCAAAGTCCACACATATTTTGACCAGAACAGTTTTTACATCCAATATCCTGGATTTCTAAGGCAGCGGTACTAATCAGTATGCCATGGTTCTAGCCCTTCAAAAATTCAAGGCCATGAACTTAAGCACAAGCCTTGAGGATGAGTTAAATTTCTCATATAGGTCTGTGGCCCATAGTCCTAGATGCATGACTGGTTATTTGACCTAATAACACCACCACATTATGCTATACTACAACAAGAACAAGATGCACAGCTTAAACAAGTGGAATGACAGATGATATCAGAGAGAGGGACAGTGGCTTGGGAATGACAAGATGGCATGAAGAAGCTAAACGGAAACAGACTGGAGACCCCACCTCAGATCACTGAGGGTGAAGGAAAAGGATGATACAACAGACTGATCGCTGGTGGTACAGTAATATACTGGTAGGAGACTGCAGACATTGTGGATAAGTAGATGAATATTACAAATGAATCAACAGTGGTCTTCACAATTTACCATATATACTCGCGGATAAGTTCTCCCGCAGATAAGTCGGGGCTTGATTTCACTGTATAATTTCTGGAATTTTATAATGTCGGTCATATAAGTCGAATGTGGAAAACTCATGCTATTGGTCCAAGAGATTATGATATGCTAACACCCATCTGACAGAGTAACCACGGAGCACACTGCCTTTTTTTCTATGTATTGTGCCTACGTGACCACACAGTAATATCTGAACAATTCCGAAGCAACGTTTGCACAGATTTGTGTTTTTTTATATCTCACACCCTCATACACCTTTATCGTAAGAGCATCCCTTATCTACAATGGTGCACTCGATCAGAAGAAAATATGAAGCTTGTTTTAAATTAAAAGTCGTTGAAGTTGCAAAAGAAAATGATAAGTGCCCTGCTGCAACAAAATTTGATGTGTTTGAGAAACTGAAGCGAGATTGGAGGAGGCAAGAACAGGTGTTTAAGTCAGGTTTTGATTTTATGATCGATTGTTCGGGTTTCAAGACCCGGCTTATACGTGAGTATATACAGTATGTTGGACTGAATTTTCAAGTCATTGGGTGTGAGATTCGGAAATTATGATATTTGCAGAAATTTCAGTGTGAAGCAAATGAAAGTTTGAAGAAAGCATGAAAACAATAATTATTAATAGAATTTATGTTATTAGTAAAGAGGGAGAATCTAAGGTGAAAGTGTCCTCATTAATGTGGAACTTGAAGCTCTTAGTGTGAAAGGAGTCCATGGCACTGTGCAGATTTTAAATAAATAATCCTGCCCCAGGAAATACAGGCTCCAATCGGGTGCTGGTGTGCAAGAACGCACTTCATTCCAAGGACAGTTGGGGTGCCTGGCTGATTGCATATGCAGGTGCGAATGCAGACATCAGTCAGGTGCCTCATTATTGCCTCAGAGAGAGTGATGCATCACACCTTCGCCCAATTAGACAGGCTGAGTATAAAAGGGATGCACGGCAGGAAGAAGGTAAATAAGATAAGAAAGAGGCAGAGGTTAAAGAACGGTGAGAAAGGCAGAAACAGGAGAGAGCCGGTGCAGAAGAGAGGAAGCACACAACTGGGAGAAAAGCCCCTAGGGGAGCAAGAGTATGACCATCAGGGGTTGAAGAGGGCCACTCCAGCTGAGCGGCTTGTATAGCTGGAGTGACCTGGAGCTCACTGTCGCTTAAGCCTGTGGAGAGACAATGGGAGAAAGAAGGAGCGAGGTGAGGCTTAGATTGGAAGCTCTGCTGGGAGCCATGGACAGCTGGGACACGGGCCTGGAAATGAATGTTGGCTATGCCTATCAGTTGGGTGTCTCCTCTACTGCAAGGCCCAGTGTGTGGGAAAAGAAGAGACATCGATATTAAACGGATGCACCAGGGACTGTGATTTAAAAAAAAAGTTTTGTCATGTTTGTTGGGAAGGGTGAAGTGCCTAATTATTGACCATTTCCATTTGTGGGTGGTTGTTGTGTTCAGGTATGCATGCTTTGTAACGTTTGTCGTTCCTGAGCCGCCTTGGCGGGGGGGCGTTCTCTATGTGGGTAATGTATTTGCCATGGACACATACTGTGAAGTTCATCCTGACTGTTTAGTCCTATGGTAGCATAACCGGTAAGTTTATATTTGTAAAATGTTACCGTTCTGTACTGCTACTTGTAGTTTAAATGTGTTGTCAAAATGTTTGCATGCTGAATATTATAGTTTTTTTACTTGTAGTTTCACACCTGCTCTTTATTAATAAACTGGAGATTTGTACACCTCGTGTCAAGTCAGTCTCCGGGTCGTCTTATTGATCAAGGGAGGAGTTTAGCTGCCTGAATATCTATTACCACGTAATAGTGAGATCAGAACAGTGAAACGGCTGCTTCCTGGCAGGCTTTATAACGGGTTACGGATCGGATTGAACGGACCGGACACTGCATCTGTGCCGCTATAGAGTTGTACAGAGGTTACGCGGACGAGCTCTCTAAACAATGTCGGAGAAACGGTCGTCCGTCTTTGAGACCAGGTCCCGCGTGTCTTGCTCCACGAAACGGTCATCCTGCAGCGCAGCAGCTGCTTCGGCGCGCGCAAAAGCCGAAGTGGCAAAGGCGCGGGCGGTGTTTGCTGATGAAGAAATGCAGGTACAAATAGAAAAAGCTCGTATAGGGGCCACTTTGGAAAAGCTAGCGAGAAGAAGAGAAGCGGCAGCTGCTATGGCCGAAGCTGAAGCGCTGGAAGCAGCGGCAATTGCGGAAGCAGAACTTACGAATTCAGAGGCAGAATATGAAAACGGAAAACGGAACTTAACTCTTGATGCAGAGCTCGGTCTCCACAGCACCGCCCAACGCACTTCAGAGTACGTACTTGAACACAGCAACATGCACTACAGCCCTCACCCGGTTCAAAACGTAAAGCATATTCCAACCACTGGATCGATCTGTACACAGAACCAGTGGCCTCAAGGTGGCGACCTAGTCTTACATTTTTAAAGAAGAAGATGCTTCTCAAGGCAGAATTGCACACAGCAACCTCTTCATACAGCAAATGCAAAGACCTTCAGGCCACAATATGGAAGAAACTCCATTCACAAGTAAAAAGTATAATGGAGGTGGTCCTTTGGAAAGGACGACCAATAGATATAACGATGCTCCAGGGTACAATAGCACTCCTGCCACTCGTCTAAATGTTAATCAAACTCCTTCAGACTTCGCTGAATTCTTCACTCGGCGTGAACTTGTCAGTAAGGGTCTCACAAAATTTGATGACCGTCCTGAAAGCTATCGAGCCTGGCGATCGTCGTTCCGGAGTGCAGTCAGAGACTTAGACCTGTCAGCCAATGAGAAGATAGACCCTTTAGTTAAGTGGCTTGGAAGTGAATCAGCCGAGCATGCAAAACGCATCAGAATGATAAATATAAATTGCCCAGCCAGGGGACTGAAAATGGTCTGGGCAAGGCTGGAGGAATGTTACAGCTTGCCAGAGATGATCGAAAACGCACTCTTCCAACGAATTCATGACTTTCCAAAAATATCCAGCAAAAATTACCAGAAACTTAGAGAGTTAGGTGATATGTTGATGGAACTCCAATAAACATAAATTACCCAGCCAGGGGACTGAAAATGGTCTGGGCAAGGCTGGAGGAATGTTACGGCTCGCCAGAGATGATCGAAAACGCACTCTTCCAACGAATTCATGACTTTCCAAAAATATCCAGCAAAAATTACCAGAAACTTAGAGAGTTAGGTGATATGTTGATGGAACTCCAGGTTGCCAAGACTGAAGGGGATTTTCAGGGTCTCACATTTTTAGACACTGCATATGGTGTCAACTCGATTGTGCAAAAACTGCCATACAACCTACAAGAGAAGTGGGCAGCAAGAGGATTCAAGTATAAACAGCAATACAGAGTCTCCTTCCCCCCATTTTCCTTTTTTGTGGACTTTATTTGTGATCAAGCAAAGGCTAAGAATGACCCTAGCTTTGTTTTAGGGTTATCTAATATTGCTTGCCCCAAATCTGAGAAGTTTTCTACCTCACACACTTACCGGAGCACGGCTGTAGCAGCACACAAAACAAATATAACCACCTCGGAATCATTATGCAAAGTCCCTATATCTAGCGCTGCAGATGAAGATGAAAGGTTCAAAGTAAAGGACCCAAGTAGACAATGCCCTATACGCAGGAAACCTCATCCGCTCCAGAAATGTTGTGCCTTTAGGGAAAAGTCATTGGAAGACCGTAAGACCTTTCTTAAGATCAACAATATATACTTTAAGTGTTGCTCTTCAACATCCCATCTTGCAAAGAACTGTAAGGCCAGTGTGAAATGCTCAGGTTGTGACAGTGACAATCATAATACAGCTTTGCACCCTGGCCCAGCACCATGGACTGCACCAGATAGAAACCAGATCAGAGAGCATGGTGGGGAGGAGCAAAATGCTGCACCCCAACCAGAGGTAAATACTCACTGTACTGATGTTTGTAGGGAGGGTACTAAAGGCAGATCTTGTTCTAAGATATGTCTTGTGAAAGTATACCCTGCAGGCCATCCAAGTGAAGCGATAAGACTTTATGCTATCCTCGATGAACAAAGTAATAAGTCCCTAGCAAGCCCAACATTTTTCAGCCTTTTTAAAATAAAAGGCCCCTGTACTCCTTACACCTTAAAACCTGTGCAGGAGTAGTGGAGACAGCTGGAAAGAGAGCATCTGGTTATCAGATTGAGTCACTTAATGGACAGCTCTGCATGCCCCTGCCAACGTTGATTGAATGCAATCAGATTCCTGATAACAGATCAGAAATTCCCACACCAGAGGTAGCCCTTCATCATGCACATCTAAAACATCTAGCTTCCCAGATCCCTGAACTTGATCTGCAGGCTCAGATACTATTGCTCCTTGGGAGAGACATTATTAGGGTTCATAAAGTTAGAAAACAAGTAAACGGCTCACACAATTCTCCTTATGCCCAGAAACTGGACCTAGGATGGGTCATAGTAGGTGATGTTTGCTTGGGAGATGTGCACAAGCCTTCAAGTGTTAGTACTTTGTTTACAAATACATTGGGAAATGGTCGTCCACCCCTTTTTCAGCCATGCCCTAATCGTCTCTCTGTAAAAGAAACTTACAACTCTGCCAAACAACCCAGTCAGCACCAGAGCCCTTAAAATGTTTACTCACTCTGTGATGGGGAGGAGAATCATTTGGGGTGCACAGTTTTCCTGAGGACAAAAGAGGACAACAAAATTGCCCTTTCTATTGAAGATAAAGCCTTCCTAGTCATGAAGGCAGGACTGTTTAAGGATGCCTCAAACAGCTGGGTGTCTCCACTCCCTTTTAAACCTCAGAGACAATGTCTCCCTAACAACAGGGAGGAAGCCTTAAATCGTTTCTGTTCACTCAGACGTGCGTTCCAAAAGAAACCAGAGATGAAAGAGCACTTCTTTTCCTTTATGGAGAAAATATTTGAAAATAAGCATGCAGAGATTGCACCTAGTCTTAAAGAAAAGGAAGAGTGTTGGTACCTTCCAATATTTGGGGTGTATCACCCAAAGAAGCCGGGGAAGATTAGAGTAGTGTTTGACTCCAGCTCTAAATACAGAGGGGTTTCTTTAAATGATGTCTTCCTTACTGGTCCAGACTTGAACAATAAACTTCTTGGGGTGCTTATCCGATTTCGCAAAGATTCTATTGCCTTTATAGCCGATATTCAGCAAATGTTCCATTGTTTCCTTGTCAGAGAAGAAGACAGGAACTGCTTAAGGTTCTTCTGGTTCAAGGATAATGATCCTTCCGAAGGCATAATCGAATACCGAATTGTGGTACATGTGGAAACAGTCCTTCACCTGCAATTGCAATTTATGGCCTCAATCGGTGTGCACAGGAAGGTGAAGCACAATATGGGAAGGACGTTAAGTAATTTGTAGAGAGAGATTTTTATATGGACGATGGACTGAAGTCCTTGCCATCTGTTGAAGCTGCTGTCAGTTTGCTTGTTCAAACCTTAGGTTGCACAAGATTGCTTCTAACAGTTTGGATGTTATTAAGGCCTTTCCATCTAGAGACTATGCAAGCAACCTGAAGAATTTAGACCTAGGAGCAGACACATTGCCAATACAGCGCAGTCTTGGTCTGATCTGGAATTTAAAAACTGATACCTTTGAATTTAAAGTCAATAATGAGGAGAAACCCTTTACTCGCCGAGGTGTTTTGTCTACCATCAATAGTTTATACGACCCCCTAGGGTTTGCTGCTCCAGTCACTATTCGGGGCAAAGCAGTACTCCGGGAACTGACTACAGAGTCAAGTGATTGGGACTGTCCACTGTCTTCAGACAAAGAAAGCTTGTGGGAGGGGTGGAGAAACTCTCTGAAAGCTCTGTCAGACCTCCAAGTCCCGCGTTCATATTCCTTTATTTCCCAAGAGGAAATACAAACTAGGAAACTCTGTGTCTTCTCTGATGCTTCCATTAATTCAATAGCTACTGTAGCCTACATTAAAACCGTAAACCTTAAAGGACAATGTAACTAACATTGGGTTTGTTATGGGAAAAGCAAAGTTAGCTCCACGTCCTGAAATCACTGTACCGACTAGAGCTCTGTGACGCAGTGTTAGCAGTAGAAATGGCAGAGCTCATTTCATCAGAAGTAGATGTTGAACTTGAAGAGACTGAGTTTTACACAGACAGCAAGGTAGTGTTAGGCTACATTCACAATGAGACAAGGAGATTCTATGTTTATGTTAATAATAGGGTTTTACGGATTTGGAAGTCCACACACCCGAAGCAGTGGCATTATGTACCTACTGACTTAAACCCAGCTGACCATGCCACAAGAACAGTCTCCGCTAGTTGGTTGAAAGATGCCACTTGGCTTACTGGACCTGCTTCATTGGCAAAGGTGGAGCAGTACACTGCAACGTGTGAAACATCTGAGCTAGTCGACCCGGGCTCTGATATAGAAATCCGCCCCGAGGTATCAGTATTCAATACCACCACCTCAACCCAGACTCTCAGGTCACATTGTTTCGAAAAATTCTTAACTTGGAAATCCTTGGTCCATGCTGTTGCCAGCCTTCTTCATATAGTTCAGCTCTTCAAAGCATTACTGTAAGAGAGCACACACAGTACAAGAGCTTAAACAGTCAAGGGATATTATCATCCACACTGTGCAGCAAGAGATGTACGCTAAAAAGTTGCAGTGTCTCAGAAACGGAGAAGCCATTCCCAAATTCAGTGCTCTAAGAAAACTCGATCCTTTCATAGATGAGAAAGAAATGCTCAGAGTTGGAGGTCATATTAAGGAAGCCAAGTTTACTCTTGAAGAAAAGAACTCTCTTTTAATCCCTGGAAGTGATCACATTGCTCCTTTGTTAGTGTATCATTACCATGAGCAGACTAAACATCAAGGGTGTCTGTTTACAGAAGGAGCTCTACATGTTGCTGGTATATGGATCATAGGTGCAAAAAGAGTTATAAGTGACACCATATTTAAATGTGTCATCTGCAAAAACTTTGTGGAGTTTTCCAGACTCAGAAGATGGCTGACTTACCTTCTGACCGGCTTAGTATGGAACCTCCCTTTTCAAATGTAGGCTCGATGTGTTTGGTCCTTGGATTGTTGCCTCACGTCACACTAGAGGAGGTCTGGTGAACAGTAAACGCTGAGCAGTCATATTTACTTGTATGAGTATCAGGGCTGTCCACATAGAGGTGGTTGAATCCATGGACACCTCAAGCTTCATCAATGCTTTCTGGCGGTTCATATCTGTTAGGGGCCCAGTTAAAAGAATCCGTTCTGATAGAGAGACTAATTTTATTGGAGCTTGTAAAGAGCTACGTATTGCATCAAACCTCGACATTGACTGCATTGAGAGATATTTGTCTGAGCAAGGTTGTACCTGGACATTTAACACTCCACATTCTTCACATATGGGAGGGGTGTGGGAGCGCATGATAGGTATGGCCTGGAGAATACTCGATTCCATATTTGCACAAGCAGGGATGGCAAGACTCACTCATGATTCTCTTGTAACTTTCATGGCTGAAGTAATGGCTATTATGAACGCCAGACCCTTGACATTAATGTCTGATGATCCAGAGGATCCACAGCCTCTAACTCCTTCCACACTGCTCACCCAAAACATTGGCCTGTTTGAGGCTCCTCCTGGTGACTTCAACGTGAAAGACTTGTACAAGCGCCATTGGAGACAAGTTCAGTGTTTGGCTAATGTCTTTTGGGACAAATGGAGGAAACAGTACCTCTCCACTCTGCAGCCGCGCAGCAAATGGCAATCTGGAAGGCCAAACCTAAAATATGGAGATGTGGTTCTAGTGTGGAATTGTCAATCTAAAAGGAATGATTGGCCTCTTGGACTGGTGACTAAAGTGTTTCCTAGTGAGGATGGTAGAGTTCGTAAAGTAGAGGTTAAAGTTTGTAGAGATAATAAGACCAGACTTTACAATAGGCCTATATCCAAACTTGTTCTTCTTATTTCATCATAGTTAAGGATGATATCTTCGATATCAGGTGGGGAAGTGTCATGTTTGTTGGGAAGGGTAAAGTGCCTAATTATTGACCATTTCCATTTGTGGGTGGTTGTTGTGTTCAGGTATTTGAGCCGCCTTGGGGGGGGGGGAGGGGTTGGCGCGAGGGGGCCATTCTCTATGTGGGTAATGTATCAGCAAAGGAGACGGAGCGTACATATCGCGAGGCTCAGTGTCTCTCCAGGTTCTGCAGTTTTGCAGTATTTTATTTGCTCTTCTCGGGTCTGTTCGTGCAGAACAGTAGTGCTTTTACATCGTACACCCGACAGGAGCTTTTGGATATTGGTTTGTACAGTCCCAACAGTTTTATTAATAATCTTCAACTCGTTCCTGAGATCGTCAGAACATCCGAGGCTGCGCGTCCTATCCGGCCGGGCTGAAGTGCTCGAAGGCGGCGTCGAGACCGTAAACAAAGACGGGGGAAGCGCGGAGGACTAAGAGCTAAGCTAAGGCTAACACAATATCGGCTCTCTTTACCCAGCATTTTCCTCGCCAATGTGCGGTCGCTGATGAACAAAATGGACGAGATTCGACTTCGCATCAACCACAGTAAGAGACTTTGGAACTGCAATGTTATGATTTTCACTGAAACATGGCTGAACAGCGATATTTCGGACAATGCTATTGCTCTAGCTGAGCACCACACATTCTGGGCAGACAGAACGGTGGATGACTCCAGTAAGACAAGAGGCGGAGGATTGTGCATTTATGTTAATAATGCTTGGTGTACGAACTCTGTTATTATTGGGAGACACTGCTCAGCTAACCTAGAGTTTTTCATGGTTAAGTGTAGACCGTTTTATCTGCCACGGGAGTTCACCTCCACCATTATAACTGCCGCTTACATTCCTCCTGACGCTGATGCCAAGCTTGCTATGAACGAACTTCATGCGGCCATCAGCAAACAACAAACTGTTCACCCGGAGGCTGCTTTTATTGTTGCGGGGGACTTTAATCACTCCAACTTAAAGACAGTACTCCCTAAATTTCACCAGAACATTTTCTGTCACACCAGAGGAAACAAAACTTTAGACCATGTATACACAAACATGGCTGAAGCCTATAATGTGGACCCCCTCCCCCACTTGGGACAATCAGACCACCTTTTTTTGTTTCTCACTCCTAAATACTCACCCCTCATCAACCGTGTGCAGCTATCAGTGAAGACCATCAAAGTGTGGCCAGCGGGGGTAGACTTCACACTCCAGGACAGGTTTCTACACACGGACTGGAGTATGTTTACTACTCAGGCTACCTGTGGCTCTCACACGAACATAGACAGCTACACTTCCTCTGTTCTGGATTACATCAACACTACCATAGACAGTGTCACAACCCAGAAGCAGATCACCACATACCCAAATCAGAAGCCATGGATGAACAAGGAGGTGCGTCTCCTACTGAAGGCACGCAACACTGCCTTCAGATCAGGTGATGCACAGGCCTACAGCACTTCCAGGGCTAATCTGAAGAGGGGCATCAAAAAGGCCAAACACTGCTACAAACTAAAGCTAGAGGAGCACTTTTCAAACTCTGACCCTCGGCGCATGTGGCAGGGCATCCAGGCCATCAGCAACTACAAACCCAGTCACCCCACCCCTATAGCCACTAATTCTTTCTGAATGAGCTTAATGACTTTTATGCTCGCTTTGAGAAAGACAATAAAGAAAATGTCACCAAGATCGCCTCCTCACCCATCACACTTACCTCATCTGATGTCTACAACGTACTGAGCCGGATCAACGTGCACAAGGCTGCTGGACCAGACGGTATCCCTGGGCGCGTACTGAGGGCATGTGCAGAGCCGCTCGCTGAGGTATTCACAGACATTTTTAACATGTCCCTTGCCCAAGCAGCTGTACCAGCGTGCTTTAATTCTACCTCAATTGTGCTAGTGCCGAAACACTCTAGCCCAACGTGCCTGAATGATTACCGCCCCGTAGCACTCACACCCAACATTATGAAGTGCTTTGAGCGGTTGGTCCTGACACACCTTAAGGACTCTTTCCAATCCTCACTAGATCCACACCAGTTTGCTTACCGTGCCAACAGGAGCACAGATGATGCAGTCTCCATAGCGCTGCACTCTGTACTCACACACTTGGACAATACAAACACCTATGCACGACTGTTGTTTGTTGACTTTAGCTCAGCATTTAATATGGTTTTACCCTCTAAGTTAATCACCAAACTTAGAGATCTGCATATTAACACCTCACTTTGTAATTGGATTATGGACTTTTTGACCAACAGACCCCAGTATGTTAGGTCAGGCCACATCTGCTCCACTACCGTCACGCTCAACACTGGCGTACCACAGGGCTGTGTGCTGAGCCCCTTCCTTTACTCCCTCTTCACCCACGACTGCAGGCCTGTGTATAGATCTAACAACATCATCAAGTTTGCAGACGATACTATGGTGATTGGCCTCATCAGCAACAACGATGAGTCTGCCTACAGGGAGGAGATCAAGCAACTGGCCACTTGGTGCACGGACAATAATCTGCTCCTTAACACCAATAAGACCAAGGAGCTCATTGTGGACTTCAGGAAAGGAAGAAGAGGTTCACATGAACCCATTCACATCAACGGAATGGTTGTTGAGCCTGTTTCATCCTTTAAGTTCCTGGGGACCCACATTTCGGAGAACCTATCCTGGTCCACCAACACCTCTAGCCTGGTCAAGAAGGCTCACCAGCGCCTATTCTTCTTGAGAACACTTAAGAAGAACCAGCTGTCCTCAACTACTCTGGTGAACTTCTATCGCTGCACAACAGAAAGCATTCTAACCAACTGTGTCACAGTTTGGTACGGAAGCTGCTCTGTTGCTGAGCGTAAGGCACTGCAGCGGGTGGTGAAAACTGCCCAGCGTATCATAGGGACTCCACTTCCAGCCATTGAGGACATTCAAAAGAAACACTGTGTGCGTCGAGCACGGAGTATTCTTAAGGATTACTCTCACCCCGCCCACAAACTGTTTTCTCTCCTGCCTTCTGGTAGGTGCTTCAGGTGTCCCAGGTCAAGAACCAGCAGACTGAGGAACAGCTTCTTTCCCAGAGGTGTCTCTTTATTGAACTCTGCCCCCCACTGACACCTGCCCACACCTCACACACCCCCATACTCTTCCCATTACCACTACACTATTTAATATGGACTGCGCTACAATGTACATACCTGTTTGAAAATACAAATATCCATGCACAATACATTTGTACACTTCTGATTGAGTATATATTCGTACATGTCTACTTGTAAATTCCTGTCTATAGAAAATAGCAACCTGCACATTATGTACATATCTATCTGTACATGTCTACTTGTAAATTCCTGTCTATAGAAAAAAGCAACCTGTATATTATGTTCATATCTATTTGCAAATTCCTGACTACAGTTAATAGCAACTTGTATATCTTGTTCATCCATTGTAAATTTATAAGTATAGTTACTAGCAATCTGTATATTTTGCTCACATAATATCATTCTGTAATAGTTATCCATAGCCTTTCCCTGCACATATCCCTTTTAGGTGTACTTAGAACTTATACCTTTATCCTGCACTTTCTGCTAATTGCACTTCTGGTTAGACCTAAACTGCATTTCGTTGCCTTGTACTTGTACATGTGTAATGACAATAAAGTTGAATCTAATCTAACCTAAATCTAATCTAATCTGCCACGGACACATAGAGTGAAGTTCATCCTGACTGTTTAGTCCTATGGTAGCATAGCCTGTAAGTTTATACGCCTATTTGTAAAATGTTACCGTTCTGTACTGCTACTTGTAGTTTAAATGTGTTGTCAAAATGTTTGCATGCTGAATATTATATTTTTTTTACTTGTAGTTTCACACCTGCTTTTTATTAATAAACTGGAAATTTGTACACCTCGTGTCAAGTCAGTCTCCGGGTCATCTTATTGATCAAGGGAGGAGTTTAGCTGCCTGAATATCTATTACCACGTAATAGTGAGATCAGAACAAGTTCCCTGCTGTGGAATTTTAACCTTGTTATTAATGGATTATTTATTATGGATAATAATAATAATCCAGCTACTGTAAAAACTTCATGCAGCTCCAAAAGACCAGACAAGACTCCTTTCTGCTCCCTGTGGGAGTAGCTATGTTGTAGCCACTTACAGGAAAGCTACTTGCAATATGAAAGGGATGGGGGAAAGCCCTCGGGACCCTCATCCCTGGAATAGTCGAAACCAATGTAGAGCCAGTGAGGTCAGGCCTGTTGAGGATTGAAACTGGTGTGATTCTGAGGTGTCATCCATTGCACGGCAGCACTTGATTCCCAATTTAAGGCGGCCCATCCGGGTAGGCGCATGGAATGTCTTGTCTCTCTGGCATGATGATCATTTTCCTTTTGCTGTTGGAGGAGATTAGCAGACTCCACACTCTCTGAGGTGCGTAGACCTGGGACTGGCCAGATCTCTGCAAGTGGCTACACCATTTATTGGTCTGGGCACTCTAATGGCAGACATACTCAGGGAGTAGCTGTTGCTGTGGTGGATTGGTTCCTTCCAATGCTGTCCGATGTCACTCCTTTCACTCCTTTCAACGAGCATATTATGAAACTCAGATTAGGGCACTCTCTGGGTACCTTGTCTGTTGTCTCACTGTATGCTCTGACCACGGTGAGTAATGTCCCGGTGAGGAAGACATTTTATTTGCAACTGTGTTCGGTGGTTGATGGTTGCCTGAGAGGTGACACTCCTCTGGTCATGGGTAACTTCAATGTGACCGCTGGCACTGACAGGGTTGGCTGGGAAGACTGTGTTGGTCCACAAGGGTCTGGCAGCTGTGGTGAAAATGACTCTATGTTCCTTGACTTTGCAAAAGGTCAGGGGATGCGAATCGCTGGATCCTGGTTCCAGCACCCTGAGCCACATTGCTGGACTTGGTACTTCAATACCAGTGGTGCGATAAAGGAGATCAATCAAAACTTCATGAACAAACGCTGGAGGTTCCTACAGAACCCCAGGGTTTACGGAAGTGCCCAGTTTGTGAATTCTTACCACAGACTTGTTGTTGCTAATCTGAAGATCCAGCTTAGGTCCTTCAGGTTACCACATACTAGGTGAATGAGGCAAGACATGCCTAGACTCCAAGATCAGGCTGTATAGAATGAGTGGGCACACAATTTGTGTGAGTAACTTGCAGACTTAGGTGTGACTGCCGATCCTAATGTAATGTCTGAGGCCTTCCGTGACAAGACCCTGAAAGTTTCTGAGGGTTATGTTGCTGGTGTTCCCAGAAGGAGGTATTTCATCTCAAAGGGCACCCTAGATATCATCGAGAGGAGTCGCAGCGCACAGATTGATGGCAACTCCGGTCCATGCCAGGAAGTGAGAAAGATGTCTATGAGGGCTCTAAAGACATTGAGTTTTATTTGTTAGAGGAATCTGTGTGCAAGTGACACACCACCTATTACCTGGTGACCCATGTCCCACTTACAGAGGAATCGAAGCATTACACACATTCAAATCCGTTCCTTAGAAAGTCACAGTAAGGGTGGGTGATGGAACGATTTCTAAGGATGACACTGCAGTTGTGACCAGCTGGGCTGGCTACTTTGATCAGCCGTTTAAAGCTGATCCTCCGGCTAGGACGTTGGACATTTCTGGGTCCACGGTTTTTGAAGCTGATCCTCCAGCTAGCTTTGAACAACCCAATCTCACTGAGACTGCACAAATGTACCAGTTGAGTGTAGGGAAGGTTGCAGGGATCTGTAGTATCTGGGGTTGAACTTCTCCAGGCTGATGGTAAGGCTGTCCTCCTGGCACCATAGGCAATATTTGCTTCCATTTGGGAGATGGGCATCATCCCAACTGACTGAAAAACGGTACTTGTCGTCCCTATTTGAAAAGGAAAGAGTGATTGTATGGATTGTGACAACTACAGGGGGATAACACTGCTCTCAGTGCCTGGTAAGGTCTTTGCTAGGGTCATCCACAATAGGATATGTGATCATTTGCTCACCTGCCAGCAACCAGAACAGTCTGGTTTTACACATAAGAAGTCTACCATCGACCGCATCCTGGCACTGAGGGTTCTCATGGAGCACAAATGTGAATATTGGCAGAGTTTCTTTGCAGTCTTTGTTGATTTTTGGAACTCGTTCGACTCAGTTGATCGAGCTGCCCTTTGGGATATTCCAAGTCTTTGCGGGATTCTTTCAAAGTTGCTGGATACCATGGCTGGCCTGTATTTTAATACTGCGAGAACTGTGCATAGTGAAGGCAGAACCTCAGAGTTTTTCCCATTAGATTCTGGGGTTCATCAGGGGTGTGTTCTTGCTCCTACTCTGTTCAGTGCTTGCATGGACTGGGTGTTGGGCAGGGTTGTGGGGTCTGGCGAATATGGGGCATCTGTTAGTGAACAGAGATTCACTGATCTTCTCAGAGTCAATGGCGGCTCTGATCAGGGCTCTAGAGAGACTGACCAAGGAGTCTGAGTGTCTGGGCTTGCGAGTTAAAAAAAAACAAGATCCAGGCCTTTAATGACCTCTTGGGCACAGCCATCAGCAGTGTGTCTTGTCTGCGGAGCAATGTCAACCTCATCGAGAGATTTACTTATCTCAGCAGCAATATTCATGTCTCTGGTGATTCTTCCTATGAAATCAGTAGATGGATTGGGAGAGCATGGCAGGTTGTGAGGTTTCTGAAAAGGGGTGTGTGACGCTCCCGATATCTCTGCAAAAGTCTTTAGAGTCCTGGTGTTCCCTGTCTTGCTATATGGTTGTGAGACATGGAAGCTATCCAGCTACCTGAGACAAAGACTGGACTTCGGTGCTGTGTCTCTTTGAAGAATCCTTTTGTATTGCTGGTTTGACTTTATATTGAATGAGCGATCAGTAACAGAATCCGGAATGAGGCACATTAACTTCTTTGTTAGGGAGCATCAGTTACGGCACTATGGCCATGTGGCACAATTCCCTGAGGATGATCTGGCTCACAGGATCCTCATTGCTGAGGACCAGAGCAGCTGGACCAGGCCATGTAATACCTGGCTGTGGAAGATATGATGGTCATTTCCAGAGGGTGAGATTGGACCTTGTGTCGGCCTTGTGGGTTGCCAACTGGGATTCCGAGGTGCTTCATTGTGTGCTGTGCTGTCAGAAGACCCTCCAAACCCTCAGGCAACTCTGGTGGAACAACAAAATAACCTAAGTCCATGTTTAAGCAGGCAGGAAAACCTTAACTGGAAGTGCGCACTGTCAAAACTAAAAAAATGAATAAATAATGCAGCAAAGGAAGCTGAGTCATTGAGAGCAAACTCAACCAACAGAGCATCAAAGCAGATGCCAACCAAATATAATTAAATCTAAGTCCACAAATCTATTTGCCAATTCATACCTGATTAATCCATTTCTGGGTCATGAGGATTCTGGAATCTATGCCACCAGCATTTGGGGCAAGGCTAGGATACCCTACAGAGAGTGCCAGGCCCTGATATAGCACACTCATGCACACATTCACATGAATCAGCCTAGCATATACTTCCTTGCGGTGTGACGTCAGCATGGTGGGAATGTGCAAGCTCTACACAGTCAGTGTTTATTCTGTTTATTGGAACAGTAATCACTGCAAATCCATGCTGCCCACCTCTATTTACTATATAAGGATGCAAACATCTGTCAAGACCAATACATGTTGTGACAGATTAGGGTTTTCTCGCACCGTTGTACCCTCAGACCACACGTCAGACACCAGATAAAAGTCCAAATAATTGATTTATTATAATAATAAGTGCACAAAGCACCCTCCACTCCCAAATATTCCAATAATTAAATACACAATAATCCAATCCTCCAAACTCCCAGACGCTTAGCCACCCTGCCTCCCAACTCAGCTCGTCTGTCTGGGATCTCTCACAGTCCTTTATACTCCTCGACCCGGAAGCGTTTCACCCTCTCTGTCCATATGACCTGGAACACTTCCGGGTCAGATAAAAAAAAAATCTTTTTTCTTCACCCAGGAAGTACATTGTTCTGTTTGTCCATGTGACTATGACGTACTTCCTGGGCGTAAGGCAAATAGTCTCTGGGCCTCCCTGCAGTGACTCCTGGCGTCCCCCATGGTATCCAGCAGAGCTGTGAATAAAGACTCCAATGTCCATAATGCCCTGCTGGTCTTCGGGGCACCTCCATACTGCAGGGAGGGCTCCACCTGGTGGCGTGGGTGTATTGGCCAGGATGAACAGACGGCCATACATCACAATGTGTATGCAACAAAACGTAACATTCTGAGACTCACAAAATCTAGCACTGGGCACACAATAGCTAGACCACTGCAGAGATCACTCACATGAACAACGCCTGCACATGATTTGAACCCAGTATGCCAGATCTGTGAAGAAACAGCACTAACCACTGTGCCACCCCACATATGAATATCCATCCATCCATTATCCAACCCGCTATATCCTAACTACAGGGTCACAGGGGTCTGCTGGAGCCAATCCCAGCCAACACAGGGCACAAGGCAGTAAACAAACTCTGGGCAGGGCGCCATCTCACCGCAGGGCGACATATGAATGTGGCTCCACTAATTAAGAATTTAAAAGGGTGGAGTGGTCGCTCTGAGGCTAGGGAACTGCGCTGATATCTGAAAGGTTGCCGCTTCAAATCCTGTTACTGCCAGAAGGAATCCTACTCCTTTGGGCCCTTAAGCCAGGCCCTTAACGTGAAAATTGCTCCAGGGGTGCTGTACAATGGCCGACCCTGCACTCTGACCCCTAAAGATCATGTGAAAAACAATTTCCCCTTGGAGACTAATAAAGTATATTAAAATAAATACAGTGAAAATCTTAAATGCGTCATGAGGTGGATGCCTGCTTATAACAATTGTATTTTACTTATATATGGCATAATATATAAAGGAGATTTCTCTATTCAGTTAGATAATTTTATTCCCTTGTTCACAGTGTATGCATCTGCCAGGTTTGACTTGATCAAAAAGGGCAAAACTCTAGGCTGCCCACAATCATATTTCACTGCCTGACTATTAACAGTTTGACAGGCCTGCTTGTAAGTCATTGTTCATTTCTGATAATGCAGTTCACAAACTGTAAAAGAGTCTTCCCTTAAGAAACATCAGATGTATTAATGCTTGTAGGCAGCAGAGTCTTGGTTCACTAAAATGTCAACACGCACAAGGCTGGGGGCACTGTACTTTTGCCTGAACCAAAATTCTCAAGGATATGGGTGAAAATCCTGAATATGCCACCTTATTTTAAAGCAAAATCTGAAATTATGGGAAAAGCAATAATAAGCACATGAAGAGCATTGCATGTTTTAAACTGAAAGCTAGCATGACACCTGGGCAGCCACAATCACAGACGAAAGGATGAGTGAGTTTCAGGTTTAAGTCTGCCATACTTTAACAGGATTTCTCCAAAATAGAGAAATAAAAAAGAAAGTTAGAAGTGCAACATTTAGGCTGCTGAGCTGTCAACTCATTTTTGCCCAAGAGAGGAGTGAGGAAGTGAGAGGAACAAAGGCAGAAGAAATTAAATGGTGGAATAATTAAGTATGTATGACAAGAGAGTATGACTGGTTGGGTTGAAATCTAAATAATCAACGTAGACCTCAGAGTTCATGTTTGAAGTGCACCATACAATGCATAGGTCTCTGGAATATGCCGTTTGGTATAGAATTTGTAAAAGCAGTGTTTGTGATGCACAATCTATTGAAATGACAAATACAATGCATTTTATTACTAAAAATGATTGTGATGCTCCATATATAGGAATGACAGAAACATAGCGACTGGATTAAGAAGACAAACACACAAATACTTATCTTTTTACTAAGGTGGATTTGTTTTGTTGGCTTCGAGTTCTACGGAAAATAACATTGAGTTTTATTTGTTTTTTTTTGTAGTGATAATGGTCCAGTAACATTTTCTGTACATACTTTCAATGTGTTTTGGTTAACTGTGAAACGCTAGTGCACCTGGCAGCAGGGATGTTAAAGTAAGACAGGTTGTTTGGGCAAGTAGGTAGGGAGAAAGTGAATGCCTTTTTACAAAAACAGACATTTTTGAAGAGTTTTCTCTCTCTCTTTCTCTGGGTTATGGTTGCTATGGTTTACTTTTATTTTCTTTTGTTTTGGCCTTTTACCGCTTTTCCAGGTTTACTCTCAAATTCAGCTCTCCGGTTTTCCGGAGTCAGGGGACATGCTGAGACAGAGCTGTCTTCAAAAATGGTAAGTATAAAACAGAACAGTAGGTGAGAAAAGCACCTCAAAAATAATGACAGAGTCTGAGAAACAAGCTTTACGAGAATGCATTCAAGAGACAGAGCATCAGTTAAGAGACATTTACACATGCAAATGCAGAGGAAAGGTGCTGAAGGTGCAAGAGGTAGGTAATAAAATGATTTTAAAAATATTTGCTGTCTTCAACAAGTACCGTGGCTAGTAATATGATATCACATTGCCAAACCCAAAATAAGTGCATATTAGGTTAACTGTTCACTCTAAATTGGTCTGATATAGGTATGTGTATTAGTGGATTGTGACTATTTTTCACAGTGTATTCCTATCTTGCCTCTAAATTTTCCTCAATAGACTCTGGCAATGTGAGTCCCTTAATTAGTGGGTTGAAAAATGTGTTATAAGGCTGTCATAGTCTACAAACCAGAGCGTACATTGAGATCTCAAGATACCAACCTGCTTAAGATTTCAAGGTGTGATGAAATATATGACTCCAACACAACAAAAAAAGAGTTGAGGACCATCCCCATATGTCCAAAGGACAATAAGGAAAAAAAGACCAGAAATTGGGATCAAAATACTTTATAGCAATTGAAAAAGTACATGGGAAAGGATGACGTTTTTATACAGGAAAAAAGTGAAGTGAGTTGGCAGGAGATGACGTCATGGCTGTCAGACGGAAGTGATGTGGAGTCGGAAGTGATGTCATTGGGGTGGAACCAGAGGTGATGAGGGCGCCAGAAGTGACAATGTCTTTGGGAGTCAGAGGAGGACATGACAATCGGTCGCCATCTTGGGAACCTGGAAGTACTGGAGGTATTTTATATTTCTTTTTTTTCTGATGAGAGAGAGAGAGAGAGAGGCGTTATTACCGTGTATCAACCCCTTGTCTCACGATATTTCACTCACCTCCGGGCTTGTTGACTGCCTCCTAAGTGTGCGTGTGTGACAAAGGATTAATAAAATAACAGTGGGAAGGTGAGCTTTTCAAGGCCCAGAGCTGCGGAATGATCTTCCTGCTACTATAAGATATGCCCCTTCAGTCTCAGCTTTTAAATACAGTGTGAAGACTGACTACTTTAGTCTAGCATACCCTGACTAGAGCTGCTGATTAATTGTACATGCTATATTTCTGTTTGTTAGTCATTTGTACCAGAAATCTAAATATCACAATATTTTTAAACAATTACTAACCCGTCTCTTCTTCTCTTCTCTACTGCCAGGCTACTGTGAATGGAAAAGTCATCTCAGATAAAGAAGCATTGAAATCATCAGATGGAAAGATTCTCTCATCAGCTTGGATGGCTAGCACAATCTCCACTATAGAGAAGCCAGGAGTGGTCAACAACCATTTGACCAAGGTCTCCAGGGCTGTGACTTGGTTTTTAACTTTCACTTTTACAAATTGTAATCTCCTCCATTGTCAACTTTCTATTAATTGCTTAGCAATTAATTAATGGACAGATATGGCTCCATTTATGTTTAAACAATTTCTACCTTGTTCTCTGTGTCTTTTAACAAATCTGTACTTTAAATGTGGACTAGTTCTGTGTTTAGTAATTAGCATAATCTACACTTGCATTTTATCGGAGGAATTGTTCACAGAGCTGTGCACCTGTATTCAGTGAAGAATGCTACACAAAATGTAGATTGTATTGTATTATATTATGTTTTCTGTCTTGTATTACTACAACCAGAACCAAATATATCAGTATACAGTAGTTGAAAACGAAAACAACATCATAGCTTCTTCTAAGCCCTTTAAAGTAAGGTAACATAAGCTGTGAGCGGTTCTGAACGTTTATTGAAACTGGACCATTTAAGCTAGATGTAGTTTGGAAAATGGCTAACAGTGCACCAATTAAAAAACAAATACGCATCCAGTAACAAGTGAAGGTTAAAACACATACAGGAATGAATGAATGAATGAATGAAACTACTTAGGCACCTAGAAATGGCTAAAATTAAGGTCAGGTTGTGAGCAGTAGCACTGAGCATTTGTTTAAACCACATCTAGCGGCAAGTAACAACTACAACTGCAACTTGGGCTGTGAAATGGTGAAAAATGCAGGCTTTCCAGGGCTATGACTGAAACTGTAGCCAAACTCTGTGTATGAGTGCCTCCAGATGTAAGAGAGAATGAAGATAAATGTAGCTTTTTGTACTTGCCTTTGTTTTTTTCTGTCTTTTTTAATACCTGAAAACTTTACTTAGCCTTTCTGAAAAAACAATGGCATACGTGTGATGAAGCAATAATTTTGATGCATTATCAGTACAAAAGTAGAAGTAGTTGAACACAATACACAATGAGGTGTTGTATCACATCTGACATATATGGTAGAAATACAAACACAAAGTCCAAAAAACCTATTACTATTCCGGAAATAAAATGTTCAGATAAAGACACACTACAGAAGTTTCAGCCCAATAAATCACAATGACTTGAATGTTGTTGCTGCATTTCTCCTAGGAACTGTGTGCAGGGAGCATGGATCATAAATTTAAGGTTTTTTATCCTTCTTGCGTTTTTTATTTGAATGATGAATCCTGAAGCGGTATATTTTGCCACATGTTATAAACAACTAATTACAAAAGCCCTGGTTAGCAACATGGGAACGGGACTCAGAAAAATGTATACCCTGATGCTTTTGTGCTTCCATGATTGCACATTAATCTCAGTAATACCAGAACAATCCTTCCATATCCAGCGGAGGCTTTCTAGCATTATTCAGATTAAACCACAACCTCCAGTGGATTTGCATTTCTTTTTTGTTGGCACTGCTGTCTACTGGGGATTAGAAGCAGTATTAACCAAATATGTTTACAATTTCTTAGATTATCCTGGAAATGTTTATTTGTTTTTCTTAAAGAAATACATTATAGAGCACATATCTGTAAAATTGTAACTAGGTTTGATACTTGGTATGGTATTGTTAATATTAGATGTCAATAAACATTAAGACAAAACTGCAAATTTGTTCTCCTAAAATTAACAATGCTTACTGGTTCAATTAGATGTTAAGTTAAATCCATGAAAGCACAAAACAGTAGATTTTAAGATAAGTCCTTTTGTTCCTATGAAAAATTAATTATGAAATGTTTGAAAAAAAATAGATGAATTGACGAAAAGTTAAAGGATTTTGGAAAATGTATTCACGTTTATACTGATTAGTAGTGAAAGCAGCGCTGCTAATAAATCACCTCACTCCTAAGGAAGATTAGTTAAACCATATTTTAGATGTTTGGGGGAAATTGAATGTGAACAGATGACTTGAACCTTGCTGGATGAGCTTCTCTGCTCCACACTTAGGCCAAGGGGCTGCTTCTTCATTGGTGGCAGCATAGAGAACAGATGAGTAATACATAATAGTTAAGACAGAAAAAGGGTTTAAATTGACTTTCAGAACTAAGGCTTAATAATTTCAATGTTTTGGTTTTGATTTTTTTTTTAAACTGGAACTGATTGAGGTCATTTATGTTAGGTAGAATGCCTAGAGGGGGCTTGGAGGTCTCGTGGTCTGGAACCCATGCAGATTTTATTTTTTTTGTCCAGCCGTCTGGAGTTTTTTTTGGTTTTTTCTGTCCTCCCTGGCCATCGGACCTTACTTTTATTCTATGTTAATTAGTGTTCCCTAATTTTAATTATTTATTTTGTGTTTTTTCTCTTTCTTTATCATGTAAAGCACTTTGAGATACATTGTTTGTATGAAAATGTGCTATATAAATAAATGCTGTTGTTGGGACCCTATTATGATTGCGGCCTGAAGACATGAAATGAAACATCAGCAATGGCCCAATGAATGGTAGTGTGCGACACAGCTTGAGCTTGATGTATGTATTAGACTGGGAGTTCCAATAAGTTTCAGACATCACCGTTTTAAATTATTTTATTAAATACTTCAAAAATGTATAACATCTCTATTCTTATTTGAAAATGTAAAAAATAATGAATGAGTGATTAATAAAGTACTCACGGTGCATGACCTTCCTCTGCAAGAAGTAGAAATTCCACAACTTATACTAAAGTCAGTATCACTTGAGTAAGATGTAGACAGACCTTGCTAATCCTACACTGTATATCAGAGGCCTCTCAGATAATGAAGTTGTTTCTAACTTTGCAGCCTTACAGAAACCCTAATAACATTTAATGACAGTACTGGGAGTGACTTTTCTGGCAAAAAAGCTGAAGAGCTATTAAGCTGCCAAAAAAGACAGAAAAGTGAAATAAAAAGCATGTTCAATAGGCAAAGATGGAAGGAAAATATACAAAGAAAATGAAAAAATGGGAAGCCATTTCATGTGTTATAATTCACTGGGTAAGAAGCAGGTGTTTAGAAGAACAAAGAGAAAGACCAGGAGATGGGAGAAATGAATAAGGACTGACAGAATATTTATCAATGTATTATTCTGCATGTACCATGTAAATATGTGTTAAATCCCCAAGTGAACAGCTGTAAGGACCACTTCATATTTACAGTAAGCTGGGGGTTATTTTTCATAAATCGGCTTATTGTGCACTATTATACACTAATCAAACCAACATAGTATGACAAGACAACATAGTATGATAATGGATTATTACTGGTGTCTGATTATTATTTCACTCAAACTCTACAAGAAATTTCATTTTATTACTACTATTATTCTCCAGTGCTCCAGTATACCTCAGCTGTAACACCTACTAATACTAAATACATCAATATAGAAACATATATTAGATGCATATAAAATATGCAAGTTGCACAAAAATATAATAGATAAAAAAAGCAGTTTGGATGGAGACTAAGCAAGCAAGTCCCTGTAGTACTCCGTATCCCTAGCAAGGCAAAGTAAGTACAAAGACAGAGAGGAACTGGATCCCACACAGAGAGAAAATTACTGAGCATACTCTTCATCCCACCAGGAGTGTGAACATTGTCAGCATTACATTTTATAATGGGAGTTGCTGGGTTGTTTAATTCATCTGTGATGTCATCCATGCGCACCCAGCCCAAAGGTCTGCACAGCTCTTTTATGCAAATATGCACTGTTATAGTATACTAATGAAACATGTGGGCATATAATAAAGGTAGCTCATATATAGACAGCTGAAATCTTCCATTTTGGCAATGGAACGAAAATGGAATTTTCAGCCTGAAAAAATAAAACTTCTCAGTAAACATATTGGTGATGTCAGTTTCCTAAATTCTCCTTTGCCAGCATACATTTCTCTCTAGCTGTTTTTTTCCTTATCTTCATCCCTCAGGACTGAACTTGAAAACCACTGCCTTCGGCCATCTAAGCAACGATATAATAATAGAGAAATATAGACTCCCAAGTGGTGAAATGATGATCCTAAACGGTTTGGATGTTGAAGGAGTTGGCAAGAGGGACTGTCATAAATTTTGCCCTTAGTCCAACCTTGCTGCTCACAACAATGCTTCGATTTTAAGCTGTTGATGGATTACCACAGACCACTGCTGATGCCCATGGGTTGGGCAGGTCTGCTGCATCCAAATCTGTGTAGCATTTAGTAACTACACTAACAGAAATATCTGAACAAATTGGGACAACAATGCAATATGCCTAGGTTATAGGTGCATTAGAACATCTGAACAATTTACACAAGAACAGACAATTCCACACAAAAAAGCTCGTTAGTCCTGCACCTAATTCTTCCAACATGACATCAAGTCGAGTTTTTGAAAGTCCCTAAAATTTTACACTACTTGGTAGCTCATTCCAAGTGTTAATGTTTGTGCAAAATGTACTGTTAACAAGTTTCCAGCTGTGTCCCCATTTTCTTGAACTCTGTCACAAAAACGAGACATGAACAGATAAAGGTTTGGGGCAGCCACCCGTATAATATGGTATCCCGGCTGCAAAAGTCGTTTTTATCAAATAACCAGCACTGAAGTGCATACAACTGAGTCCAGAACAAGACTGAGGGAAAAGGGAAAAAGGGCAGGCTTTTAAAGGGGAAGACAGGAAGTGAGGTCATAAGGATCGGGCACGTGTTCATCAATCATTGGATCAAGCCCGGACGTGACATCAGAGGGGCCGGAGCTGGTAAGGTCTACTTCCATTGGCTCGGTCCCGGAAGTGATGTCAAGAGAGCCAGGTGGAATCTCCCGGGAATGGTCTACAGGAAAGGGAGAAAAAGAGTCAGTGCACTCTGCCACATCCTGGCATGCCTCAGAACTGCCTTCACTCAAGCCCTTTAGCTGCCTCCCATGCGCACATGTATGGCAAACTCATTTTAAAATAACATTCTCGATTCACTGTACTAATTCCCTTCATAATTTTAAACACTTTCAATAATTTTTCCTCTTCATATTCTTTTGCTTAAACTAAAAAGGGTCAACTCTTTTCATCTTTCCTCATAATTCCACCCTGTAGCCCTGGAATCAGCTTAGTCGCTCTTCTTTGGACTTTTTCTAGTGCTGCTGTGCCCTTTTCGTAGCCTGGAGACCAAAACTGCACACAGTACTCCAGATGAGGCCTCACCAGTGCATTATGAAGCTTGAGCAGAACCTCCTTGAACTTATAACTCTGTACATCGTGCTATATAGCTTAACATTTTGTTAGGCTTCTTAATAGCTTCTGAACATTGTCTGACTCCTAAATCCTTCTCATAAAGTGTACTCTCGATTTTCCCGACCGTCCATTGTGTATTCAAACCTAACATTTTTACTTCCTACATGTAATACTTTACATTTACTTTACCTAGAAGTATGACTGATGACTTTGTCTAAACAAACCCTAAAGTGTGCAAAATGGAAAAGAGTGATCTGTTTGCCAGGGCTCTTGGGTGACAGTGGGTATGCTCTCTTTGAAAAACTCCCAAGTCCAGTGGCAAATCATTGAAAAACATAGCTGTTGGCTTGTTCATTATTCACTAATATAACATGCACCCCCGAAGGGTCATTTAGGAATGTGCATTTTAGCACTCTACAAACATTTGTAGTGTTATTGAAAACAATGGTCTATATTTGCTATGCTTGATTTCATCCAGGTCACTAAGCCAGGTTACTTCTGGTAAATGAATGCCAGTATAAATGTCAGGTAGAAATGAATAATTCACCATTCAAGCCAGCCAGTGCTCATCAGACATTCACTGCTTTCTAGGAACCTTTTAGACAAGATATGGTGCAACTTAAATTGTGGAGACAAAAATTGAGCATTCATTTCAACAGCTAAACAAAAATGTGCTAAAGATAAATCAGAGACAAAAAACAAAATATACACAAGACAAGATGTCTTATTGAGTATGAGACTCATCGACGGTGTCACTTAGCTTCTGGCAGTCAGATTGGCTGGCATGAGTACTTTAAACCTCTGCAGCTCTTCAGGATTGAACTTGTCATTGCCCACACTGGCATAGTTTATGGAGCTAGGGCTACATTAAAAGCCTAAAAGCCTCTAAAGTCTTAGGCTGATAAAAATAAAATATCCTTTATATAAAATGGAGGCATTGATTTGCTCGATTAAGGTGCTTGTATTTTATAATTTTTTTCATGCTTTTCAATAAATCAAAAAAAAGGTGAAATGAAAATGCAAATCTCCATTTTATAACGCAGTTATTCCTTATCAGCATGTAACAGGTATGATGATGTGTTTTTCTTTTAAAGATTCAATGATTAGCACTGCTGCCCTACTGATCCAGCATAATGTCTGAATCTCATGTCCATCTGTATTTGAATGCAGTTCGTAGATTCTTTTGTTTTTAAATTGGTCTAGTGGTGGTGAGTGTGCAAGTGGATCACGGCCCTGTCCAGGCCTAATTCCCGCCTTGTGCCCAGTGTCACTCTCAAACCTAAATTGGATTATCACATGTGAGAATGTTAGATATTGTGATGATCTTTTAAGAAGGACATCTCAACCATGAAGATATACTTGCACTCATTTTAAAAATGCTGGAAAATTAAGAGTGTTTCTAAATATGTATGATACAGAGAAATTAATTCATGCATTTATTTCTGGTAGGATAGACTACTCCAATGCAGTGCTCACTGACTGTTCTAATTGTTATTTATACATCTTTCAGTTACTTCAAAATGTTGCTGCAAGAATCATTTAAAGAACTATCAAGCACAACCACATTCAGCATTCAGTTCTCTAGTCTTTACACTGGCTTCTGGTTAAGTTTAGGGCTGATTTCAAAATCCTCCTTTTAACATATGAAGCCTTAAACAGCCAGGGCTCTGCTTACTTATCTGAATGGATTACTTACAAACCAGAGTTCACATTAGGATCTCAGGATGCTGGCCTGCTTATGTTTCCAAGGATTAATAAAATAAAAGTGGGAGACTGAGCTTTTAGTTACGGTGCCATGAAGCTGTGGAATGGTCTGCCTGCTACTATAATAGACGCCTCTGAAGTCTCAGCTTTTAAATCCTGGCTGAAGACTCACTTGGTTACAGTAGATCTCTAGCTTTATTCATACCAAGGTAATCCCAGTGAATTATGTGAATATATTAGGGTCCCCCTACATGCTATTTCCCTTATTGTACTTTCACTGCTGTCTTGACAAAGGTGCTTGTTTACATTTATTACATTTATTAACAAAATCACATTTGCTGCTACTGCTGCTGACACCGCTTGACTGCCAGTTATTACTCACATATAGGGAAAAGACCCCAGACTCACAATTTAAGTATCATAAGTTCCCAGTTCAGATTTACATCATCCTTTGCTAGCACCCTCATTGGCCATATAGTGTGTGAGATGAGGCTGAGAATGTAATTCCAATACTATGAATTTAATAATTACCAACCAGTTAGAATAGTAATGTCTCTAACTTAAGCTATGTTTAGAAAATTTGAAAATAATGAAGCTGGAGTCAATATTGAAGTTGTACGCATTAAGTTTTCTGGAGCCAGAGTTGAAGTCTGAAGCTTTTAATTTGAAGTCTGAAGATTTTAATTCCACAACCTTTGCAATAAAATGTAACTCAGGTCAGGTGAGAAATGTGTCTGTTACAAACAGAGAGTTGGTTTAAGTTGCTGTATGTGCTCATAAACACAGTTCATAAATTCACACACCATTTAAATTTGGATTTCTTTTTTCTTTTTTACCAATGAAGTTTCAGTTTAATCAAAGACCAATGGATGTGATTAAAAACCCTACCAGTAGGTGTCCCAAACAGTATTCTTCTTTTCCTGCTTGTCAGTATTTATTTTCTATAGCACCATTTGTCAAATGAACTATCACACAGCAAACAACAATAACTTTCAAAATAAACAGTAAATGCAACAGTGCTGCAAAGAGCATGAATGATCGGGACTGCTTTATAGAATAAGTAATAGAGATACTGTTACCAAAGAACGGAATGAGAATACAGACATTAAATCCTTAAAAGCAGTCATGAAGGTGATAGATAGATAGATAGATAGATAGATAGATAGATAGATAGATAGAT
>JANRMT010062791.1:90878917-90891987 GCA_026402145.1 Polypterus bichir lapradei | reverse complement strand
ACACACATTGTCACACGCATGCTTAGGGGACAGCCAAAGGGTTGTAAAATACACCAGGAAAAGGGTTGGTAATGAGCATTACTGCCTTTCCTCTTTCCTCTTTCAGAACCATGAAAGCCAAAACTCATCACTTCCCTTCCTTTGCAGATGACCTCACTACCATCCCATCCTGATGACCTCACTTCCTTTTCATACCAATGCCATCATTTTCATTTCCTGCCATTTCTGTATAAAGCCAACCTGTTTACAATACTCATTTGTCTTTTGTTATTTTGCAGAAAAGACCGGTATCAGTTGCTATTGACTACTTGCCTACAATATACGGGGCAAATATCCAAATCTTTGTTTTGTCTCCAGTCATTCACAACACTGCCTCCCCCAGGATGCTATTTCGCAACTTCCCTGCTGGATGCCGTGGGTGCCACCAGGAGATGCTGCAGGGAGACTGGGGAGTCCCTACTGTACACATAGCCCAGAAATACTCCAAAGTCTCGGGGACAGAAGCACAGAAGTACTTCTGAGCTAAGAAAAAAATAAATTCTCTATCTGAGGATTGTTGGAGACCCTGCAAGCGAGCAGAAGTTGGGAGGAGTAGGACAGAGCTTGCTGGGAAGTGTAGAGGAGAGAATTGTTGTTGATTATAGCATTATTATTATTGAGAATATTTTGCGCATTTGTTGCATGTTTATTGTGGTAGAGGTGCTTTGGGCACTGTAGAAGAAAGAAGAAGAAAATTAAACAACTTCTTGGTGTTTTAACCTGTATCTAAAGCTTCTTTCTTTTGGGTAAAAAAGGGGCAACAGTGCCACCTAGCATCCACTCTCTTATAATATATATATTTGTGACAGATGACCGGGAATCATGCCCCACCAGGATGCCCGGAGAAGGGGAGGACCATTAGAAGGGTAATATCTCCCCCGGGACGCAAGAGGGCAGCCCCCCTGGATTGCATCAGGGCCACAAACTTGGAGCTTGGAAGATCAACCCTGTTGCGGACCATGGCTACTGCCAGGGGGCGCATGAATAATCCTGGAGCCCTGGACTGCAGCACTTCCCTCACACCAGGAAGTGCTGCACTATGGCAAGGGGGCACTGTGCTGTCTGCAGAAAACAACAAAATTAAAGAGTGTGTTTTTGGGATATTTGTCTCAGTGTCTGATTGTGTCTGTTTCTCTCATCGCACTAAGTACCATAGATCGCTTGCGGCAGCAATTTATTTGTGTGACTCTGAGAGAGAGGCTGCAGGTCGAGGGGAGAGGAGGGGGAAGCAGGACCTCAAGAGTGGGGAGCCGGGTAGGGGGGCCCTCCTCACTCACGCGCCAGCCTCCTTTCTGTTTGGTCTACCTCTCGCCATGTGTTAAGAGCATTCCTTGCCTCTGCTTAGCTAGCAATATCTTTGCTTGTACAACAGACATTATCATCTAGAGATTGTTAAGGAGTAACATTTGATATTATTGAGAGAGACATCAGAGCTACATATGCTTTAGAGGGTAGTTGCTGATTGACTGAGATATCGCAGCCACATGCTTTTCTCCCTACGTCAGAACACAATCAGACAGAGTGCTAACGTTTGACATTAGAGCATACCTACCTCCCGCTTGGCCAGAATTACATTTTTTTTTTTATTGACTTTTAAAGTGTGTCCTGTTTCACTACTATGTGGGTGAAGCTGCGGGGGACAGCTAATATATATATATTGTGACAGATTAGGGCTGTATCACTCCCTTGAACCCCTGTCCAAGACTCCAGACACCAGATAAAAGTCCAAATGGTGACTTTATTTAATTGCCACAGTGCACAAAACACCCTCTCCTCCACTATACTCATAAATCACAAAACACTAATCTCAAATACAATCCTCCAACTCCCTGACGCGTTGCCACCCTTCCACCCAGCTCAGCTCGCCGTCTGGGAGCTCCCACAGTCCTTTTATCCTTCCTGACCCGGAAGTGTTCTCAATCCCCAGTCCACGTGATTCTCTATCACTTCCGGGTCAGGTACGAGTCCTACTTCTCACCCCGGAACCACGTCGCTCTTCCTTTGACGCACCTCTGGGTTATAGGGCACAAATGAGTCTTCATTCCTCCCTGCAGCTCCCTCTTGCGGTCCCTGTGGTATCCAGCAGGGTCGTGTATAAAAACTACATAGTCCATGACTCCCTGCTGGTATTCGGGGCACCTCCATACTGCAGGGAGGGCTCCATCTGGCGGCCTGGGAGTATTGGCCGGGATGACAAGCCGGCCAAAGACCACTATATATATATATATATATATATATATATATATATATATATATATCAGTACAGTACACCCCCAAAATTTGCAGGGGTTACGTTTCTAGAGCACCCACGAATTGTGAAAAACTGCGACTTTGGATGTGGTTAAAAAATGCCTTTTAAATGCCTATTTTTATAGTTTAAGCCCTAAATACAGTATGCCCCCAAAGCACTTTAATTTCGTTGCAAACTCAGCTTAATATATTAATACATTACCTAAAAAATTACCTTAATACATTACCTAAAAACAGAATGTAAAGGTAAACCCGTATACTGTACAGTACTGTACTGCTATGTCTCCCGCGGTGCTAGAATGTAAAATACCGATGTTACCGCTATACGTACTGTAATTCATGCAAGTGCGTTTTCTTTGGTATGCACTGTCATTTTCTTTATTATAAGTAGAGTAAATACATAATAATTTCATACAATTAAAATACAGTAAAATGTACGGATACTCACCAATGATGAATGATATTGAGAATGAAGATGAAGTAGCTGTGCAGTAAGATGCAGAGGATTTAAAACTCCTCGGGTGGTGCCTCTTCTTCAGGCGCTTCAGGAGGAGTCGTATCTTCTGGTGAGGTTTCATGCTGGCTTTTCTTTATAGGTTTCAGGAACATTGTGATGAGAAGTTGCTGTCGTTTCTTCATGGTGGCGAGGAGCGTTTTATATGTCTGAATGGCAGCATCGATGCCATTATTAACTGTGAAAGCCAGAACCATATAGGGATCCTATGCTTCAATCATCCCTTGTAAATCGCTTCTGAAAATAATCAAACCATCCCTTACTGGCTTGAAAATCTTCAGGCTCCGGTTCTGTTGATGGTCCTGGATGTGGTTCTTCGGTACCTTTTCATTGTCTCCTGTAGCAAACTGCTGGTACAATTTCCGCGCTTTCTCACGGATGATGTTACTGTCCAAGTGGATGTTTTTCTTCCTGCAGTCGGTGATCCACAATGCCAAGGCAGATACCACCCTGACGATATTTTTGTTCCTTACGGTCGTAACCTTTTTGGCACTATCACAGAAACTTACAGATATGGTACTCCGGATCGGTGCCTCGTTCTTCTTTATGTAGCGTACAGTGCTTTCATTAATGGCATAGTGGTGTGCTACTGCAGCATAACTTTTTAGTTCCCGGAGCAAATCCAGTAGTTTAACTTTCTCCTGGAGTGTTTTAAACTGCTTCTGGCATTTAGGCTCAGTGCCAGAAGCCTTTGAAGGTGCAGGGCATTTTAGTGACATCTTGTGCATTTAAGAATAACAAAATGAATGCAATAACAAAATGGAAAACACGAGGACACTCAGCTGGAGATGCGTCACAGGGCAACACTCAATCAGAAGCAAGAAGAAATGAATAACACTCTCAGATTGACTACTTTAACCATCCAAACCGTGTTTCCCTCAGCGGTTGCTTCCTGTTCTCTCTACAGCACAGTATTGCCACGAAAAAAGCCATTAAAAATTGCAGAGGAAATTTGCGGTTTCCGCTAACAATTAATAGTTAGGTTCTAAGGAAAAATCCACGAATGACTAAGTCCGCGAACCCTGAACTGCGGCTTTGCGGGGGTCTACTGTATGTTTATCTTTGATTATGTTTTAATTAAAACTTACTAGTTTGTGTTGCTCTTGTATGGTATGTTTATATGTTTGAGTAAAGTGCAAGTTTTGTTTAGCACCTAATGAAGAGTGGTTTATGTCATTTAAATATTATTTAAGTTAAAAAGTGAATGAAAAAGGGACTGAATACGCAGAGGATGTAGCTGTTGTAAAACAGGCTGAAATTTTATGTTAGTAAAAGGGAAAGCTGCATCCTGCTAACAATAACTTTGACTAATGAAGATGCCCCCAGACAGGGAAAGATTCATTTAATAGTTTTTACTGTTAGATGAAGCAACAGGAATCAGTGCATTTGAGTTGTTGTAGTGGAGACTCCTACAAGAGAATTAAGAATACAACGCCAGCCATTTTAGAGTGCAAGTGCTGGGTGTTACGTTACATTAAACTTAATTTTTCAAGTGCTCACCCAGTAGTGAGAATCAATAATGGAAAAAATTATGATACAATGCACAAAAAAAGTGAAAGGAGGAACATCTGATCTATGTATAAAGAGAGGAAATCCACCTAAATCTAAAAACCAGAGGCAGATCAAGTGTTTGTGCAGGACATCACAGAGATACCACCTCCATTTCAGTTTTCAGCTGAGATATCTTTTGTGTAGAACTGAAACATTCAAGTACATTTTTTCCTGGCATTAAAGTTTCATATCATGGTGTTTGGTAACAATATGACTAGGCTTGTTGCTGCCCTAGTTAGGCCTCAACTCTCCACAGTGAACAGATGCAGATGAACTCAGCACTGATATTTCTTCATAGTCTGGTGTCTTTGTGTTGGTCAGGTTGTTCTTCTCAGTTGACACTACTTTAGTTTTCTAGTTTGTCTAAGTCATGAACTGCTACTTGATTTATGGTTTCATTCAGGGAAACACACATATCCTGGATTTCGCACTTCCCAGCCCTGAAATGATGTACAGTACAAGTACTGTATATACTTGAGTATAAGCCAACCCGAATATAAGCCAAGGTACCTAATTTTACCTACAAAAACTGGAAAAACTTATTGACTCGAGTATAAGCCTAGGGTGGGAAATGCAGCAGCTACTGGTAAGTTTCAATAATCAAAATAAATACCAATAAAATTACCGTGCATTAATTGAGGCATCAGCTCATTAATTGAGCACACAGCCGGAATGAGTCTCACAGAGGCTGCACAGCACCACACAGAGCCCGCAGCAGTTCTTCTACCGCCCGTAGACCAAGCCAGGTACAGTGGAACCTCGGGTCACGACCGTAATTCGTTCCAAAACTCTGGTCGTAACCCGATTTGGTCGTGACCCGAAGTAATTTCCCCCATAGGATTGTATGTAAATACAATTAATCCGTTCCAGACCGTACGAACTGTATGTAAATATATTTTTTTAAAGATTTTTAAGCACAAATATAGTTAATTACACCATAGAATGCACAGCGTAATAGTAAACTAAATGTAAAAACATTGAATAACACTGAGAAAACCTTGAACAACAGAGAAAACTAACACTGCAAAAGTTCATGCTATAGTGCTAGGAACCGCTCGCTAAAACACTTTTTTTTTATGAGTTTTAAGCACAGGGAAAAAATAAACATTTTAAAAATCCGTAATTTAATAAACCACCAAGAAAAGTAACATTGCAACAATGCACACTACGAGCCGATTGCTGTAAACAGAAGTGAAGTGGAGGTTAAAATCCAATAGAAAAAGTCTTCATTAAATACAACGAGGTTAAAACAATGCTTGAATCTGTACCTTTAAAAACAAGCCCGGTACATTCTTTAACTTCCTTCTCGGCCTGATGTGACAAGCCCTCTCTCTCTCTCTCTCTCTCTGCACAGGAAATGCACAGGGAGTGACTGAACAAGTGCGGGTTGGCGGGGGCAGCAGGACCTGACTCGAATATAAGCCGAGGGTGACGTTTTTCAGCACATTTTGCGTGCTGAAAAACTCGGCTTATATTCGAGTAAATACGGTAAGTGAGTGACCACGCTACAAAACTGTGTTTACTTTTTCACATGCTCTGGTTTTCAGATTGAGAAAAGCTGTCCACTACACATCCCACAATTCCTCTGTAGCAGACTGTAAAACCTGTAAAAACTTTACACAAGTCAATTGCATTATGGGATGAGAATCTAAGGACAACAAAGTTGTTTGAAAGCCAACTTGTTGGTGTTAAATGATATGTTCGTCACAGTACTTTTTATAGGCTTTCTCCCATGCTGCATCAGATATTTCACCCATTGTTCCTATAGATGACAGCCTCGTGATATGCGCTGCACTTGAATGCACCTTTTTATTTTGTCAGCAAAGGGCACCAGAAGAGATTAAAGCTGCCCAAGTATAAATGAGTTTCTTACGTTCATGCTGTAGACATGACTCCTCGCTGACATGAGAAATAGCCAGGGTCACAGTAGCACCCACGGGAATGTGATTGCACTTCTTTGCAAAAGACATTATGGCCACTTACTGTCTGAAACAGAAGCAGCTCTCTTTGGTGATGCAGCTCAGCATTTCAGTTAAAATATGGGTCAGTGGAGATCTTCAGGTCTGTGCTCCTCTTGTGACCTAAAAAGGGACCAAATGAAATCAAAAGACTGATTCATTGGTTCATTGATTACAATTTTATTACAGCTATTGTGTCAAATATTTGACCAAACTGTTAATTCTGACTGTGTGGACACTTCACAGATTCTGACTCAGAGGTTTGAATCTGGTTGTTGTCTGTATGGAGTTTGCACATTCTTACCATGCCCACCTGGATTTCCCCCTCAAAGGCATGCTGGTTAGTTTAATTGGCAATTCCAAATTGTGTGCAGTGAGCCTTGTGATTGATGGTGGATTCATGCTGGGATGGGCTCAGGCTCGTGCTATACCTCTGAGAGACTGGGCTTAAGAATGTTATGGTTATGTTGAGTGGCTATTGATTTTAATTATTTGGAAATTAATTTTGGGTTTTTACTTAAGAATTATGTAATATGACATCGAGTCACTCTTCACTGTGCTCCAAATGGCAGACATTGATGAAGATTTGAACCACTTGTTTGTACAATTGCTCACGCTACTTGATTCACTAAATTAAATTTATTATCCAGTCTTATCAATTGCAGCCTGCTTGTCAAGTCGCTGGTCACTTAAGAGTGCAAGTCATATGAAGTGAGCCTGCCGACAATGTTTGACATCTGTTTTCTGTTACATTACATAGTGTGGTAAAGTGGTTAGAGACACAGGGACTCCTGTCACTGACCCCGTGGTTTTGTGCCTGGTTATGGTGACTTTATTGTTGTAGTGTATGTTCCTGTACCTGTAGCCTGTGATGGACTATGTCTCACCAGGGTGTATGCTGGAAGGCAAGGTTCCATCATCCCTACAGCTTGGAAAAAGAAGAAAAAAAGCTTTTAAACATTCCAATTTACTTTTACTGCAGCATTCTCATTATTATTAATAGCTGTGTGTGACATTACAGAAGTAAAAAGCTACTCAGGTAAAGAGGAGCAAATAATAAAATTGTATAATCATTGCATTGCTATAAAGTCGATTAATAATCTAACATGGAATTTATCATTTGACTCATAAGTTGCAATCCAAGTGTTATTTCAAAACCTAAACACATCTTAAATCTGAAATCACTTGAATTCCACCAGAACTGCCAATATAAGAAATATTTGCTATTTTGGAGTGCCCTCGTGTGGTGAAGGAAACATTTGCTATAAAAGGATTTTAGTTGGCTTTACTTACAATGCTGTCATAAAACAAAAAATGAACTGAAGTGCCTGGGAAGTTAAACACGTTTGCATTGTGTTACCAATCTTTATTTGTAATAAGATGCCTGTAATGAAGTAAAAATTAGACTCAAACACTACGTAATCTTTTCATACATCTAATTCCAGGGGCCACAGCCCTTTATGGAAGCCCTGGGCACAAGGCTGAGAAAAGCCATCAGTTCATTACAAAGACTCTCAGATTCATAACAATGCAAATTTGCAATCATCAATTAAACTAACCTGAAGAACTTTGGCAACTTGTGAGAAAAACCAGGGAAATTCTAGAAGATTCAAACCCAGGATTCTGGATCTGTGAGTGAGCAGCACTAACCATAACACCACGAAGACTGAAGTGCAATTCTCATTTATGGTTTTTAAATGTGAGCACAGGCTGTGTGACACTACCTCAGCCGGCAGGTAAGGACGGGCAAAATCCAAGGCCACCGCCGGCTGAATTAATTGATCTGTTGTCGACTGTACGGGAGTGGGAGAAAGTTCTCCAGGTTGTACAGTATCTGTTGAAGGCAATCAGGCAATTCAGTGGAAAGGCTGGAGAGAATGGCTGAAGTGCCCCTGACGATGATGCAGGAATATCTGAAGAAGCTTGGTGAGGGACTCTCTAACCACACAGAGTCAGCAGTACAGATGAGTGGTTCCTGTACCATAAATAAAATGAACATCTGAGCAAATTGCCTCCTGAGCTTAAAAGTGAAGGAAAGTGAGTAGCCAGAGGTCCAACAATGGACGTGGGGACAATGACTGATTGTCCGGTAGGGCCAGAAAGAGCCAAGGCGTGCATAAGGGGCTGGCTCGTCTGTGCTGGAGCCCGGGGCTCCCCACCCTTGAAGCCGGCGATGGTCACCTTCAGGTTCACAGGTGTGCAGACAGCACGAGGTCTCTCCATACGCCATAGACTATCACTGCACCCCAGATTAAAAAGAAGACCCGGAAAGAGGCCAGGTCTCCAAACACTGCACATGGGCTCACATGTGAAGGAGGACCACTCTTCGCGGAGGCTGAGGGACGGCCCAACCTCAGATGAGCATAAGGCAGGGCGGGGGTTCCGGCAAAGCTTCCACGTCCAGGGGGCATGGATGCAAGGTGGGGAGTGAAACTTACAAGTGCCACACAGTTGGCCACAGGTGGAGGCACTGTCCCAATAAGGTCTCGATAGACGTCTGGATAGGGCATCGTCATAGCGCCTTCCTGTCCCCTTTTGCTTTCTGTCTTTCAGGATTGAACCATGGCCCGGAAAAGAGCAACTCCCCATCTGAGAAATTTGCCCTCGTGTGACAAGGTGCTTCACCCAACAAGGCTCAGGCTACTTTGGGACTACTCTAGATTGTGTCTCCATAAAATAAAGGCTTTTGTTGGACTGAGCTGCTGGCATTGTCTATTTGTGACAGGTTGGGGCAGCAGGTGCACCCCTGGTCTCCACAATATATTGTGGAACATGGCCCGGACACAGACAGGCAGACGCGTTCATGTCACCCACAACACGTTTAACCACCATCCTGTATATACAAAAGTGCCACACAACCCCAAAGTCCCCAAAAGTCCTGGCCAACAATACAATGCCTTCTCTTTCTACAGACCGCCTCCTTGCCTCCTCCAGAGACCTCATCTTCCACCCGACTCTAGTCTCAATATGAAGGGAGACGGCCCCTTTTATATTCCCCCGGATGTGCTCCAGGTGTGTTCTGGCAATCTTCCATTGACATGCCCCCGTGTGACGGAAGTGCCGGCTGTATCTCTAGAAGCACTCTGGGTGTCCCTGCTCCTCTTCCCCCCCAGCACTTCCGGGTGTGGCGGACGTGCTGAGGTCCAGGGCTCCAAAGGTATAGGGGCGCCCTGGCAGTGACCATGGGCCCCTACAGGGTTGAGCTTCAAAGCTCTGTACCCATGGCCCCCAAAGGTACCAGGGTGGTCACCCCCACATGGTCTGGGGAAGGCGTAAGCCCTCCTCCGGTCCTCCTGGGTGTCCTGGCCGGGTTGCCCCCCCAGCCATCTCTGACAATATATACATCTATCTGTATATTACATATACATATATATAAAATATATACAAATAAATAAATAATATATATAAAGATTTCGTATTTTTTGTGATATGTTCCTAGAATATATAAATTTGATTTGTTTCCGATCCTGTTTATACTTGTTATTAGTAGTCAGTCTTCATTACAAGCAGGCCTTTGACTACTCTGACAGTGTGCTTTTATACTGTTGTAGTTGCCGGGGTGGTTGGCGAGGGCTTTCATAAAATATTTGACAGTCTGGGATGAACAATAATTTTCTCTTAATTCACATGGACACACCAACTACACTGACAAAGCAGCAGGAGCAGGCCTCTTAATAGTGTTTAAAAGTAAAACTGTCAGTCTGGATGACTCCAGCCATTAATAGTTCTCAGTTAGTAGACTGCTCAGATTGGTTTTCACACAGCTCAGGTACTTGATTTCTGACATTTGATGTTTTGAGGACCATTGGATCCATTTAAATTGGTGGAGAATACCAGCCTTCACCATGCCAGTTTTACATTTTTTGGAAACTTCCTTCCAGACCTTCCTTTTCTCCTTCACATTCCAACAGTATACACTAAAACTGCTTTAAAATGAAACGATAACTGAATTAGACAATCCATTAATGGATTAAAAACATGGCACCACTGCAGGTTGTGACTGCATATCTCTTTGTTCAGACTTTCTTGAGATAATGAACATTAGCCCCGCTAAGTGCTGATTAGAACGTATGCAGGAGCTCATGTTTGATGGCAGATGTAAAAATACCCAAGGTGCTGATTACATTTTGTCCATATACTCACTCAATGACACCTTGATTCATTCCAACAGTTGAAATTGTGAAGTTTCACAGTAAGGAAGTCAGACTTTTCGAGGTAAGGAAATCAAGGGCAGTGGACAGTGGTGACATGTTGCGTGTTGATTAGCTTTAGAATTTCACTGTACTCTGTACATGTAATAACACTGACACTATCTGTTCATTGGCTAAGCCTGCTTTAGCCATCATTGCTGGTGTCCATCACAAACGTATCAGGCACAAGGTAGAAACCTAAAGTAGAAGGGGTGGTACGCCATTATATGGCACCCTCACTCTCAGCATCAGTTAACATTTACATTTCAGTGTGTTTCCAAGAAGCCAGAGGCACACCAAACATGAACTGAATTGGTCCCCATTTTCCACTTCAGAACTCATAGTCACTTTGGCCTGACATGCCTGACACTATTATAGTGGGACCCCACTGAGGGCGGCATCCTGCCTTATACTCGATCAGGTCTGGATCTCCACCACCATGAAACTGGAATATATAAGTTCAGGAAGGATGGATGTAATTTATTTAATAATAACTCAAATAAATCACAGCACAAGTATATTATTCTTTACCTAGGCCGTGAGAGCAGCTCCCATCAAATAAATCTGAGTTAGAGTATCACTCACTGCTTCTTTACCAAAATGAAAACGGCCTGACAAGCAAGTGAGGCTACAGAGTGCTTTGGTTGAATCAAGAGTGCCATCTTGTGAGCAAGAGACACCATTGCAGGTGCCTTTTAACTAGACAGCTTTAAAAACAAAAGACAAGTGCATAACTAAGGCAAGAGCATTTCATTTCCCAAGTAAACGGATTGTAATAATTTACAAAAATGAATATCTGATATGAATAATGAAAAGTTGATTAGAATACATAATTTGTGTTCAATGTTTCTCAGTTAAACTGAACATTTGTAATCATTTAAGCCATTAAAGGATATGTTTTGTATTTTTCACGTCAAAGTTATTTGGTCACAATCATGATATATATTAATTTGTTACATGAAACTGTATTCTAAAGTGGAGCATTTTTATTTAATTTTAGTTTTTAAAAATCACTAGCCTACCCCTTATATTTTAAGGAAGAGGTTTTGCGGGCAAGCATTAAAACTTACTGAATGCATCCATATTGATCAGCATCTTGAGACTGCGCGCATATTTAAAAATAGTACGCCCCTGTAATATTAGAAAGAACAAATATCTCTGCAACATTCAGCCATTTTTAATGGAGACTGGCTGTGCGCTTCACCCTGCTGCTCAACTTCCTCTACAGCAAACTTTCAGCCCCAACGGTGCAGATTCACTTTGAAAAGTCATCTTCAAGGACTGCTATTGATGTTATTAAATGTTCATGGCCAGATGGGAATTGCTGTCTCTGTTCTATAAACACCAGACAATAATCACTTCATTTAAAATTTCTATGAATCACAACTCAGAACTGGGTTCTTAGTGGTTTTATTCCCATATCCTCCGCAAGATGCACTAAATCTTTCGATAATTGGTTTCTGGCACTTTAGTCTGTTTTTTTTTTGTGGTTTGACTCATGGTATATTCTTTTGTTTTTACTTTCTCAGTTTTATTTTCCATTGTGAGTAAACATGACATGCCACAGAATGTGCGTAATTTCTTCGTGCTCATTGGCGCTGCAAATTCATTATTGATTTGCTGGTGGCTTGGCTCTTTCAAAAATCTAAGACTTTTGTGAAAATGCAACATAGTGTAATCAGTACAGATTTATTGTTATGTGTATAAAGTATAACAAAAGCGTTATGTGCCCTGTAGCTGCATTTGCCCAAGGTTTTCAGATTTTTGCTACTTCACCTTAATTCATAGATTTATTCAGGCAATTGTGTGACACATATTCAACTAATTCCACAGACCAAGTATCTTCGTTTTAAACGTTTTAGTGAAATTCCAAAAACAGTTCATACAAAGGTTTAAAAAAGTACAAAAAAGGAAACTGCTTCGATAAGATGTTTAAGGCTTAGAAACCTTTTTACAATTCTTTAAGTTCCTCTCCTGTAGTTACAGGACATGGGTTGTTTTTCATCCCAAAGAACATATGTAGCTAGTACTGTGGTTCCCAAACTCAATCCTGGGGACCCCTTGTGGGTGCAGGTTTTTGTTCCAACCAGGTTTACAATCAGTGATAATAATCGATAACAACTGATCTCATTTTATTAGCTGGTCTTTTTTACTCCTCTCTTATTCTGCAATCAGAAAAACACAACAGTATGGTTTTTACATTTATAAGACATTTAGAAATATTTCTATGTGATTTAAGTAGAAATAAATAAATAAATAGAAATAACTCTCTTTTGTTGCTTTCCTATTGTTTTCCATTTTCCTGTGTAGTTTGTTCCCTTCATTTATCCCTAATAGTGACAATTAACAACCAGCACAGCAAACAACTGGAATGATGAAAGCAGCAACGACTTCAGTGTTAGACCTGCTAATTAGTAAATAATCAATTAAATAACCAGAACACCTGGAAAAACAGAATGAAAATTAGGTTGAAAATGCTGTTAACAGCTTTAACAAAACCTGCATATTTTCCATATAACTGCTTATTACATTTTACTAAAAATCTACCAAACTTAGTTTGTAATTTCT
>JANRMT010062791.1:90836398-90873917 GCA_026402145.1 Polypterus bichir lapradei | reverse complement strand
TTTTAATTTAAACACCTATTCATTTAAGTTTAGTAAAAAGTGCATTCCATTCGCTGTTTGTGGGGTATCTGTGACTGATGGTTGGCTTTGGCCAATTAAATTCACAGAATAAGTCATTGACAATGATGTGCCTTTGGTATTCGCTCTCAGTTTTAAAAGGGAAAGTTGATTGATGGATAAAGGGACCAATTAAATCAACAGGTTCAGATGCCACCAGCGAGGGATACTTGTACATGCGCATGAATTAATGCTTGTTCCTAACCAAATTTACGACTGCACGATATTCAGTAATAGGGATATTGTCATGTACAAAAACTGGTCCACAACAAAGATATCTGTCAGGAATCCTTTAATAATTAACTGCTAAGCATCCAGAAGAATTCAGGAATGCATTGAAATTGCTGAAATAGATGCTGCTTAAGAGGTTACTGCTTTGGCTCAGAGTACATAGCGCTCTTAGCGTGCATCCACACACCAAGCCTGTGAGCGATCAACTAATCCGCACTTCTATTGCATATGGCAACCAAGATCAGTGCATCACCAGTAAAAGTGACCCTTGTAGCGCCCTGCTTGGGAAGAAAACACACCAGGCAATGTGTTCTTGATGCAGGCAAAACATTACCGACCTTTACTGAACTTAACTCAAAACGTTATATACAGCTGTTTCATCTCAACTCATTACCCCATTCCACCTCCTCCTACACAGCAGAGCCTGTAAATGATACCCTTACAGTGGCACGGTGCCTCCAGGTGCTACACCCTGAACTATAATTACTTCAGCAACCACCGTAAACTTTTGTGAACAGTACAATATAACTGCTCAGAAAAATTAAGGGAACACTTAAATCGCCCATCAGATCTTGATGATTAAAATATTCAAGTGGAAAATCGTTATTAAGTAATACTATGTAATTAGTAATGATTGTCAATGGAAACCAAAATCACAAACCCATTGACTGTTGGATTCAACATCACACTGAAAATCAAAATAAAAAATTTAACTCACATGCTAATCCAGCTTGCTTGAATTTCATCATGCCAGCCCATAATGAAACTCAGTAGTGTGTATGGCCCTCATGTGCTTGTATGCACTCCCAAAAACAATTATGCAACCTCCTGATGAGATGTTGGATGGTGTCCTGGGAGATCTCCTTCCAGACCTGGATCAGCTCCTGGACAATCTATGGCAATACTTGGCAGCGTCAGATGCACCGCTATGTAGCATCCCAGAGATTCTCAGGTGGATTCAGATCTGGGCAACTTGTGGACAATTCAATGGCATTAATGCCTTTGTCATCCAGGAACTGCCTACACACTCTGGCCACATGAGGCTGGGCATTGTCCTGCAACAGGAGGAACTCAGGTCCCACTGTACCAGCACAGGGTCTGACAATGGGTCCAAGGATTTCATCCCGATACCTAAGGGCAGTCAGGGTACCGTTGCCTAGTACATGGAGGTCTCTGTGACCTTCCAAGGGTAAGTCTCCCCAGACCATCACTGACCCACCACCCAACCGGTCATGCTGCATGATGTTGCAGGCTGCATAATATTCACTGTGACATCTCAAGACCCTTTCACATCTGTCACGTGTGCTTAGTGTGAACCTACAGTACTGTCATCTGTGAAGAAGAAAACTAGGCATCAGTGGCGAAGCTGCCGATTGTGGAATTCTTTGGCAAATGCCAATCAAGCTGCATGGTGATGGACTCTGAGCACAATTATCACAAGAGGATGATTCAAACCATATGTTGATTTTTTTTTTCCCGGCCCTCATGCCATCCTCATGGAGTCTGTTTCTGACAGTGTGGTCATAAACATGACACGGTAGCTAGCTGGAGGTCATTTTGTTGGGCTTTGATAGTGCTCCTCCTGTTCCTCCTTGCACAAAGGAACAGATACCGGTCCTGCTGCCAGGTTGATTCACTTCTATGGCCCTGTCCATCTCTCCTCATATCCTGGAGATACAGCAAAACTTCCTGCCATCCTGGAAGAGCTGGACCACCTGCACAACCTGAATTGGCTGCAGGTACCGCCTCATGCTACCAGTAATGCAAAACTACAGAAGAATCAGTCAGGAAGGATAAGGAGAGAGCAATTGTCTGTGGCTACCACCTCCAAAACCATTCCCTTTTAGGGGTTGTCTTGCTGTTGCCTCTCCAGTGCACCTGTTTGCTTCCTAACTGGACAGAGTGATATCCCTGAAGCTTAATTGACTTGGTATTAGACTGTGATGATTAAGTGTTCTCTTAATTTTTTGGAGAAGCATATATGCACATATACATACTGTATACTAATACCTATATATGTTGTGACAAGAAGAGACATGAGACATGGTAAAGGTTTGGGGCAGCCACCCATATAATCTGTTTCCTGGCTGCAAAAAGTAAAAGTTTGAATGTAAGTCAAGTTTACAAGACAGAGTCCAAAGCAGAACTGGATTCCAGGGGAAAGGAGTGAGTCTTTATAGGAAGTCTGGGGGAAGTGATGTCGTCCTCGGGGCCGGGACTGGAAGTGGCATGTCTCGAGTCGAGGCAGTGGGTCCTGGTGGGATTTCCCGGGAAAGGTCTGCAGGTAACTCGGCGTTAGTGCAAGAAGCAGATGTATTACCATATTTCTCCAAGCCCTTCAGCTGCCTCCTACTCACACGTGTGTGACAACGTATATAGAGTGGCCTACAGGGGCATACAGCTTACCAAACCTGACACAGACAGATGGAGGACGTAAGTTCAGCACACACATTTTTAATTTTTTGTGTGAAATGCTTTCATTCATTTCCTACCTGATCAGCACAGTACAGCAAGCACCAATAATAAAACAAATACAGTACTTTGCCTTTGCCTTCTCTCTTCTACTCTTTCTTTCTCTCTCTCGCACTCTCCTTCTGTCTCCACTCCTCCCAGCAAGCTTGGTCTCCCTTTCTCCAGACTCTGGCTCCATGAATGGAATGAAGCGGCTCCTTTTATAGAGAAAGGCCACCAGCCTTTGTGGAGGACATCTGGGTTTCAGACCCAGTCGGAACGTCCGGAGAGTGGAAGGACCGGGAGAGGAGCAGTACATCCCCCGGAACACAAGAGGGCAGCCGCCCTGGTGGGTGTTGGGGCCATGGGAACAGAGCTTGAAAGCTCAACCCTGTGGGGGCCCGTGATGACTGCCCGGGGGCACCAGGATAGTCCTGGAGCCATGGACTCCAGCACTTCTGCCATACCAGGAAGTGCTGCAGGAAAATCAACAGAGTAGTTATTTTTTGTTAACGACATATTTCATTTTAGTTTTCGTTAATGAGAGTAACACTGGCTTCTAACAGAGCGACACTATATCCTAACTGGATAATTAATATTCTGTTATAAATGAAATAACTAAGAAAGTTCTGTTACATGTTAACTTAAAGGTGGTAAAAGGTTATACTGTAATCTGAGTAACTACATGAAACATCTATTCTGTTCAAACTAAGCAAACACTTGTCTGAGTTTTAATATTAACCTTACATACACCCTTCACAAGCATGCATCACACTGCCCTTGGCATGACTCTTACTCCATAGGCTATGTTAAATAACAACACAAGAGAAAAGTAGGCATAGTTGGGAAAGAAAAATCATCATATGATTTGAATCTTCTGTTGTTATGTGATACATTTGCCAGCACTGCCTATAAAAATTATGATTTGAGTACATATGGTACAAGAAAATAATATGATTTGTCTATGCATGTGCCACCGGTGCTGGCACATATTGTGAATCATGGCAGACTCATACAACACTCGGATGATTTCAGGGAATACTAACAGCTCTGCCGCTCTAGCAGGCAGTAAACAAATTCTTTGTGCAGAGCATCATTTGCTACAAGCCATGGTGGAAAACAACTGTTGAAGAAATAGTACTGCAGGGACCAACATATGATAATAATGGAACATGAAACTACAGAAATCTGATCTCCATCCAAGGTAAACGTCAAAGTCTCACCCATGACAGCCTCTGCAAGTTGACAAGTGAACAATAACTGTATCATTATCTCAAGAAAATGGTGCCAAGAATTTGTGATAAAACGTATTACTTTCAATCTACTTTTGTTAGCACAAGCATGCCTTTGAGATGCTAAAGAAATGTTTCATAAAATGAATCTTTTACTGCTTCGGAGTGGATGCTTTTGGTAAGTTTTAAGTCTTTAGTTTTCACAAACCCTAGCCCCACCACCTCCATTTTAAAATGCAAGACAAATCCAAGTATTTTTTAGAAATTTTAAAAAATGCTTCACTTTAGAGCACAGTTTTATGTGGCAAATACAGTTTTTCTCAATTACTTACACATTATTACCAAACTTATTAACTACAGTAAAAATCCTAAACCATGCCATTATCCACTTAACCAGCTTGTTACTTATATTGCTATCAAAGTCATTAATATATATTAAAAAGAGCAGCGGCTTTAGCACTGACCCCTGTGGAACACCACTTGTAACGTTAGCCAATTCTGATAAAGATTTCTTGCACCATTTCCCTCTGCTTCCTGTATCTGAGCCAACTTTGCACCCATCTGCAACAACCTGAACTCCCACTTCTTTTAGTTTGATGCCCAACCTCTCATGTGCCACTTTATCAAATGCTTGGTGTTATATATAGTACAAAATAAGCAGTATCTACTCCCTGTTATACCAAAAACCAAACTTCTTCGATGTATCAGGTTAGAGAGGTGGCTCGGCTCAGCCAGTGTCATTAGGAGCCTTATGGAGTGCTTGGAGACCCTAGGAGAGTCACATTAGTGCCCTAATTTAGAGGTACTCTTTTTCTCAGACATGCATGGTGTCCCAGATGACTGGGGACTGTACCCAACCGGGACGCCTGGACAGTTCCCGACATGGACGATACCTCCCCTGGGCCACGAGAGGGCAGCCGCCCAGGTCTGCTTGGGGGCCACGGGAACGGAGCTGGGACACTCATCCCTATGGGAGTGACATGGCCACCGCCAGGGGGCACCCGGGCGTTTAGGGAATCCTGGATGGCAGCACTTCCGCCACACCAGGAAGTGCTGCAGGAAGTAATCCCATGGGCATCCGGAGTGCTTCCAGGTGCTCACCTGACACTTCCGCCACACCAGGAAGTGTCGTCAGGTGGAGTACCTGGGGCTCATCTGGGTCACGATAAAAGGGGCCGCCTCCCTCCAGTAGATGAGCCGGAGTTGGGAGGAAGGAGCCAGAGCTTGTGAGGAGGGGAGTGGAGGTCAGAAGAAGAAGAAGAAGAGAAAGACAAAGAGAAAGAGAAAGAAAGAGACTTGTTGGAGAAAGGCATTGTGGTGCTCGAAAGAAATAAAGGAGTGTGTTTTGGACATTCTGCTGTCTGTCTGTCTGTGTCCGGGGGTATGCTTTCCACAATGGATGAGATGAAATCAGGGAATGGGCCAGTTTGGCTTGGCCATTACTCTTTTAAATGACCAACTTCAGGCCCCAAAAACAAAATATATGGGGCCTGGGATTTAAGCAGAGAACAGTCAGATCTGGTAGATGATGCAGAGATGCTGTGACATCTAATATCCAACATCTTTGCTGGGGCTGCACTGGAAACTGCTGATATTTAGAAGTGCCCTGCTAATTTTACAGAGGCTCATTTGTACTCAGGATCGTGAAGCAGTTTATGTTGCCACCCCACAGGGCCCTGTGTTCAAGTCCCAATCTGTTTCCTGAGCTCCCTGTGTTTTTGAGGAGTTCAAACAGAGTGCTCTGTCATAACATCAGAGGGAAAAAAAAAGGTTTTATTTGATGTATGGACCTTCATGTGTAAATAAAACCATCAATTTTGTGACTCTGTTTAAGTAAAGATTTAAACTCCATTATCATCCCTACAGTACCAGTTTAGGCCAACCATCACTTGTGGAACCTACCTCAGCTATTTAGGGTCCTATGGGCCAAAACCTACACCAGCAGGATTTGGAGCAATGTAGGATCATCCCTGGATTGGATGCCAGACATGGCAGGACATACACATGCAGACTTTCAAACTCATCTCACAGACGTATAGCGTCTTATTGCATCAGTCTACTTGAATCAAAGGACTCTCTGAGCATTTAAGGATGATGTAGCCTGGTATGTTAACCATTACTTAATTCTTTAATAGTAGTTCTGGGTCCAGTGGCCCTTTCTAAAGAACATTCAGAAGAATGTTGTTTTGAAGAGTAAGAAATGCAAATTAGAGAAAAGAATTGGTGATTGTTTAAGTGCAGTGTGAACCTCCATTATTACATCTGAAGAAGAGCAAATGAATACTCATTCTTTCATTATGGAGGCTGCTTGCATATATAAATGCAAATATTTGAGTAAATTGTGAGTGTCAGTGATATGCTACAATATGCATTTAAAAATTGAACACTAAAAATTAGAGAGTGGGTTTGGAAAAGGGTTGAATAGAGAAACATGCTCTCTAAGTTTAGGTGCTTATATACTTCTCATTGATAGCAAAATAAAAGAAAGCATCCATTAAAAGTCCTGTTTTTAACTAGAGGATATTGCTCATTTTCTAGTATGTACAGCACTGCTAATTAAATCCCACTTGCCATGAGTAGCGTCTGAAGCTGCCTGCTCCAGGTCATCAGATGACTTGCTTTAACATCTTACCACAATTGGCCCACCACGCTGGCTCTCCACTGACTGTCACAATATGCTCATGAGCCGACCGCTGTCTGTTATCGAAGTATCTTTGTAATTAATAGTCACCTCTTGGTGACACCCTCATTCAAATGAAACAAAGGCCTGCAGCGTAAACAGCACCAGAGATGCTCTCTAGCTAAAGCAAGTGAAAAACAACAGATGGGAAGGAGAAGCACCAGCAGCAATTCAGAGCCTATCCTGGTAGCTGTGGAGCATGTGATGCCCAGGTTGTCCTCAGCTGGCACACTCCCCCTTGAACCTGGGACATCGATAATCATGAAAGTGAGAAGGACTGGGACAATGAGAACACATAACAAGAGTGGTAGGTGGAAAATGTACTTTGTGCTTTTATGTACAGTGTCCAAACAGTTGTAAATGAATGGTCACTAGGTGGCACTGTTGCTCACCTTTTTCCCAACAGACAGATGCAGGACACAGGTTAAAAGCACAAAGAAAGTTTTTAATTCTCTTCTTTCTTCTTTGTATAGTGCATCCGAAGCACCACAGCTGCAATAAACACAACAATAAAACACTAATAATTTTATAATAGTTTTCTCCTCCACACCTCCCAGCAAGCACTGTCCACCTCCTCCCAACTCAGGCTCCCATGCTGGGTCTCCAACAGTTCTTTATATAGCCCTTGACCCGGAAGTGCTTCCTTCCTTCCGTCCTCGTGACTTGCCAGAACATCTGTGTCAGGTGGAGAACTTTAGTTTTCTTGTCAGCCTGGAAAGTACTTCTGGGTTTCTGCCCACTTGATCCGTGAGCACTTAGACTCCCACCATCTTCCCATAGCATCCCCTGGCAGCACCAACGGCACAAAGCAAGGCTTTGTTTCTGAACTCCATGTCCCATACTGCCTAGTGGGAACCTGGGACACCGCTGCAGTCCAGGGGAGCTGGTATCTAGCATCTTGGGGGAGGTAGTGTCCTAGAAAAGCTGCGTTCCCCCATCTTTTCCTTCTTGGGGCATCCCGGCCAGGTTGTGCTGCTGGCCGTCCATCACACAGTACATATAATGCAGTGCAAGATCTCGATAAATAAATGATACAATAAAAACCCAGTACATTCATGAAGAAGGTAAAATCCAATAAATAATGATTATAATTATTCTGCTAAAATCAAGGGGAAAATCAAAGCAGAATTGGTCTTTAAAAATACCCTTCCCAGTGCTACTCTCCCTTCTCTCACTCATATTTCCCTCTCCTCTCGCTCCACATACCCAGCTCTCAGGTATAATCGGCAGAAGTGAGAATCCAGCAACAACAGCCCCCAAATGACTCCTGTCCCAGCCACCTTTCCGTCAGCTCCTGCTGGGATATACATCTTTCATCTGCCTTCCTAGGTTTCCACTGGATCCCTAGGCTCTCCTCGGGGTACTGGATTTCTCCTACTGATCAGTAGAGAGCAGGAGCGATCCTGTCCAAAATAGGAGCACCTCTCACATGCTCCTCCACAAGACTTCCTCAATCACTTCGCTAACCTTCAGCCTGCACTAGCTCCCAAAAGATTCCCCTTCTCTTTTTTCGCCTCCATCTTCCTCAATTATTCTTCATCTCTTTCTTTTCTACTCAGGCTTTTACTGTAATATCATCCATGGGTGCACGTGACTTCATTACAACCTGCAGAGTGTCAATGAGGTCACTGGTTGATCACACATTCATGTGCAAGTGTGATCAGTTCAGTCTCTCCACTAAAAATCCAAGGCTGCAATGACTACACACACCTACAGAGCGTGGGGACACTGCCACAGACCCCAAAATGTGCTTTACCACAGAGCCTATCACAAGACTTATGTACACTTTCAATCAGAAACAATTTAACAATATCTGTAAACACGATGGCATGGTTTTGGACTTCTTGAGAAAATCCACAATAACATGGGGAAACATACAGAATCCACTCAGAAGCTGCTCTTCTAACATAAACACAACTGCGAGCTAATGGCTGAAATAAAATAAAACATTTAATCATCTCTCTATATATAAAAAAATCTTGCTACGAGGCACTTCTGGCGACGAGACATGATCTTTTTCAGAGAGAGCTTTTGAAGAGAGACAGAGAAACACTTTCACTTCCTGTGAGACGGACAAGTCACGTCATACTTACAACCTTTGGAAGCAAGGCCCATGATGTACATGCAGAGCAGGTTAGAGATAATGGAAGTAGGAAAATGTATAACCGTTTAAGAGGGGTTTTGGGGGAATGACCACGTCTCCTTGGTGTGCATTCAACCTCCCCCTTCACAACGGCATGTAGCACTGGTGTGGGAGGGGGGTAGGCAAGTGAATTACAAATCACACGGCATGGCAGCAGCAGCAAACCAGGAGCTGATCGAGCAAAGAGGAGTTAAAAAATATGTATTTGTTTCTCATTGTATCACCGCTTAAGAGGGGTTTCGGTGGAGCGGCTGCATCTCCTTTAGGTGCCCAACATCTCACAACAGCACATAGTGCTGGCGGAGGGGGGAGGGGTTAGTGAGAGAAGCAAGCAGTATACCTTATTATCTAGCCATCCATTCATTTTGTAAGCATACTTCTTCCAGCACAGGGTGACTGGGATGACCGTAGCATTTGGGATCACCTGGGGCATCATGTATAAACGTTGTGTACGCACAGAAATGTTGCGTAAGAACTTTTCCACATTCAAATCGCGATGTATAAAACCTACACTTGGCGTAAAAGCCACGCACTTTTCCACAGTACCTCATACCTTGTGGTACGCAAGTTCTCCGCTCGGTTTTACAGACTGGTGGCACCCAGCGTCAAAGCAGTGCTACTGTTTCTGTGTGGTTACTCTTCATTTTCCTGACGTGGCTTTATAAATACACTGAAACTAACCGCATATTGTTTATTAGTGTAATGCATCTGATTGTAATTAACTTGTAACAATATAATGGTCCAGGGAATAGCCATAGTATTCCAAATACCATAACTGCTTTAGCATTGTTACTCTCACTGCACCTTCTTCTTCTTCTTCTTCTTCTTTCAGCTCCTCCCGTTAGGGTTGCCACAGCGGATCATCTCTTTCCATATTACTCTCACTGCACAACTCAGAGTATTTATATCATTGTATCTGAGTGTGAATCACAGCAGCAGCTGATCGGAAAGAGAATTATCAGGATACAGAATCAAGCCCACGCTGCCTCAGCCAAGGCAAAACATTTCAAAGCCTTTCCTGTACGGACCTCGCGATTCAGAAACAGTTTCATCCCAAGAACTATAAACGCACTCAATCAATTGCTCCGTGTAGAACTGTTTGTACTTATAAGTACAATTACCTCACTGTAAACTTGCACTACAGTTATAATATTGCACAACCTGCGCCACTTTATAACCTGTGCGTATTTACATATGATGATAATATCATTTTTAAGATGAAATGCAGCAAAATATGTTTATTATATTATACAGGTAAAACTTTAACTTCATTTAAATAATCCATATTCTTCATTGGAACTGGAGTGAAGGATAGAATAATTACACATGTACTACGAAGATAGTTCAATGTTCCTTAAACGTTTTGAAGAATCGGCGCTCTAAGCTTCCAGATGGCTTGACGTCTATTACAGAGCTGATTGTGTGGCGATCGGTTACTTGGAGAAAGAAAAGCAAGGACTGCAGGGGCGGCCATGCCAATATATATTGAATATAAAACAGAAAGAGAAAATAACAACACAGCTAAAAACACAGCGGCAAATTTCGACAAAAGTTAAATGCTTGTGTCTTGAGCACAAGGCGGCTATGCAGTGTCCGCAACGGATGTGGCCATCCACCGTGCATAAGATACCATATTGACATTGGCGGGCGAAGGGGCCACCGATTCTTTCTCTGCCCAGAGCCACCACGAGCCTAGAACCGCCCATGAGTACTGCTGGAATAAATAATTTCATCGATGGTCACACATAATCACTGTGCCGTGAAACCCATGTTTAATAACGTGCTTTAACTCCTATCATCATGAAAATTATATCACGTATACATCTCAGTATTTTAGTTATTCAGAGAGCTGTAACATCACGAATGTAATGGATTCTGTGTCCAGTCGGAGGAAGAGAGCCGGTTTAAGAAGCACGTAGTGATTCACATACATAGAGCACATAGAAGATCACATACAAAACAAAGTATTTAACGTGCTACTTTAATTACGATGTGATTTGAGAAACTGGTTAATTAAACGATTTTAAGATGACGTTTTAAGATGTTCTACTTTAATGACAAAATAAACTACATGATTTAAGTGGAAATTTTGAGATTTAAGTTGACATTTTGTGCTTTTTCCCCACTGTGTGCCTTGTTTTTCTCTGTACCCTAATAAGCTTTCATATGACACTCAGACGTTGGGCTGCGACTCGCCTTTTCACAGCGACTTTGATATCTGACAACTTGTTTTTTATTTCAGGTGACAGGCACTGTGCGACTTTGTGAACGTGAGCTTTCAAGTTTCGCCAACACGCCATGTCACTCGATCAACTTCCTTTTGTTGATTATACCACGGTTTAAATAAAAAAATAGTATGTTTTTCCTTTGCCTCCACTTAGTATTCGCTGAAATTCTTATATTTCCCCCGTGCTTTTCCCATTGTCTTTTCACAGAAGGCTGAGCTTAAGGGTGATTTATATTGATTTGCATACTCAAAGAGGCGTAATTCTGGGAGGAGTTGGGGCGGAACAGAAGGCGTGCGCACGAGCGTCAGTTTTCACGCTGACCGGGATTTATGTAGTGGAAGAACGTGGAAGTTGGAGTACGCACAGATTCCTGCATCTGGATTTTTCTGTGCGTAAGCACATTTCGGCTTTTGTGCTTACGCCATGTTATAGTGCGAATTCTACGCACGGCGTTATGCATGAGGCCCCTGGACTGGAAGTATAATGTTCTTCAGCTATCCATTTTCTAATCCTACCAAGTGCGATTCTGGGTGGTTGGGTTTAAATGACCATCTATTGTGACATAACATTCTTGGATCTGCGTTATCCAGTTTAGGTTTGTAGGGAAACACACACACAGAGAACATGCACAAAGACACAAAGAGAAAACAACCAGGCGCAAAACTGAAACATTGACCCTTGTGGTAGCAGAACTACAGTTGTGCTTGAAAGTTTGTGAACCCTTTAGAATTTTCTATATTTCTGCATAAATATGAATATAAATGACCAAGTATAATATTTTTGTCTCATTTGTTTAACTGGTTTCTCTTTATCTACTTTTAGGACTTGAGTGAAAATCTGATGATGTATTAAGTCATATTTATGCAGAAATATAGAAAATTCTAAAGAGTTCACAAGCTTTCAAGCACAACTACAATGATCATCTTGTGTTAAATGTTAGGTGCATAATTTTTTCTTGGACACTAAATATGACACTGTAGGGTCAATACTCACTTGGCAAATTATACTGTTACATGTTTAGGAAATATTTTGCATGTGTTTGAAACTAAGCCCCTTCTGTCAAAGGTAGCAGTAAACGTCAGTAATTTTCATTGCATCACTGTGGCCTGTAAGCATTGAACTCATGTACAATGTATAGTATATTTTTATTTCTGCTTATTACTATTATTACTTTGTTACAGTGTCTGCTTTTCCTTTTTTATTATGTATTGATTGCCTTTTGTTTTCATTAATGTGTTTTACCAGTCTGCAAGAAACATTCAAAGTCCTTTGCTCTGCAGAGATTTCTAGAAAATGGGTGGTGAAAGCTCTAGTTTGACACTGCTGTAATGTACCAAAATAATATTACACTAAAGTGTAAAAAGAATTGCCTCACACACACATATTAAAATCCCACAATTGCTGGACCCCAGACACTTTGGAGCACCATATCTGTTGATCTACTGCACCCTGGGACTTTGCAGTTGTGGCCTTCCATAACATTTAATTCTACACACATCTGCCACCTCTGACAGCAGTTGGAGAAGACAAAAGCTGGAGCACCTCAGCTGACTGCTGCATTCATCTTTGTCGACTTTTATCAAGCTACTCTTGAGAGAGCTTCACTGTGGATTTGTCTGCTAAAATATTCATTAATACAAGATGAGTATAAATGCATTATTTTTGTTGTTATTGTAAACACTTTGGCACTATTGTGGCTTTGAAGTGGCACTGCAGGTGTACTAATCTTTCCACACTAAGATTCCAGACTCTGAATCTGACCCATCTATGGAGCTAACATGCCCTGCTTGACACAATGTCCTTTGAGAGGCAGAAGGTAAAAATACTGTAAGTGTGAAATATCTTACAGCAGGCAGAAATATTCTCATTATAATAGTTTTCATTTAAGAGTTTTCATCTAACTGCTATGCAGGAGCTTTTCACTTTTGAGGACCATCTTACTCCAATCCCAGTCCAGGCTCAAAGCCTATCCTGGAAGCAATGGCTACAAGGCAGGAACTAACTCTCAATGAGGTGCCAGTCCTCAGCAGGACACACTTACTCTCCACCTACGATTTTCTTAAATGAAACTAACATATGGAAATTGTGCTTGTGATCAATTTCTATTGTTTCAGATTAAAGCTTTGTTTGTTTTTTTATTTATTATTTACCGGGTGGGAAAGCAACAATGGTATGGTGGAGTGGGGGGACGAGCATTCTCATAAAACTCTGAGGGAATGCAGCTGTAAGCACATCACAGGAAAGTCAGCCAAGTGTTTTTCCTGCATCTGTTCCACAGTGACCCAAAGAATGTCACAAGTGAGTTATTGTTGACCTTAAGGCCGAACAGATGGGCAGAGTGAGAGAAAGTCAGAGTGAATTAGTAGCAGAGCGTCGCAAAAAATGGATTCTTGCAAATCTCGGCTCCCACTGCTGCTCTGTGTGGCTACAAAAATCATCATCCATGTTTCAGCAATGGATGGGAACAGAAATGTCACTGCTGGCATGCTGACTTTGCTTTTCAACCACGATATTTTGAAATAAGATATTGTGCAATGCAAAAGTTTCTCAAATTACATGTCGTCCTATTGAAAAGTAGACGTTTTTACAGGAAGTCTTTTTGAGATATTTCCAAGTGCACAGGACATTATTTTAAGATATCTTAAAATTGAATAAAAGTTATTTTAAGATATCGTGACATTTTTAGGGACTTTTTTGTGCCATATTTTGGAGCTTTGACCGTTTACTTATGCAAATGATTTAGTATTCTAATTACTATACTATTCTCACTTTGTATGTTGTTTTGGGCCGAATTAACATTTAGAAATGTCTTAAAATGAATTTCAGAACTCCTAAAATGCACTTCACTTTTTAAGATACCAGAAAGTCTCAGTTATCTCAAAATATAATTGTGTACATTTTAAGATACATATCTGCAACAATTTTTTCAAGATGTCTCAAAAGAATTGCAAGATATCTCAAATTGACCTTGCATACATTTCAAAGTATCTGAAATTTATTTTGAGGTATCTCAAACACTCCTTCTTCTTTCGGCTGCTCCAGTTAGGGGTTGCCACAGCGGATCATCTTCTTCCATATCTTTCTGTCCTCTGCATCTTGTTCTGTTACACCATCACGTGCATTTCCTCTCTCATGACATCCATAAACCTTCGCTTAGGCCTGTATCTTAAAAACACCTCCTGTAAAATGTTCTGCTCTTTCAGAGGGACTTCCTGCATATTGTAAAATATCTTGAAATGCAGTTGAGTTATCTTGAAATTCATTTCAGATACATGAAAATAGACAGGAGGCTATTGTAAGATTTCTGGAAACGTATCTGAGATCTCTTGAATTGAATTGTTCATATACAGTGCTTTCATGCTAAGAAAAAAGGTGGGAGCAGTAACATGAACTTTCGATAAATGGCATTTTACAGGAACTTCCATACTTTTCTTCCTTCTGCTTCTCTTGATTGCTGCTTGCTCTTAGTATCTACTGCAGAGTGGTGTCCTCGCAACAGCCATAGGTCCACATATCGATCTGGGTTGAACTTAAGATTTTCAGGAACATCAGTGCAGAGGTTGTCTGTATTGATCTCGATGGGGTGACTATCAGATTCATCTGAGAAAATCCTCTTTCACATTCAGTTGATGATATAGCAATGGTGTTTAAGGTGTGTGTTAACCTAACATTTTATCCTTTGTGTAAAGCCACTCAGTCCTCTGGAAGAAATCATTTTTCTGAGTTTCTGTCCAACAATCAGGCCCATCATTACCAGAACTGTGTTCCACTTTATCTATGCTACCAGTACTAGAAATGTTGGTTTCACTTTCTTGATTTTTTGCAGGAACAGATGATGATTCTTCATCTTCGCGTTTTCTCAGTAAATTACTACTCATTTTATTCATCTCAGAAAATTGGTAGATTACTTTATGATCAAAAATAACTCACGTGGCACGTGCACTAAGCTGGTTGCTGCTACAAAGCGGAAATGAAAGTGAATATATTTCCAAGGCGGAATTGAACCAAAAGTGGGAACATAAAGAAAAGAAAACGGAAAGACATTTTGAGTATTTCCCTTTGACCATCAATCGGAATTGATCTATATCGGGGCCCGCAAACTTTTTTGGTGGGTGGCTGAATTTTCAATAATGACTCATATAGCAGGCTGCATAAATGTCTAGGCATGAGTTCATAGGCAAGAATAGATATGTTTGTCATTAACACGTGTGTTAATGTCACACTTTAGCTTTTGAAATGCTTGCAACAAGAAATGGCTTAATTACATAACACTGAGCACTGATCTTAATAGCTTTTAATGCAAACACTGATAAGAGAGTAGTTTTAAAGCAAAGGCATTTTGGTTTGACATTGTTCTGGTCATAAACATAAAACTGTTTGCTTCTGCATAGATTGTTAACATTGTAAGCATCTACCTCCACAAAGCAGGGTGCCTTACAGTATGTGTAGCTGGAAAGAGTTGTGCAAGTAAGGGCCGCTCAGAGCTCTGTGGCGGGGTGAGCACAGAGAGTTTCACTCTGCCCGCACTCAATGCAAAGCAACAATTGGGATGCTGAGATGAGGGAATCGGAGATAAAAAGAGGGGTGTCAACCAGAACGGGTGCACTTTTTCTTTAAGCAGCACCGGTTGTTGAAGTGCAGGGGGCTCGGTTGCGTGTGTGCAGAACAGCAAACTTGCCGGCTGCTATGCTTGCAACTGCCAACTGCAGCTGTATCTTGCTTAGAGAACCTCACGATGGCCTGAATATGTGACACTTCTACGAGTAGCCTGCAGGCCGGGCCACGGTTGGCTGACCCCTGATCTATATCGACGATGGAAGATATTTCGAAAACGAGAGTGAACCAATAGTACCAACCTAATAAAAGAAATTGGAAATGGCAATGTAACACATTAATTTGTGGAAAACTGACATCTAGTGGCATATTTATTAAGAAGTTTATTTATTATTACTATTGTACAATAAAATGTTACTGGTACTATGTACCCCATTGCATACTGTTTTCAGATCTGAAAATGATATTCAAATATCTTGACATTAAGTCAATGTCTTTATAGGCAATGTATTTGGAATGTCTTATAATATTAATAATATCAATAATATTGAAATAGATCAGAGACCTAAATTTAACTTATCATGAAAAGAATTTGAGATACCAAAAATGTGAGTCAATATGAAAATACCTGAAATACATTCTAAAATATCCTGATTATATTTTAACATACCATACCATTCCATTCAGACTCTTTCACTTTCTGCATTCTTTATTGTGTTGCAGATTTAATTTATATGGATACATTTAACTACACTCAATAACACATAATAACAAAGTGAGAACGTGCTTTCAGAAAGGTTTAGAAATTTATTAAAGCTAAAAATTGAATTCTGTCATTCATATAAATATTCAGACCCTTTCTTTGGTACTTTGTAGAAGTGTCTTTTGCAACAATTACAGCTTCGCACTTTTGTACAATTGTTTACAATTACAGAAGCAAAAAGAAAAGAAGCTCAAAAGGGCTTATGTAGAGCAATGACAAAAAATGCTATGAACTAGGACTACACAATTAATTGTATATTAATCAGGATTGCTGTAAGACTACACATCCAAGGACTATTGTAAGAAGGGGAAACACAACCAGGAGATGATCATGTGAGCTTAGAAATGTTTAAAAAGGAGCAAACAGGTCAGTACTGAAAGAGGTAAAATGATCTGAAAAACAAAACACGAGGGCAACACAAGAAACAAAGTTGAAGGCAGAAAGAAGTTCAATAAATGAAATAAAACCTGACGCCAGGGCCCACTTGTTTGAAAGCTAACTAACACTATGAGTTGTTTTTTAATAAAATTGTACCTAGTTGAGGTATTAGACATGTTGAAATGACCGCCATACTTATACTGTCGTATCCTGTGACGTAACCAGAAAGACAATCACGGTCACAATAAACAAAGGATGAGGTGGGAAATTAAAAATAAAATTTTCTCAAAATGAAATATAAAGATTATGGTTACCTTGATATACTGCATTGGTCAAAATCAGCATCTTTTTAAAGGTGTGAATATCTCTGCTTTCTGTTTGCAACAGCTTTCATAAAGTCTGAAAAATATCATTAATATCGAACCTAGATAACCTGACACTTTTCAGCCATTTAAGTAACAAAATTATGAGAATTATTCATGATGAGGAACCATTTTGTTTCCAATAGCGATCATGTTTGTCAAAAAAGTGTTCCGTGAAAGCATACGCAAACACCTCTACAACCTTTTAAAAAATTCAACCCCATAGTGCAGTGGGCCTGCGACACAATAACAATTCTTTACCTGTTCACGCTATAAGGCAGGTCTTTATCCAGTGGGCTACAAAAGAAGCCATTGCATTTTATTTATCAAAAGACAAGGCTGTGATTAAAACTGTGCACAGCGAATACCCAGAGTGAGAGATACGTCTCCACCTCCTGCAATTATTTTCATGAAATTATGCTACCATTACTTTATGTCAAATATTCCACAGCAATTAAAATGGATCTGAAACAAGTGGCATTTTATGCAACCATAACTGATTTGTGCTTAAGTAGAACTATGGAAGCATGCATGAAAATAATAGTTCATTATATTGATGGGAGTTTATGCTAAAAAACAGATGCTGCATCTTTAATTTCATTACAACTACGTTACGCAAGAACAGGAACACAACTGCTCAAAGACTGAATCTGGAGCAGACACCAGAGCTTTGGCAGCAGCATGTCACAATGTGGTACGTCTTGAGCTCGCTATATATTAATGTTGTCACATTTATTGCATTCAAATACTGGTGCAACAGACCTATCAAGTTGTGTTTACATTAATGTTGTTTCAGATTTTATTATGTACTTTGATTTTTACAGCCTGTTATGAACTGGCGCCCTATCCACAGTTTGTTTCTGCCTTGTGCCCTATGCTAGCTGGGAAAAGCTCAAATACCCCGAGATGCCACCCTGTGCAGAACTAAGCAGGTCAGAAAATGACTGACTGACTTTGATTATTATATATTCATTCAATTTTTGTATTCTTAATACTGCAAAACCCCAATTTCACAATCTTATGTTTCAGATGTTCACATATTTTTCATTTTTGCATGGGGAGTGTGAACTATGGCCAGTTTTTCAGAAACAGCATTTGTTTAAAATAGAGGGAATATTTGAATTAGGCTTAAATCCTAGACATATATAAATTAAAGATCTGTCTCTGTGTGTGTGTGTATGGAGCAGTCTGCTCTGCTCACACTGAACCACAGCCACTAGATGGCGCATGCAGGCACTTTTTAATTTTTTCAGCGCTTGCATGCACCTCAGTCCTTGCTATGATAGACGTGTGTGAGTGTTTGGAGAAGTCCGCTCTGCTCACGCTCAACCATGGCCACGGGAGTTGGTATAAATTCTATGGAAGATGTAGTAGCTTATATGAGTGTGATTTTCGCTTGGCAAGATGGCGTATGCATGCACTTTTAAAGTTTTTCGGTGCATGCATGCATCTTACTTGTCATTCAGCTTAAGCAGACAAACTCAGTTTTGTGGTAAATGTTGTACGTTCACTCAATGAGCTACTATAAGTTTGCCTGAGGCAGCTTCCAGCGTGTCCCACTCGATTTGTGTCACAGCTGTATTCGACTACACGACCTGTCCCGGCCCACTTAGCTGACGCCTCTGCAAGTTCACCAATATAGTAAGACTACTAGGGAGTCTTTGGGTTGTTTTTTGTCCTGAAGACCATACGTAGCTAGTTATTTTGTAATAATTTGAATATCAGTAATTTACTCTATTTACCGTATTACAAAAACAATGTCAAAATATTTTTAAACTACTAGCAGCGCACTGCACAATAACATGCAGTGAATACACTTGACTTGAGCATTCATAGTTTTCATATTTTTTCTCTGTACGTTTAGCATTCGTTTGCTCAGAGGATGATGCGTTTGCTCCTTCCAGAGCAGCTCTTCTTTTCTCCACCTTAGCAGCCCGCTTCTTCTCTTCATTCGTCAGCATCTTTTCACATTAAAACTGATTAAGTCAGTGTTTTTGTTGCAATTACTTAAAGTACGTTTTCCTTAAATTTTCACTTAAGCTTGCACTTAAATCTTCAATCTGCCTCAAGAATGATTTAAGATATAAAGAGGTAGGGGAAGTGGCAGCAAAGGTGGTAGGGATGAGAACGGTGCCCATACTCATGTGTCGCACAGCAGCCCTGCTGCCAAGAGTTGATTCTACAATAAAATAAAAAAAATAAATAAAAAGAGGAATAACCTTGGAGGTCAATCATCACCCCGAAAGCGGATAGTAGACATCATGTAGTATATGTGTACGAAATATCAGGTCAATAGTTCAAACGGTTTGCAAGCTACAGGTGATTTAAAATCCTGGACAGACAAACGAACAGCCACAGTAGCATATTATATAGAAAGATAAGTGTACTTTATCTTTTTTAAAAAACTATAAAAGAAAATATTAAACACAAAATGTTTTTTTTTAATTAGCAATTTTATTTCCAGAAAGTACCACAGTATACAATCAAGCCAATAAAATTTACGGAATGTATACAACAAATAACTTCAAAACCTTACAAAACAGAATTCAACCCCACCTAAGAGAACGAGAGGAGAGCCAAAAGCATAGGGAAAAAAATTAAAAAGAAATGAAAATGAAAAAATGGGAAGACATCCTTTTTTTTCTCTAAATGAATATTTATTCTGTTTATTTGATCTGGCCTTGCCTTTTTTAAAAAAAATAAAGTTTTAGACAGATCTTCTAAGCAAGAATTAGATTTTTTCTAATTTTAAATAATTAAGAACGTCGTTACCCAATGGTTTATAAAAGATGGGTTGGGATTCTTCCAGTTGACCTGCTAGTATTGTGCTGTAGGCTATTTTTCAACTAGTCCACTATTTAACAATTTTGCATTCACAGTTTTCTAAGTGGTTAGCTGTTAAAATGGAGATTCCACTGCACTGTATGTATACAGAATACGGTGTGTGCAGCTGGCAAGACAAAGTGCAGATTTCTTTCTCTGCTTTTCAATGACATGAATAATTGCAACTATAATTTTAAATACAATAATCATCAATTAGTTATTTGATCATAATTGTGCTCCCCATTATAAACAAGCAGGGAGATAATATTTCTGCTTGTTTAATATTCACAAAGAAACAACAGAAATGAAGCCTTTATAATGTCAACATGTACAAAATATCAAAAAACAAATGCAAATGTGAAAACAGCACGCCTTACAACCTCAGAATCACCACACTAGTATTTAAGTTCTGAACCTGAACCTCATATAATTGGGCTGCCCATTCAACCCAGACAGAAGGCCACTGCTGTCCAGCAAAGTGGCATTTCTCACACTTTCTCAGTCCTTATCCAGGCTCATATGAAAATGATTTGTCTGCAGGTGGATCTCGGAAAAACGGACCTACATGCAGAAGAATGGAGAGGTGCAGGTGCTCACTGAACACAGGCATTGAAAATGACAAGTGGTACTGTCCACAGATCCCCACATTTGTGTTAGTCTGGTGTATGTGATACTAGGGTGGCAGTTTGTGTGCTGAAATCAATCTCATTCACTTCACCCCTCCTTCTTTTAAAAGATCTCTCCATTCGTGTGCCTGAATTATACAGTATACATTTTCATGCATATTTGATGTCAAATAATAAGTGAGACCTTAATTCCATTCAGCCTAACCCGCTGCAAATAATTGTCACTATTGGTTGTCATACTGCTTCTGATTAAATTAAAAATACACCTGCAAGGCTTTTTAATTTTTTAAAGAGTGGGAAGAGTTTTAAATTGTATAGAAATTGGGGGCAGACAAGGGGGGTTTGGATGATGCAGGTCTGCATCACTTATTTTTCAGTGTGTCAAGTTGGAAGAAATTGAAACTATTTTGTCATTTAAAAATATGGAAATTGTAGCCCACAGCTGTTAGGCCAGTAAAATTCAAAGCAGTCGCTCTGTTGACTCGAATGTTTTATTGTTAAATTCCTGAACTGTTAAAGCTTACTCTAGGCTCACTTTCCTATCTTTTCTCATGTCACAGTTTTGTTTATTTAAAGATTTTATGCGTACATGCGATTTACCAATTAAAACATTTAGTTGCTACCATTCTGTACAGTCTTAACATTTAAAGGGATTGTAGATGGATGTTGATCTGAAATTATAAGAGCAGTTTTTACTCAACTCATCTAATTGTCATCATTTTCAGTACAGAAATGAACATGGAGGTGGATGTAAATCTAAGCATGTGCAAAGGCAAACAATAATAACACTCATGAAGCAAAGGACTACTGTTTCATTCAATTTTGGGTCTGCTAAACACAGCACAAGGTTACAGTGCACCATATATTTCCAAGTGTGACTGTTTTTTGGGATAATAAATACTTATATGCATAACCAGCACACAAAAAGGCAAAGTGACATTCTCAGGGTCATATTTTGACTTATTGATATTGCTTAAAATTTCAACCTTCAGGTTTATAGTTTAATACTTCCTGAAAGTATTAATTAAAATTAAACCACAATTACATGTTTTATTTTGTAGTGTGAACACCGTGAGGATTTTATTTTCTCAGGTAGTGCTCTTACCCATCTTTCTCCATTTAATACATGTAATAAGTTTTCAAAATAAAGCATTTCCACAAAAAAAAAAAGGTTTGGGGACCGTCCCTGTATAATGTCCGTTGGACAAAAGAACGCAAAAAAGACTTTGGTTTTGATCAAAAAGCATGTACAGTGGAACCTCGGGTCACAACTGTAATTTTTTCCAAAACTCTGATCGCAACCCAATTTGGTCATGACCCGAAGTAATTTCCCCCATAGGATAGTATGTAAATACAATTAATCCGTTCCGGACCGTACAAGCTGTATGTAAATATATTTTTTAAAAGATTTTTAAACACAAAAATAGTTAATTATACCATACAATGCAGAGTGTAATAGTAAACTAAATGTAAAAACATTGAATAACACTGAGAAAACCTTGAACAGCGAAAACTAACATTGCAAGAGTTCACGCTATAGACTTACGAACCGCTCTCTGTAAACACTTTTTTTAATGATTTTTAAGCACAGGGAAAAAAATGAACATTTGAAAAATCCATAATTTATACAAAAACTAACCACAAACAACCAAGAAAACTAACCTTGCATGAGTCGAGTTCTGGCATGAAGGAAGTGGGGAGGAACTGGTTGGAGAGGACATTACAGTTTTGAAGTAAAGTCTGTGACGATGCGGGTTCGCTGCATGCTCCCATCTCGCTTCCAGGAGCCCTTAAACCCGTCACCGTTGGTAATGTTACCGATGAGCACGACAGTGAGGCACTACAATGGAGCAATCGGATGGTGTAAAAAGTGCCAAGCGCTTTTATTAAAATCAACAAAACAACAATCAAAAACAATGTCCAAATTAAATAAAGTGCAGTGCTTTCAGAATCCTTCAATAAATAAATGTTCCCATAAAAACAGAAGTGAAGTGGAGGTTAAAATCCAATAGAAAAAAAAGTCTTCAATAAATACAATGAGATTAAAACAATGCTTGAAGCAGTCTCTTTAAAAATAAGCCCGGTGCATTCTTTAACTGCCTTCTTGCACTCTCTCTAACTTGGTCTCTCGCTCGCTGCACAGGGGATGCACAGGGAGAGACTGAACATGTGCAGAAATCATCGCCGCATACGAACTGGAAGGGAAACTGGCTTGTTTGTCACCTGAGTGTGTGGTCGTGAAGAGATGTAAAAGTTTGGCAGACTTTTTGGTCATAACCCGATTTGTACATGGTCGGAAACGTTCATGACCCGAGGTTCCACTGTTGAGCAATTGACCACAGTAACAAGCAAAGAGGGTGTTTATATACAAGGACAAAATAGAGGGCAGAAATTAATTGGTAGGAGATGACGACGAAACTGTTGGACAGATATGACGTCACCAAAGGGGGACTGGAAGTGAGGTAATGAAGGAAGTGATGTCATCAGATGGAGTTGGCAGTATTGTCATCGCAAGGAGCCAGAAGTATCATCATGAAGAGGTGCCGGAAATGACATTTCAGCAACCGTCTTGGAACCCGGAAGTAAGGTATGTTTTATTTTTCTTCTTTTTGTCTGACGAGAGAGAGAGAGAGAGAGGCATTAGTACTGCACATTAACCCCTTGTCTTGCGATGTTTCACTCAACTTTGGGCTTGTTGACTGCTTCCTAAGCGCACATGTGTGACATACATCATCTACATGTTTACTGCCTCCATAAACAGTCTCTTACAAGTATTGCTCATTCTTTGCTTTCTGCAAGGAATTAAACACCAAAACACAAAGAAAACAAATCACCGAAAATTGGCACAGTCACAAAATATTAAACAAAACAAAAAAAACCCTGAAGACCCTAACAGTTATAAGATGTAGAACAATACTACTTACAGCAGGATATCTGGAACTGGTTTAATGCCTTACATTGGACACTTAGTGCTACACTTTGAATGAAGACACCTCCTGTACTGCTGTCTCACTGGGCTCTACCTCTATCTTCAGAAGCACCAAATCCATACTGGTAAGTTGATGGAGTTGAACTAAGTTTTTGATGTGTGTGGCTTGGTGTTCTTGTAGCTTCTGTGGACAGATGAATGAATACAGGATACAGTCCCAAAAAGAACTAGGGTGCCAGCATTGTTGCCACTTTTAATTCCAAACTGTTATAAATTAAAATAGTTGAACGAGGGTACAAAACAGAAATAGGAATACTGCAGGCTTCTTATCTCTTTAAAATTGGTGGCTCTTGAGAGCAGATCAGTCATGGGGAACTCTGTCTTTTACCACATCCAGGTCCAGATGAGATGCTGACATTTGGAGGTGCAGGATTTTTATAGCTCTTCTGCCAGAAGAGGCGGGGTTAAGTGCTGCAAAGGAGAGAAAAAAGAATGGTATTGTGTACCTGTGATCAGCTGGGAAGGTGTTCCTCCTACTTGCATGAGTCACACTTCTCATTGTTGCTTTATAGGCACCAAGGGATAAAATGAAGATATCAAAATTATCCTCACTTGTGGCCATTTCTATAATCTCTCAGTTTGTTAGCCAGCCTTGACCTGGGACCATTACTTCATCAAGTGTTAAAAACTGGAATTGTGCTCCCACTAGGTTTTCATCTTTATCTTTTTATTGTTTTTAAAAGGAAGTGATAACATTAAATGAAAATGGCATTTCCAGGAAATGTCAGAAGCTTCACATAAGGTGGTTAAAATCCAAACACTCAAAACTAAACTGTTGTGGACGCTAAATAGCACTGTTGACCCTTTAAACCCTACAGACAGACACTTAGGACACCAGTTAAAAGCACCAAGAAGATATTTATTTAGTTTCTTCTTCAAATAGTGCCCTCTAAGCACCACAGCCATGTTAAACAGGCAAGTAAATCACAAATCACAATAATTATAAACACAATTCTCTCTTCCACACCTCCCAGCAAGCTTTGTCCACCTCCACCCAACTCTGGCTCGCTTGCTGGGTGGGTCTTTAGCAGTCGTTTAAATAGTCCTTGACCCAGAAGTGCTTCTGCTCTTCCGTCCACATCACTTGCCAGCACTTCCGGGTCAGACAGAGAATTAAAGTTCTTTAATCAGCCAGGAAGTACTTGGGGCTTCCGTCCTTGTGACTTCCTAGTATTTTCGGGTTATAAGGGAAGCATGACTCCCTACGTCTTTCACAACATCCCCTGATGGCACCCACGGCACCCAACAGGACTGAGAAACCGAACTCCAAGTCCCAAGATGCCCTGTGGGAATCAGGGTTACCGCTACACTCCAAGGGAGCTGCCATCTAGCGTTTTGGGAGCGGCAGTGTCCACAAGTAGCTGCCTTCCCCATCCTTCCATCTCAGGAGTGTCCTGGCTGGGTTGAGCTGCCGGCCGTCTCTTACACTGTCAATAACAAATTACTGCGCGCAATGATTGCATCAAGTTAATTATAACGGCTGCAGGCTAATGTTTTAAAGAAATACAGTTTGCAACAATCTTGTTGTATAATCACCTAACACATACGATGATTTAAAATAGATAGATAGATAGATAGATAGATAGATACTTTATTAATCCCAAATAACTGTTTTTTGATACATTTATAGCCTTACATTTATAGCCTGAATATCATTACATACAGAGTCTTGGTTAAGGCAGAGAAGCAGGGTGAATATTTAATAAAAATAGGTAAAAGCTGAAAAATTACAAGGAAAGACACAAACATATAGCTATTTATCCTTCAACAGGTCTGCACCCACCAATTATAAATCAACACACCATATGATTGGATTGTCCAGCATTCTGTTGCAATGCACTTAAGTGGCAGACATCATCAGCAGAGGCAGTGAAGATGTGGGCAGATGAGGCAAAAGAAAGAACAACAGAGAGAAAAGAAAACAGCTTACTGGATCTTTCATAGAAACATGACATGATTAGTGTTGATCAGCGAATTTCACCAACACCTTATTTGTAGCAAATTTGCTGCATTCACATTTGCCCTCTGCGGTGGGCTGGCGCCCTGCCTGGGGTTTGTTTCCTGCCTTGCACCAAGTGTTGGCTGGGATTGGCTCCAGCAGACCCCCGTGACCCTGTAGTTGGGATATAGCGGGTTGGATAATGGATGGATGGATGGACATTTGCCCTTGTTTGTTGAATTATTTACTGATAAATTGGCTGGTTTAGGAGAACATTTTCCCCATTGCCCCTTAATGCTTTGCAAAATCCCCCAGAACTGAAACAGGCATCATTGAATGGGACCGTCCGCTGGGTATATAATGCTGATCATTTGAATTACGGACTCTGTGTGACTTAGTGGTAGAACATATAAGTAAATAATGCAGGTTCTCAAAATTTTATTTTTAATGAAACACAGTAACAAGTTTTCTCTGCTTGTCGCCAAATGTGCAGGTTGATCTTCAAATTCCACATCATTATAAGAGAAGGAGGCATGTGCTCTATGCATGCATAATTATCCAGACAAAAAAAAAACAGGCGACTATGAAATAATAATAATAATAATAATAATAATAATAATAATAACAAAAGATGTATTACTATTTACAAGATGTTTCTATATTTTTGATAGAAGAAAAAGTACAATGCAGCAGCACAGATAGTTTGGAGAGCCTTCAGCGCAACTTCAAAAAATAAAACGAGCCATTGACTTCAATCATGACATGTCACTTTGAATTTTCTGCTTTTAAAAAACCTATGTATTTTTTCTGACTTTTGACTATGATTTGGGCATTTTCACTTTGTTTTGATGAGTGTCACACATGTGCGAATGGGAGGGAGCTGTATGGACCAGGTGAAGGTAATTCCATGCCAGGCCAGGGGGTGTGCGGGGTGTGCTAAACCTTCTACTGTTGCCTCTGTAGACAAAAAATGGGAAAACATGAGATATATGATTGTGCGACTCTGACTGCATTCTTTCTTCTTTGATATCACAAGGGCATGGTTATGCAGTGGTTAACACTTCTACTGCTCAGCTCAGGTTACCATTTGGCCACAATAATTGGTCTAGGATAGTTGGCAGACGTTTCCCAAGTCCTTAGGGACATTTTAGAGATAATTGCACCATTATAATCCAGTCAAATCTCCTTTAGTTAGCCCTTCCCTATTGACTTCAATGCATTTCACTGAGTTCAGCGATATTCGCAAACACTTCCATGATTTCTACGCAATTGAGGCGAAGCAAGCACTGTGGAGTTCACTCATCACTAGACATGATATCTGTTGGCAGGAAAGTGACACAAAGGAGCAATGCAAAATAAAACTACAGAAATGGGTACAAAATGACAGAAAATAATAAATTCAAGGATAGTAGACCACTAAAGGACTGACAGCCAAATCACACAAAACAGCAGTGATCCTGAAACTCATAGATGACAGCAATTCAAAAGCCAAATGAACATCTGAGTCTTCTCTTACTGTAATTGTGAGTGAGGTGAAGACCCTGGAGCAGACCTAGGAAAGGAGTCTGAGAAAACGGGAGCCACAAAGCTGAATGACAGTTGGCCAAGCATTATGTAAGGAAGCTAGAAACAGAGGATCTCAGTAGTCTGGCAGCTTTATGTTGTGTAAATGGTGTAGACCAGGGGTCGGCAACTTACAGCACATGAAACGATTTTCAATGGCACTCAAATGAATTGAAATATAGTAAAAAATATATTTTAATTACAGGGCATGCGTTCGCACACCATGTCCCCACCTACATTTTGCGCATGCGACTCATATGTAAAGGGAAAACATGTGTTCGGTGCAGGCCGTGGTATGTTAAAACAAACATCATTATTATTAAGTAGTATACTGCCCTAAAATTACTAATGTGATGGCAGCTCAACCCGGACGAAACCTCCAGGACGCTAGAGGGCGACTTCCCTGCAGCTTAGCGGTGCCCCAGATTCCTGCAGGGCACTATGGGAGGTGGAGTTCAGCTTCACTGCCCTGCTGGGTACCGTGGGTGCCGCCAGGGGACGCAGCAGGGAGGGACGGTGATTTCCATTTCCAATATAGCCCGGAAGTACTCCTAAGTTATGGGGACCGAAGGACAGAAGTACTTCCGGGCTGAAGAAAATACAAGTCTCCATCTGACCCGGAAGTGCTGATGAATCACATGGACAGAAGGACAGAAGCACTTCCGAGTCAAAGACTATTAAAAGGACGGATGGGAACCCAGCAGGCGAGCAGGAGTTGGGAGGGAGTGTGACAGAGCTGCTAGGAGGAGAGGAGGAAAAGTATTGTGCTTCTGTTTTGACTTATTTGTATTTGCTGTGGCTAGGGTGCTTTGGAGGCACTACAGAGGGAAAAAATAATAAAAAGAATACTTCTTAGTGCTTTTACCCGGTGTCAGCGTCTGTCTGTTGGGTCTAACGGGGCTACAACGACCCGTGGTGTTCACACTAATTAAAGACAAAAACTTGATGTTCACACTTTTCAAGAGAGTGAACATAACTTAATCTAATTCTGTCTTATTCAATTGGCTCCCACAAGACTCCTGCCAAGATAATGCTAAGCTTCAGGCTCTAAGGCCCGGATGTGCTATCTGAAATTGGACAAGCAGCTAACATCCGCTTTAATTCCCTCAGTATTTGTTAACAGTTTCGGCTGACTTATAAATGACAGTTGTCCTCACAACTCTGACCTAGTTTGATGCTAGAAATTGTTCTTTTTATTTCTGTTATAATGATTGTCTCAGTGGTAATCAATACATAGTTAGGAAACTGTGAGCTCCTGATTGAAGCACTTCCATTCTGCCACAGAGGTAATTCAAATTTCAGATTTATTCAGCATACTGTTGATCAAAGCTGCTGATTTACTGCACTGTAGTAAGGAGGTGTAAGGGTCATGAGCATCTGTAACTCTGTAGAGTAATGATATATGCCTGCCATCCATGTTGGCTCTAAGTAGTTTTTTTTGGAGAGAAATAGAGAAATGAAGACGTGTCAAAAGGGACTGTAGAACTAATAAGTTGTTAATTAGAGAATGAAAGTCTGCTGAGCTTCTCTTAGCATCGAACACAGCAGTCACCTTAAACATGATGGCAGCTGTTAAAAGGCAAACGCCACACTGGGCAGAGTGCCTATGGAAATGCCTCTGGCTCCTGAGTCTTGCTCACATTTACTTTTAAGAATGCGGTTAATTACAGTCCATAAACTTATAAGTTGGCAAATAGTGTTGAATATTCACATTGAAATGTTTTTCATTAGCTTTTTTTAGCTTTTAATTGCTGCAGTAGGGCAACAGAAGGTTGTGCTTGTAATTTTAAAATCTAGCTTTTCAAGTACTGAGGAAGAATTGTGAATTTAATTTTACAGGTTTTCTGTCTAGTCTCTAGCACATTGCCTTTAGGCAATGAGTGTGTGGTGTCATTCAACCAGGAAGAATAACTGGTATGTTTCTTCATTTCTGAAAAGACTTTATAGTGAGCCTTGTTTTAAGTGGAATGAGCCAAAATCATAATATTCCTCCCCAAAACACAAAGTGCAAAAAAAAAAAAATTGTTAAAGTAAATATAGTGGTAACACTCGATTTACATGCTGCAAAAAGTCATCTATTGCTCATTTACTCTTACGTAACAAGACGTTAACAAAAGGTTCTTGTGTTCACTTATAAAACATCACTAGAAGGGCTATTCATCTCTGTGTAGTATGGCAAATGGACATGATGGTAAAATTACATGCTAATATGAAGGATTCACAGGTCTTACACTAAATATGTCATATCAAGAGAAATGTGTCTGCAGGTGGATCCTGAAGGGCCTTGAAATATGCAAGGATGAGCTTCAGGCCAACCAAGTCCTCTTGTCACGTCCTGAAGAAGGGCAGAGTTATCGATAAGTTCTGCTTTGTCTTAGATGGCATTACAATTCCATCAGTCACCGAGGAGCCAGTCAAGAGCCTAGGAAAAGACTTTGACTGTAGTCTCAAAGACACAACTGCTATCAAAACAACCATCAGGGAACTCGAGGCCTGGCTGACTAAGTTGGAGAAGTCGGATAGATTTAAAGCCCTGATAATCAGCATGGCCTCCTGCCCTGAATCTTCTGGCCCCTTTTGGTGGGGTGCCATTCATAATTGAAACTTTGGAGTGGAAGATCAGAAGCTTCCTGTGTAGATAATTAGAACTACCATGCAGTCTGAGCTGTGTTGCCTTTTATGAGAGGAATAACATGCTGTAGCTGCCACTCAGTGGCATCTCTGAGGAGTCAGTTCATTGTCTCTTGTACAAGGGAAGTACTGAAGTACAAGGACTTCACAGATCCCAAGATTTCAAAAGCAGGCACTGAGGGCAAGACCATCAGGAAATGGAAGGCCCACAAAGAACTAGAATTGACTAGAGTCTCAGTTGAGGAATAGGGCAACATTAGCAGCTGGGCGTGCAGGGCTGGGCATTTCCTCAAGGCCTCAGTATGAGGAGACTGAAGGCAAAGAAAGACAACAGCTCATTCAGGAGAAAGGGAGAGCAGGCGTGGAGAAGACACGCCTGAGTAGAATGGTAGGGATGAGAAATAGTGGGCCTGGACAAGGTGGGAGAGTGCATTGGAGCAGAAGGGCACCCGGTCTGGTATCTGGTGGGCAGAATCCCAGAACATAAAATTCCTGATCCAGGCAGCATATAATGTCTTATCAAGTCTAGCAAACCTTCAAACCTGGGGCAAGAGTGAGATACCGACTTGCCACTTATGTTTAGGAAGGTGATACAGTTGCTACATGACCAGCTGCTAGTTCAGGTGAACAGCTCCATTTACAGTCCAAATCACAGGTAGGCCTACTTCACTCTCTGCAAGACTTGCAGATAATGGTAGTCTTAAATAAACAACTTAAGTTCCCGGCAAACATTGCAATAACATCACAATGACTAGACATAGTTGTGCTGTCAGAAGTCATGAAACTACTAGTAATCATAGAACTCACTGTGCTCTGGGAGGGTCATATGGAGGAGTCATATGAGAGGAAGTAAGCAAAGTACAAGGACCTTCTGGAGAATTGCCATACACAAGAAGGCAAGTTTGTTGCCTACCACTGGACGTGGGTTGTAGGGGTTTTGTCAGACACTCAGTCTGTAGATCCTTGACTCTGCTAGGCATGACAGGGGTCGAAAAAGGAGAGCAATCAGAGCCATCACAGAAAGAGCCTCAGGATGGATCAATCTGTGGATCATAGCTACTGGGACGCAAGTCAGATACTGATCATCCTCGGCTGGGTCTCCTGGGTGAGGGTGTCTGATGTTGTGAGATCTGAAACACCCAATGACCCCAGGATACATCACTGATGATGTGTTCTGGTGTATCCGTAGGATGTATTTAGACAGTAAATCTCAGTTAAGCCACGTCAAACCACTCCAAAGTGAAGTTTTGTTAGTAGGTCACATTGAAGAGATAAATAAACACTTTACTGATGCATTGTAAGTGTTATGAAGACCCAAAGAAGTTATTTATTATGAGAATTATCACACTAAATAGCAAAGAATAGGAACAACCTCAACAATTATTTCAACTAAGAATAAGCAGAGAATTTTAAGATCTTCGAAAAAAAGGATATCTATAAATTCAAAGAAAACTTCAAATGGACAAAGCCCAAACAGAATCCTAAAATGGCAACTTTAATAACTAAAGAAAGAGTCAAAGCTAGGAATCTCTAATAGAATAATTTAATTATTAAAAAAATCCAGACTACTCTAAGTAGAAACATGAAGTTAAATTAACAACGAAATCATGAACCACTAAGCAAAACAAACGTTAAAAATGAAATCCAGACAAAACAAAGTAAAGGAAAATCACTAGGAGACTAACACAGAGAGGGATGGGGGTCCTGAAGCAAATGTCATGGCAAGGAGCTGTTGCAGAGACCAGCCATCACGTGACTGCTCTAAAAATTGCCATGGCACCTGAGACAGATGGGGAAACAAATTTAGGGAATGGGGAAAAAGGCAACATTAAGGAAATATGAAATGAAATGAGGAGGAAAATGTTGTATACCCAAACTGATTGCTGATCACCTTATACTGATTTGTGACAATGAAGAGAAACAGTTGTGAGCTTTAAAGAATCATAAGAAATGAGCTATAGGAGCACCGTCTGTCTCTCTCTACCTTTACACACACACATACATATGATGCATATAATGTAAGACTGTCTAATAATTGAAAACGTTTCACAGTGAACATTAGGAGCTCAATAATTAAACCCTAATAGTAGATAAAAAGAACAAACATACAATTATTATGCTTACAGTATATCTTGTATTTTTATGGTTATGCAATGTCAAACACAATATATGAAATGCAATTGCTCTCTTGGACTAACAAACTGCTTATACCACTTTTAGAGGAAATGACTCTAATGTCATACACTGTAAAAAAATTATTTTACTGTAAAAAAGGAAGTTGACAATATTTTTAGGTCTACGGTACACTTTAAAAAAAATGTTATATTTACAATAAAAAACTGGCAACTTTAGTTGCTAGAATTTTACCATGAAAAATAAGGTGACAATATTTTTAGGTTTTTGGTATAACTTTGTAGTAAATAACTTTATTTTTTTTACAACACATTCCAATAGAAGTCAACATTTAACCATAACCTGAAATCCATGCACTGTAATAAATATGCCAATCAATAAACCATTAGAAAATATTGTCAGGATCAAACACCCATACATAGTTTGCATTAGTAAAAGGAGAACAACCAACAGTAAATATGAATCATTTAATTATATGCATTGAAAATGATTCAATGTTTAAGGAAGTTCTGGCGCATTGCCTGATAGAGAGGTAAAGTTTGTTTTTGTGGTGTATGGTGTCCTTCAGGTGTGCCAGCTTATCGAATACAATCCACCATAAATCAGCTTCCATAACCTCAAAAACCCTTCAGCACGCAGGGAAAAATAAGTCTGCTAACTTTGTTTAAGTTTTTTCCCTACTGTGCACAGGTATGTGGTTCATATGGTAAAAGGGGGCGTGTCCTTATGCAAATATCATAACATCAGTGTTACTGAAACAGCGCTTAACCGTTTTACATTTGACAGTTGTTTACCTTCGCTATAAAATTAGCAGCATTACCGTAACTGTAATATATCAGTAAATAGTATGTAGCATATTTTGAAGGTTGAAAAATATTGATTTTATAGAACTTGGCTGTAAAAAATAATGAAATGTATTGTAAGGTAACTTGCCTTTTTTCAGAAAAGGTATTTTACTTTCACCATTTACAGTATTTTTACTGTTACAGTTACTGACATCTTTGACAGTGTATTTTCTGTGTTGGAGAGTTTCTCGCAGCACTGTGGAGGAATCTGGACTCACTATTTGTTGCAGGACTTTGTCAGGTTTTGGGCATGAACTACTCATCCAGACTATTAACTAGATGACATTTAATTTTCTTGCATAGACTCACTTGTCTATTTTAATGATTTTCTCTTTTTCATGACTCATCAAAGCTTCAGCTTCAGCTTACAGACGAATGCCTAACATACTAATGAAGAATCCATTAAAACAGATTATACATTATGCTTTCTAAAATGATGGGAAGTTGTCCATTTTTAGATTCAGCATAGTTACCTCAAACCATGACACGACCAGTATCATGCTTGAGTGCAGGTGCAAAATTCTTAAATGCAAGGCAGCTTTTAATATTTCTTCACAGTAGTCCAGGTGTACTTTGATCAACTTGTGGTGAGCACTCATTTCATTTTCTTATTGTATTTCTTACCAATGAGTTGTGGGTTGTACTGTGGAACCCTTTCATGCCCATTGGGTTTCTGTTTGTAGTGTCTTGAACAATGACATGACATAATGAAAAACATAATTGGATGTGAACATAGATGGCTGGACATGTGGATGAATGGATGGATGTATAGAGAGAGAAGCCTGCAATGCCCTAGGTGCTCATTATGACTAAAAAAAAAACCATTTTATGGTTTGCTTTTGGAAAGATTTTAGTATATCAGGCACTCCAGAAAAAAATACTGTTTATCCCAAGCATTTACCACTGGAATGTTTGAAGTCCCTGCGGTGGGCTGGCACCCTGCCCAGGGTTTGTTTCCTGCCTTGCGCCCTGTGTTGGCTGGGATTGGCTCCAACAGACCCCCATGACCCAGTAGTTAGGATATAGCGGGTTGGATAATGGATGGATGTTTGAGGTCCTACTGCTTTAAAGATGAATTTGTAAAAACTGCAACAACTTCTTGCCAGAAGTTTTCAGGAATTAGTTTTGATTGTGGCATGAAATGCATCCAAAGCACAAGTTCATTCAGACAGTGAGAGTTGAGGTTGGTAGGACACGTATTAGGTCTGGTTGGCTTCAGTCAGGAATGATTGGTAACTAAAATATTCAAATCCATACATACAGCATTTTCACAAACCCACTTAATCCAATTGGGGGTTACAGTCAGGACCATAACCTAGTATGGCAGTAGTCGTCACTAATGAGGAAATAGCCCAGGGAACAGCTCCAGTCTGTCTTAGGGACTACTCATGGACAAATCTTGACTTATGCATGAGGGTAAGTCAAAGGTCAGCAATACCATCCATCGTTAATTAACTGGACATATCGTTGACATAAAAAAAAACTAATTGATTGGCTGCACACATTTGCACAAATTTCCACAAAGTGCCAAACTGCAGCCATCACTTTTTTATTTTAATTAATCTTGTGTACCACTCAAGAAAGCTGTCAGGCACGTGCATTTACAGCAGGATAGGTGTGAGATTCCTGTGTTAAGATAGTTTAGCAGGGGTATGCTGTAGCTGAGGGAAGGCAGCCTGTTCAGTGTGTTACACACAAAGATTGGATGGGATGAGCGCGGGTATAGTTGTAGCAACATACTGCTGCGATGCTTGCCGACTCTGAGCGTCCATGGTTTCTCGATGTTTTAGGTACCTCACTATCCTTTAAATGACCGCTCAGCATGGCCACAAAAGTTGGAAAGCATTTACTACTTTGGCAGGTTTGCCCCTTTTATAGGATTCCCTGAAGTCACTCATCTGCGTGATGGAATGTCAGATCATACAGTGGGTGACTGATCTCCAGGTTAATGGAACTTGCCAGCCTACTTACAATATTTTTTCATTCACCATGCATTTTGTTAACCTGCCTATGCTGAGCAGGGTGGAGAGGCAACTGGAGTTTATACTTGTGGTTTTATATTTTAAATAACCTACACAGTAAAATTTTGGCACCAGACAAGGAAAATGGAAGTGTGGTAGTGCTTATTTGGTCTTGCCAGCAATGCTTCAAGGGGTATATTGCAGCACTTGTAGATTCAGGAGGACCCGCTCAACTTCAATATCATATACTAATATACACATGCACTGCAACCTCTAGCGTCCAAGGGGGAGCCCCCTAGCCCCCCCCCACCCTGTTGTATAAAAGTAATAAGAAATTGGGAGGAGGAGCTGCTGGTAATTTGATTCCACTTCAGGCACTGCTTGCGGGCAAATATGTACCGTATATACTCACAGATAAGTTCGTCTGTGTATAAGTCAGGACTTGGTTTTACAGCATAATTTCTGGTATTTTATAATGTCAGTCGTATAAGTTGAATACGGAAAACTCACGCTATTGGTCCAAGAGATTATGATATGCTAACACCCACCTGAGAGAGTAAACACAGAGCACACTGCCTTTTTTTTCCTTATGTATTGTGCCTCTGTGGTGGGTTGGCACCCTGCCCGGGATTGGTTCCTGCCTTGTGCCCTGTGTTGGCTGGGATTGGCTCCAGCAGACCCCCGTGACCCTGTGTTCGGATTCAGCGGGTTGGAAAATGGATGGATGGATGTATTGTGCCTACTTGACCACATGGTAATACCCGAACTATTCTGAAGTGACATTTGTATTGTTTTGTGTTTTTTGTATCTCACACACTCATACACCTTTATTGTAAGAGCATCCCTTAACCACGATGGAACGTTCGATCAGAAGAAAATATGAAGCTGGCTTTAAATTAAACGTCATTGAAGTAGCGAAAGAAATTGGTAACTGCACTGCTGCAACAAAATTCGATGTGCCTGAGAAACTGATGTGAGTTTGGAGGAGGCAAGAAGATGTAAAAAAAAACTTAAGTGTCGCATTTTTGAACGGGCGTATAAGTTGGGGTCTGATTTTATGATCGATTTTTCTGGTTTCAAGAACCGACTTATATGTGAGTATATACATTAGGTGTATGTGTGCACAAGATAATAAAATGGATTACACTATATCAAAGCAGTGCCTTACATGTTTTTTAAAAGCCAATGCCATCGTTCTCTTGCGTACACATCGTACATTGTCATATCGTTTGCAGGCATGATGGAAAATTAAAATATGTGCTATAGCCAAGCCACGAAGAAACTCAACAAAGTATTAACAGATGCCAATGGTAGAAAAAGAACAACTGTGGCGCAGTGACGCAGGTCACAATAGCTCGCCGATTGGAGAAGATCATTTGAAACTGGAAAAGGCCTTGAAGTCCGCACTTTCACCAGCCCATGCAAACCGGGTACTTCGGCTGTAATAGAGCCAGTTGCTTCGCCTACGGTGCACGAAAGCAGAAATGATCTGGCCAAACTGAAGGTGATGATCACTGAGCTCAAGCAAGAGATAAAGAAAAGCAAGAAGATAAGCGAGAAGGCAAGTGAGAAGCTGCAGCAAGAACTGCGGCAGGATAATAAAAACTCTGAGAAACACATATATACTCGCTTTGAGGCGGCCTTTAAATGTATGCTGGAAAAAACTGAGGAGCACATTCTGGAAAACGCATCTAAAGTGAGCACACTTGCCGATCTGCTGGAGGATGTTAAGCAGTCATTCACGACTTAAATTAAAATAGCAGAAAATCTAGCATCCACCGCTGATGTAAAAGCAACAGCTGCCAATTCCGAATGCAAAAAACTCAGAGACAGACTTGCTGCTCTGGAAGATGGAAGCAGAAGGAATAATATTAGAATTGAAGGTCCACCTGAGAATCGTGAAAGTCCAAACCCAGTGAAATTCGCAGTTGAACTATTCTCTAAAATAATTGGAGAGGACTTTAAATCAGATACTGAGATAGAAGCAGCTTATCGCATACACGGATCAAATACCTTTAGAGCTAGATCTTTTATTGTCGGCTTCGAGAGATTGTTATGTAAGCTAGATGTGATGGCACTCCTCAGACACAAGCAAGAGATTATATTTGAAAATAACCACATTCGTATTTTCCTTGATTTCTCCCCCGCAAAAGCTGCTAAACGTGCAGCCTTCTACAACATTAAACAGCAGTTACGGCAAGCCAATATCAAATACAGCCTCTTGTATCCTGCCAAACAGAAAATGGATGTTCAAGGCCAATACTACATCTTCTCCAGCAAGGAGGAAGCAGAAAAGGAATTAAGAAAGCTGATCCTGACATGGCATGGCAAGGAGATATCACCTGCTGTCTGATCCACTTGTAATGATACGGGCATTATAATTATACATCCTTTTCATTACTCGGACGCTTTCTGTTTATGTCTTAATTACAGTTATAGACGTGTGTGTGGAAGAAATTCATTTTTTTTTTACTACCCTAAAGGGGACTGTTTAACATCATACCCTTGGTTTATTGTTATTGTTATTATTGCAGTAGGATTTACTATGCATATCCTGGACCACTTTCTAACACCATTCCCTGGGTTTATTAACTTAACTAGCAAAATACCCGCGCTTCGCAGCGGAGAAGTAGTGTGTTAAAGAAGTAATAAAAAATTAAAGGAAACATTTTGAAAATAACGTAACATGATTGTCAATGTAATTGTTTTGTCACTGTTATGAGTGTTGCTGTCATATATATATATATATGTATATATATATATTATATATATATACACATACATACATACACACACATTATATATACAGTATATATATCTATATCTATATATATATAATATCTATATATATATCTATATCTATATCTCTCTCTATATATATACACACATACATACTGTACATACATACACACACACACATTATATATATA
>JANRMT010062791.1:90809843-90831398 GCA_026402145.1 Polypterus bichir lapradei | reverse complement strand
TCTCAATTTTGCTAAGAAACATCTCAATGATTGCCAAGACTTTTGGGAAAATACCTTGTGGACTGATGAGACAAAAGTTGAACTTTTTGGAAGGCAAATGTCCCGTTACATCTGGCGTAAAAGGAACACAGCATTTCAGAAAAAGAACATCATACCAACAGTAAAATATGGTGGTGGTAGTATGATGGTCTGGGGTTGTTTTGCTGCTTCAGGACCTGGAAGGCTTGCTGTGATAGATGGAACCATGAATTCTACTGTCTACCAAAAAATCCTGAAGGAGAATGTCCGGCCATCTGTTCGTCAACTCAAGCTGAAGCGATCTTGGGTGCTGCAACAGGACAATGACCCAAAACACACCAGCAAATCCACCTCTGAATGGCTGAAGAAAAACAAAATGAAGACTTTCGAGTGGCCTAGTCAAAGTCCTGACCTGAATCCAATTGAGATGCTATGGCATGACCTTAAAAAGGCGGTTCATGCTAGAAAACCCTCAAATAAAGCTGAATTACAACAATTCTGCAAAGATGAGTGGGCCAAAATTCCTCCAGAGCACTGTAAAAGACTCATTGCAAGTTCTCGCAAACGCTTGATTGCAGTTATTGCTGCTAAGGGTAGCCCAACCAGTTATTAGGTTCAGGGGGCAATTGCTTTTTCACACAGGGCCATGTAGGTTTGGATTTTTTTTTCTCCCTAAATAATAAAAACCATAATTTAAAAACTGCATTTTGTGTTTACTTGTGTTATATTTGACTAATGGTTAAATGTGTTTGATGATCAGAAACATTTTGAGCCTGATATGGCCGTGCAATATGTAACACAGAGAATGGAAAAGATAGGTGCCATCTCCGAGCATGGAAACCATTCAGTAAGTGACAGTTCTTTGATCGATGGTGATCACCTCAATAGACATGGTAATGCGGGTACGGTTGGAATGATAAAGGAAATGGGTACCTGAACAATGTAAAGTAAGTCTAAAATACCTACACAATAACTATAATCGTAATAAATGAACAATAAAACAGCGGAGAAGCCGTGGATTAAACAAAAAGGCTGTAGTTATCAGCAGGGAGACGTGAATCCCGTGGCGAAGCAAGGAAAGGAATGAAGAGACCGGAGCGACGAACGGCCTTATATAGGCAGGCAGCCAACAACGTGGGAGGCGTTGAGATGGGGGACCCAACGCCGCCTCACACGGTGACTGAGCTGCAGGCTATGGACATATATATGTACGTAAGTAGGATTCAGTTAGCGTTGGGAACCCGCATACCAGATTTCTTGAAGATGGGCCCATAAGTAACAAAGACTGTTGAAAAGTTCAATATGGCGGCCGACAGTGGCATCAAACCACCGAAATAAGTACCAAATTTCAGCCTTCTACCTACACGGGGAAGTTGGAGAATTAGTGACGTTGGAAAGTTCAATATGGCGGCTGACAGTGGCGTCATACCCCCAAAATAAGTATGTACATTGGTTTCGGTTAGCGCAGGGAAGCCGCCTACCAAATTTCGTGAAGATGGGGCCATGAATAAGAAAGTTCAACATGGCGGATGTTGTTGACAGTTATGACCGTTATGCATAGAATTTCGAAATGAAACCTGCTTAACTTTTGTAAGTAAGCTGTAAGGAATGAGCCTGCGAAATTTCAGCCTTCTACCTACATGGGAAGTTGGAGAATTAGTGATGTTTGGAAAATTCAATATGGCGGCTGACAGTGGCGTCATACCACCGAAATAAGTACGTACATCGGTTTTGGTTAGTGCAGGGAAGCCACCTACCAAATTTCGTGAAAATGTGGTCAGCCTTCTACCTACACGGGAAGTTGGAAAATTAGTGACGTTGGAAAGTTCAATATGTCGGCCAACAGTGGCGTCATACCATCGAAATAAGTACGTACATCGGTTTCGGTTAGCGCAGGGAAGCCGCCTACCAAATTTTGTGAAGATGGGGCCATAAATAAGAAAGTTCAACATGGCGGACGTTGTCAACCATTATGACCGTTACGCGTAGAATTTCGAAATAAAACGTGCTTAACTTTTGTAAGTAAGCTCTAAGGAATAAGCCTGCCAAATTTCAGCTTTCTACCTACACGGGAAGTTGGAGAATTAGTGATGAGTCAGTGAATGAGTGAGTGAGTGAGTGAGTCAGTCAGTCAGTCAGTCAGTCAGTCAGTCAGTCAGTCAGTCAGTCAGTGAGGGCTTTGCCTTTTATTAGTATAGATACTTTAAGATTGCTGAAGATTATATTTTATGCTTATAGTTTGTTAATGATTACATTTTAGGCATATAGTATTTAGACTATATTGGCAACAGATATATCTACTTTTTAATCCTCAAACGCCGCTGCGGGGGACTTATTTTGCTTTGGATGTGCTCTGTCTCTGGGTATGTCAGAGGACTGGGACTTTGTGAAGTGGGGTCCAGCCTCACGTGGGGAGGGAAAATGGGGGGGTGGGGGGATAAGGAGGGAGAGAAAGAGAGCAGGCTATACCTAATCTATCCTTTTAATCCTTATAATTATAACTACCAATGGAACAATATTCAGCATGGCAATAACCCGTGGGGAAATAAGCAATTAAGGTTAAAGCTGTCTCACTTCCAGTTAAGACTATAAAATGACATAAAAAATTCGGAATTAATGTCTCCATGATGGGACAGTTAACTTTGTGAGCTGGAATGTTAAAGGCCTGAATCATGAATTAAAGAGAAAGAAAGTATTCTCTCACCTAACAGGTTTAAACGCTAAAATAGTATTTTTACAGGAGACCCACTTACTAAGCAAGGATCAGTTCCGACTGCAAAAAGACTGGACTGGCCAAATGTTCCATTCCAGCTTTACAAAGAAAACTAGAGGAGTGGGAATTTTCATACATAGAACAGTCTCATTTGTAGCATCAGATGTAGTATCTGATCCTGAGGGGAGATATGTGATGGTCATGGGAGACATCTAACTGTAAAATGATTTTGATAAATACTTATGCACCTAATGTCGATGATAAGGAATTCATGCAGAATGTATTTGCATCCATTCCCAATGTGAACACTCATAAAATTATAATGGCTGGGGACTTTAATTGTGTTTTAAATCCACTCTTAGATAGGTCTCCTGTCACAGGGGGGATGACATCTAACACTGCAAAGACAATTACACAGTTTATAACTGATCACAACTTATCAGACCCCTGGAGGTTTTTAAACCCAAACTCAAGAATATATTCTTTCTGCTCACCAGTACATCATTGCTACTCAAGGATTGATTATTTCTTTATAGATAATAACTTCTTGCATATGATTAAGTCTTGCAAATACGATGCTATTGTTATTTCTGACCATGCACCTCTGATCTTGGAGCTAAAGTCACTATGCCCCATACACTCACCTTGCAGATGGCGTCTCAACCCACTTCTATTAGCAGACGAGAATTGTACAGAATTTATATCCAAACAAATCAGTTTCTTCCTAGAGAAAAATACATCCTCAGAGATTTCTGCAGGAATACTCTGGGAAACTCTTAAGGCCTTCTTAAGAGGACAGATTATCTCATATCTTTCCCACAGAAATAAATTAGAAACCAAGAAAGTAGCAGAGATAAAAATCGAAATTACTAGAACAGATGAAGAACATACCAGACTACCAAGCGAGGCTGTACATAGGAAAAGGCAGGCTCTACATTCAGAACTAAACCTCTTGACAACTAAAGAAACTGAACAACTAATTTATAAATCAAGACATCATTACTATGAAAACTCAATTTAATTGGCATAGGCACAACAGAAAAAAAAAACTCTTGGAAAGATGGATGGCACCAGTGTGTCTTCCTATGTGCTGGTCAAGTGACAGAGGCAGACTTCCTGTTTTCTTACTTTTCAAATGATGGAGCCAGAAGACGAAGAGTTAGAAGCTAAGCAGAAGAGATGTCTCTGGTCTTCCTTCAGGGTGAGTTCTTCAAGGCTAAAACCATAGATTTGGAAAAAGTTATTGCACCACATTCAGTCCCTTTTCTTGTGCACTTATGAAACTGGTCCCCACATGAAGTTCATATATAAATATATAGGATAAGAACAGCCATCCAAGCCAGGAGGAGGAACATGGTTTATTACCTGGATGGGAAGCTGAGTGGAACGATGGATGGATTAGCTAGCTGGACGAAGCTATAACGTTGTGCCCAGCCAGTATAAAATAATTGGATGTACCAGCAGAAATGAGAACTTGGGAGCAGTTCTGTCCCCCATATGACAGGTGGCAGTGGTCCTCATGTGGCAGCCCAGTCAGGACATCCACAGGGGTGCTTGGGAGTTGGAGTCCGGAAGTGGAGCCCTGTCAGGGTCCCTGAATGTTGACAGAGGGGGCTATCGGGGAGACCTCCCTACATTCTTTAAAGCTTGGAAGTGCTTCCAGGGAGACACAGTATAGCATCAGACTCATTCCCAGGTTCAGCCTAAAAGGATGTCACATCAATGAGTCAGAGTCAGGAGGCAGCAGGCAACACTCAACTGGAGGAGAAAGGAGGAAGAATTGTATGGTCACTGTGTATTTTGGCTGATTTCTGCCCTGCGGTGGGCTAGCGCCCTGCCAAGGGTTTGTTTCCTGCCTTGCGCCCTGTGTTGGCTGGGATTGGCTCCAGCAGACCCCCATGACCTTGTAGTTAGGATATAGCGGGTTGGATTATGACTGACTGACTGGATGATTTCTGGAAGGTGCTTTGGAGTAAATACATATCGTTAATTTTATTCTATTTTATTCTTCATCTGTGTCTGTGGTTTGGGGCTCTCTGGTGCCCCCTTGTGTTCACAAAAAATACATATCGTGGACATTAGGTGGCCATGACTGATTCCCAACCCCTTGACACTCCAATTTTCAAGTTCCTATTCATGGTGTAGGAAACTGAACTCACTGATATCTTGGCTTTCTTTGCAATTTTTCTCAATGAAAGACCTACACCTTTAAAGGTTGTAATGGTCTGCCTGTCTTCCTTTTTAAACTGCCTTTTTCTCACCCTTATTATAGCAACAGAAAACACAGTGAATTCCATTTTATCCACACAAAGGATACACATCAAATGTTGGGTCACCTGTAGGAATTGTTTGAATGAACTTTCAAGGCGTAATTAACTTCCATTGCCGCAGAAGAGCTATAAGTTGTTAACCCATTACTTGTTTAGTGAACATGTATAATTATGAATATTATATTATTTTTCAGTTTTTGGTAACCTAAATTTTTTTTATGCTTTTCTTTATAACATTTCAGGTTATTCATTGGACTTCAACTGCTTAATTTTCAGTATAAACTGGAACAATGGGGGTGTTCTGAGACTTTTGGCCACTAGTTTACGCACACACCTACTCAAGCCAGTTCAATTTAAAACCTACAGCATATGTCAAGAAAAATCAGAGTATTCAGAGGATAAAAATCACACATGTAAAAACATAAATTCTGATGATTTTGAGTTTCCTTGAGCGATAAGACTGCACCGCTAACCACTGTGCCGCCATGCCACCCTATTCTTTAGCCCATTATTTCTTTTCTGCTAAATCAAAGGTATGAATCACCCTTTGCAAATCATAAATGATGTGCATCAGTTTCATCAGGAAAGCCCCTGAAGCTGTCAGCTATTCAGTAATGTGCCATACTCTTACTTGGCAGCAAAGAGCAATTAATGCTGTACATGGCTGCCAAGCATCTTGAGTGCTGGCATTTGAAAATCCATTAAAGAGAGTCAGTAGATGCAATGCCAAAGTGAATCTCGGGCAAGAAGCATTTTATCAAGGTTGGCATTACAGAGTGCACAACTTAGAGCACATGTGTGGAGCTAATAGAAGAAGTCAGAATCCAGCGTGCCAACTATTATTGACTTTGGTGGCTTGACAAATCCTCTGTCACATCATCGTATCAGAAACGAATGAGCTTTATTTACTAAAGTCAGCAGTGTGAGTGGGAGTCAATTACAGAGAAGTGCTCTTGTAGAAGAAAAGGCAGCATCAAAAGCTTAAGCAGTTCAGAAATAAGACGACGGTGTCCTCAGCCCACTCGCTAGGCGCTGAAGACAAAAGACTTTTCATATTTGATTCCTACATAATGGCATGTGTCATTATTGCTGATATTAACATTAAGAAAACTCTTTTAATTTTATGAGGAATAAAAAATGGTATGCATGGGGTCGACTGTTTCGATGGTGTGAAATTATTAACTGGAAAGATTAATTAAGAAATGTAATTGCTGAAAACAGCTATTGAATTCACTAAGGCCAGTCTTGGCTGGTGCCCAGTTTCACTGCTGTGCCTTTGATTGTTTAATAAATGAGAGCCAATAACTCTGGAGTTGGGGCACACAGAGGATTACAATCTAAGCCATACCACTTTTTTAAATTAATAAAGATTAGAAAATGTGAAAAAAGCTCTGCTTGAAGAAAAACACACTTTACATACTACATAACATTTTCTGCATTGGCAATTAAAGAGGTTCTCTACTTAACAAGGAGCTGTCAGGGTTTAAATGGGCACCGGATGGTGAGAAAGATCTACCAAAGCCCACAGAGAAAGAGCAACTTCACTGTACATCGGTAGGGGCAAACGGTAATCACTAAAGGGCAGTAAACAAGTGCCACTATACATATTCTTATAGGGCAGGGGTGTTCAGATCTGATCCTGGAGGGGCGTAGTAGCTGCTGGTTTTCCTTCCTGCCACTTTTTCCTCCATCAGTGACCTATTTCAGCTGTTAATTGACTTTATTTCTCTTCATTTTAATTGTCTTGTTTTTTAAGACTTGGTCCTATGAATTACTTCTTTTTGCCTTAAAAGGCACCCAAGTAAAAATGAGATGTGATCTGAGCCAGCAGATGACCTGCTAAGTCGAGGTCTCAAACTCTAACCAGTTTTACTCCAACCATCTTCTTAATCAGAAACCGATTCTTCTTGTTAATCAGACTGTTTATTTAATCCCATGGCTTGTTGCTGCCGCTACTCCCATTCTGCCACACCAGATTTTCTGTTTTCTAAGAACACATTTAAAATGTTTTGTGGACCTGAACAAACCAACATTACTAAGAGCTTTATTATTTCTTTATTTTCAGATTTTCTATGATGGACACAGATTAGCTGGCCACATGTTAGCTACATTGTTTAATGTGTCATTTTTGTTTGGCTGCTAATTAAGGAAAAAATAAAGAACTGAGGGTCTGAGTCTTAAGTAGCAAGTTAATTAAAGTCAAGACAATAGAAGTTAATTAGCAGCAAAAACTGGTCACTAATTAATAGAAGGGTTATAATGAAAACCTGCAGCTAAGGTAGCCTTTCAGGATTGTAGTTGGACACTCCTGTAAGGGTGACAACATGGAGTTTGATTCCGCTCCTCCAGTCCACAAGGAGGTAGCACTACGCTAGCTATGTGAGCTTATATTAACATCTAAAGAAAGTGAACTATCTTACAGAATCGGTCCCCCTAAGAGCAACAGGGCTCAGGTGTGCAGGATCACCATGGACCACCAGAGGGCCCTACAGTGGCAGAAGATGGTCAATAACCATATGACTGTTGGCTTGGATATGCTCTCTGCCTTTGATGGATCAAAATTACAAGCTGCTGATTGGATGGTATATTTGAGTCTCTTATTCTTCAGATGTAATCTTATTTTTCACAGTAATACTGTCCAGAAACTTAAAGGCAATTAATAGGAGTGTATTATACAAAGAATGATGTTATCATTCTGGAAGGCAAAGAGTATAAATAAGGAGTTGTGTAAGGATTGAAATGTTTAGGAATGCATGAATATAACTCATTTAATGTCTGCAAAATGAATACATGTAAATGAAAATGTAATACTTTTAAAGTTATCGGTTTACTTTCCAACGTTCACCTGACTAATTTGTATAACCATAATTAAAGTATAATCTATCTATCTATCTATCTACAGTATCTATCATTGAATACATATTTAATTTTGTGATGCATGGTAAGGTGCTACTTTCCTGGCAAAGGAGTGTCAAAAGAAAAGGTATCATCAAGATGGTACATTATTGGGGATCTTCGTACCAGGGACTTTCCCGAAACAGAGAGAGAGAGAAACCAAGCCACCTCCTACACCATCCAAGTGTGGTTGCACAGGAGGTGGTAGTGTCGTGGGCAGTATGTGCTGACACTGTGAGTGGTGCCTCCATAGAAAAATGTCTGAGGGCAACAGACAGAAAGTGAGGCTGTCGGGGGCTGACAGGAGCCAAATATTAGACTACTGTTGACCCAGTACACGGATTCCAGTGTTTGACTGTGGGGAAAATAATCCATGGAATGCGGTCTGAAGGGTACTTCTCCTCAAAATAAAGTGAGCTGCGAGGTAAGCTGAGCAATGGTGGAATGGTTGGTGGCCAGACTGAGGAGAGAAAAACAGAAAAATATGGCAAGTGTGTGAATCGCCCAAAAGATACCCAGTAAACAAGAAGTCTAAAGGGAACAAGAAGTGCTTGAGGCCTCCTTATCATGAGTGCTAATGAGTTTAATGAAATGGAAACAGCTGAACAACATTATATGCCACTATCCATTGTTTTATTTTTCCTATTGAAGCCAATTGGGATTTGATAAAGCAATCTGGACAGGAGATTTTTGTTTGGGGTTGTCACTGGCTGTTTTAATTTGGTTCAATTGGAATATTATTACATTAATTGGTATTAAAGGCCTTGCATGCCTTAAGGTATTTAACTGATCTTAAGTGAGGATTGTGAATACATAGTACCAAAGCCAAAATTCTAATTAGGCAGTTTAGGACTGAAGGTAACACAATGTGTTGAATTATTGTTTTGCTACTTTGATTACTCAGGAAACGTATGTACCATAATTTACATAATTTACATTTGTAGATAAATGTCAAAAATTTGTGCTTTATGAGATTATTTTAAAATATTACTAATTAGATCCTGCCATGTTTTGAAAAAAGTCTGTATGGATCCTCTAATTCAGTATTTGATTTTTTCCAATTTCAAATAGTATAACACATCAGTTTCCCACTGACTTAAAAGAGGAGAGTTTGGGTTCTTCCAGTTTATCAAGATTTATTATCTTTAAAAGATGTTTGTCTACCTGACTCTAAAGAAGGAAAGCAAATTCTGAAACATTTTCGCCAGAGACGTAATTGGATATTTCTGTTTGAACATTTGTTCATATTCGGTTCCCTGTTAAAATTTTGCTTCATATTTTTACGTTTATATATTTGGAAGACCATCTGTTATGTCCTCAAAATGGTATTGAGAAAACTGTGGGATCATTATTGGAAGCTGTATAGCTGAAATGTACTGCTTGTTTTGTTGATTTCTGACAAATGTGTTATTTACTTATTTAAAAGCTACTCTGATTTTTTTTGTAATTGATGGTGTTAATATTGTAGTGGGTTTCTTTAATGAGATGTACAGTAGTATGTTAGAAAAAATAATAGTTTGTGCTCTGCTGGTAGGATACTACAAATGGAGTGCCACTATAGGCCATTTCTTGCTGCGGGTATTTTGGTTGAATTTTTTCAGAGCATTTATTATGAAGCACCTACCAGTCCATCAACTCTGTAAGCCTATTTACACAATCGCTGGGAGTTAGAACATATCTAAGAACATTGGGTGCAAGTCATGACATTGTTTGGAACCAGCACTGACCACCCTGACTCAGTATTGAGAATGTGAGAAAACTCCCTGAAGAAATGTCAAACCAATACTGGGACATCTCACAGTACCTCCTATGTTTCCTTAAACACTTCTATATTTTAAGCTGTTATCTGCAGTGCATACTAAGAGGATTAAGAGTTTCTGGTGTCTGCTGATAAAAACGTAACAGAACTTGACCCAGGAGATGCAAAATCTTAGCCAGGAAACCAGGAGAAATAGTGACAATGTGAATGTCAAAAACAGAACTGGTTCCTCATAGTCCAGTCAAAAAGTACAATGCCATAAGTTTTTTTTTATTATATGTATTCATATATTTGTTCTATTCAGAATTCATTTTCAAATTTATTGCAAATCATTTTGAATTTCCAGAACACCACCACTTTTTTCACTTTTTTTTTTTTACTGTTGTTCTGCTCATCAACTGCCTCATATAAAACATGCATCTCAATTGACATCGATGTATTTAAATAAACTACAAACCTTTGCATTGCAATTTATTTTCTCTTTGTCTTTATGACCTTTTCAGTAGTGTCCTCACCCATTATTTCCTGACGACTCTTGGGGTTTTGTTTGAGTCTTGTCAGTTTTTAGTTTAATTGGCTGACCACCCTTTATAGACCTTATTGACTATACTTTTGTTACCTTCCCTTTGATCTCCAGGTTCACACTTTTAACTGTTCATTTCTGGACAAGCCAAGTGCTGCAGAAAATACTAAATCAGTTCTTGAGCCTTTGTTATGTGTGATGTTCAAACATGGCCATTGACACCTATAGGAGGTGCCCCCATGTACCACCTTCAAAGCATCACGGCAGACTAAAGGAATCTGAGGTATAAGAAACAGAATATCTTGTATGTAAAGTGTTATCATAGAACAAGGCGCAAAGTTAAATGTTATATAAGAAATCATTTTATAATCTAAAATGTAATGGTACAAATGAAGTCATGATCTCCTAGTTTAACAGGCAGGCAGTTTGCAGCACCTGCCTTTTTTGATCCTACTACTCTATTAATCACCCATAAAAAAGCAAAAATTGTAATTGAAACAAATCCAAAGCTTGGATACAGAATTACTGTGTGCCACCATCTTAAATAGGTGAGATATGGTGTAGTCACATGTCACAATACCTGTCATATGACAAGCAAGCATCAAAACTGTGGCATTAGTTACTTAAAATATACACAAAATGACATATAATTGTATCTGTATTGACAAAAAGTTAAAATAAGAAAAAAGAATAATCAAAACTGTTATGACTGAGCACAGGTTTTATTACATTTTAATTTCAAATTTAGAAACACGTTTGTGGTGTAATTAAAGGTTTAGTCCCATGTAGAATTTAATTCCACTATTTTTTTATTTTTAATTTGTTTTTTTAAATATCAGAACAATTGTGACAAGAATATGGAAGAGAAAAATGTATATATTAGCATAAATAGCATATATTAGCATAAATAGCCATAAAAATAATTAACAGCTTCTGAAACATTAGATTTAGCATAAAATAGACATATTAAGAAAATAAGATAAGTCAAGCAAATAGTTAAATAAAAAATATTAGTCATATTGCATTTTTTAGTTAGGCTTAAAGCAGAATTACCAATTTGGGAAAGGAAGAACAGAATAGAAAGAGAATGACGCACAGAAACTATCGAGGACAGAAGAAGGGGGAACATGGACACCTGTCGTTCGAAGGTTAGGAAGCTGAGGAACGATACCAATGACATAATATAGAAAAATCGTTCTGGTAGGCATGCGAGAAGCCAGCTGGAATAGTGAATCAGCAGAAACAGCAAAAGGCATTGTTACTAACAAGGTCAAGATCATGTAATGTATAGAGAATAAAAAATACACTAGCATAAAAAAATATAGAAAAGTATATTAACATTAACCTTAGTACAGAAATTAAGGCAAGTCAGGCATGCCAAGCAAATGATTAAATAAAGGTATATGCCATATTTCTTTTTAATTAAAGCTTAGCTTCAGCCACCAAATATGAAATAGCTTGAAAACCAAGGAAGAGGAAATGATAAGAGAATGCCCAAAAATAGAAGAAGACAACATCTGCTCAGCCTAAGCCAATCATAATAAGCAAAACAAAAACTAAAGATGGACAATAGACAGTAAAAATACCGGAGGCCAGCTGCAGGGGGAAGTCAGAAGATAATAATGATTCCCATGAGAACTTGAGGTATTGGCCGGACAGGTGCAGAGGGGAGTCAGACAAAAACAGCAAATGAGCTAATTTGAGCAAGGTCGGAGTGATAAGTGTCGTGGCGAAAAAATTCATCATCAGAAGGCTTTTTACCTAAAAATATAGGCTATTAGGACTCGAGATAGACAGACAGGGTTTTAAGGCTTTATTGCAATAAATCAACAACACGGACTCAACCCAATTCGGCCGAATGAGATTGAGCCCTGAACATTGCCATAATCTAAGTTTTTATAACAATTTCTTATCATTTTAACCTTGTTCAATGAGCTCATTCTGCACCTGGCCATACTGTCTATTGTTTATTCCAGTTTCTGTTTTTCTTATTCTTGATTGGTTCTTCAACTGGGAAGATGTCCTCTATTCCATATTTGGTCTTTCACGGTGTCACTTCCTCCTCTAGCCTTTCAAGCTATACTATAATAGTGGTCTAAAGCTACACTTTAATTAAAAAGAAATATTGTATATGCTTTCATTTAATCATTGCTTGGCATACTTGATTTGTCTTAATTTCTACACTAAAGCTAATTTCTAATATATTCTTCTAATATTTTTTCTAAAGCCTGAATTTACTAAGATTTTCTCTTCCTGCATTACAGTGTGACCTTGCTTACAGCAATAGCCTTTTGTTGCCTTTCTGCTGATTCATCAACTGCTGGTTTCGCTACGTGCCTTCCAGAGCCATCTTCTCTGTGTTATCGCTTCCAGGCTTCCTAGCCTTGAACACAGGTGTTCTCAACCTCTTATCCTGTTCTAAGCTGGTTTCTGTGTGTCAATTTTCTGTTCTTTTCTTACTCTGGAAATTTTGCTGTAAGCTTAAAAAATAATGCAATATAATTGATTTTTTAGTTAACTATTTGCTTGACCTATCTTATTTGCTTAACATTCTAATTTATGCTTAATCTAATATTTTAGAAGCTTTTGATTACCTTTTATGACTCGTTATGTTAATTTGCTATTCTCTATGCTAATATAAAAAAATTTCCTTCTACATAAGAAATGACTATATACGTTTTGAGTTCTGAAGTGTTCGGGGCTCAATCTGATTTGGCTGAAATGGGTTGAGTCCGTTTTATTGTTTTGTTGCAATAAAGCCATAAACTCTGTTTGCCTATCCTGAGTCCTAATAGCCTTCATTTCAGGTAAAAGCCTTTTGGTGACAATTTTTCGCCACGACAAGAACAGGCTGTTCAACCCATCAAGCTTGTCCATCCTATTCATCTAGATCAGGGGTCTCCAACTCCAGTCCTGGAGAGCTACTGTGGCTGCAGGTTTTCATTCTTACCCTTTTCTTAATTAGTGACCAGATTTTGCTGCTAATTAACTCTTTGCCTTAATTTTAATTGGTGCACAACTTAAGACTCAGGTCCCTTAATTATTTCTTCTTTCCTTAATTAGCAACCAAACAATATTAAGACACAAAATGTACCAACAGATAAACAACAACCTGCGTCCATCACACAATAACTGAAAATAAAGAAAGGTGAAGGCCTGAGTAATGTTGATCTGCTCAGGTGCACAAAACATTTTGACAGCTCTCTTAAAAAAGAAAATCAACAGTTTTGTAAATGTCTGCCATGGCAGAATGAACGCCATGGAATTAAATAATGGGTTTAATTAGCAACGAGAATTGGCTTCAAATTAAGACACTGAATGAAGTGAAGTTGGGGGCCCAACTTAGTTGGTCATTTATTGGCTCACTTCATATCAAATTTATGTTTAGGTGCCGTTTAAGGAAAAAAGAATCAATTCAGTGGTCAGAGTCTCAAGAAAAGTCAATTAAAATAAAGGGAAATAGTTAATTAGCAGCAAACACTGGTCACTAAAGAGTTAGAATGAAAACTTGCAGCCACAGTAGCTCTCCAGGACTGAAGTTGGAGACCCCTGATCTAGACTGTCCAAAATAAGATCTTGTTTAGATATTAGGATCCCTAAAGGCCTACTCTCTGCCATACTTTTGACTTGGTTATAAATAATGTGCATTATATTTCTATAACAAATTGTTTTTTTTTTACTTTACATGGACACTGGCACCTTGTTAAGTTTTGTTTTGTCAATGTTGTGCATTCCCAGGTGATCCAAGATTGAGCATAATAAAAAAAAATTGCACATGCTTTCTTTGTTTTGGGTTTGGTTTCTAAGATTTTGATTTTGCAACAAACTTAAACCTTTGATGTCTGTCTACAATTTAAAGTTTAGGTGGACAGTACTTTTTGCTTTAGGGTCCAAAACCTTGCAAAAGTGTACTTAGTTTTGTCTTCGCAGTTTTTTCTAGTTATGCGATTCTAAATTGTCCCTAGTGTGTGCTTGGTGTGTGGGTGCGGTGGGCTGGCATCCTTCCTGGGGTTTGTTTCCTGCCTTGCGCCCTTTGTTGGCTGGGATTGGCTCTAGCAGATCCCTGTGACCCTGTAGTTAGGCTATAGCAGGTTGGATAATGGAGGGATGGATGGATGGATGGATGATTCCATCTCTTGGTTGTACTGCCATGATGCATTAGATGCAGACCACAAGGACAATGATAGACAGGTCAGAAGAAAGAAACAAAGCCAAGAATATACTAAAGTCGAAAACCTGAGAAATCAGTGCTATCTTTTGTCTAAACTGGAATACAAAATGAAATCATAGTCAGTAAGTACTGTTGTTAAATCGTAGCTTTAGTTCGAAACTTGAAACAAATTGGTCAGTAAACGTCAATACCCAGACGATGAATACTTCTTGCTGCCATTTTTTCTTCTGTCGGACTAATGATATCACCTGACATCCCAAGCAAGCACACGACCACAGGAACAGAAAACAATGGTGAACAATTGAAAAGAAAATAATTTACATAATGACACAACAATAATTAATTACAAAATAAAACCCATATTATGAGCATACATACTTAGTACAGCAGGAAACTGTCCATATTTTTTTTGGTAAGTAATATAGCATTCTCAAACCTGTTTAATCCAAGTCTTCATTTGTGAGGCAGGAGCAAACATGGAGAGCCCCATTCCGGCACACAACCACATTCATTCTGGGCTAAGTTTGAATGAGCAGATATGCTAACACACACACACACACACACACACACACACAGTTTGGATATGGGAGAAGAAAACTGCAGTAGCCGGGTGAACGAGCACACAGTAGCAGAATTTAGACCCAGGGTGTTGGCAGCATTTTGACATTTCTTTAATTAGTTGGTACCTTACTTTAATAGTTTTTATCTGTTTTATTTTGCATTCTGAAAATGTGTGCAACTTATTGTGAACATCGTTACTAACAGCCATTACTTTATATAAGACCAACTCTACCCAAAAGTGCTTTAAAAATACAAAGCACTGGCAAAAATCACACTTGCAGCACAAACAAACCCTTGAGTATGTGGATTTTCTAAAAACGGCAGACAGACAGTTTAAGCGTCTTGTTCAGGGTCAGACGGTCATGAACTCTTAATCTGGTTTACCCATCCAGCCATCCATGCATTAAGGTACCATCTCTGGAAGGCATGCCAATCAGAACTAAACCATCCGTACGTCTATCTTTCTGTCCATTAATATTCCATGCAGTTGCAAGCGTCTCCGCATATCCTGGCAATCCTGCATGGGATACTAGAAAGAAGCAAATTGATTTTGTCCAAATTTCCCTGATAGGAGATAGGTAAAGCCAACTATCTTCCAAAGCAGCATAGCCCTGAAGGCACAGGCTGAACTAAATATAACAGGCAGCTTCATCTTTAACTTGACCTTGACACCGTTATCTGGTGGGTTGCAGTCTGCTGCAGTTCAGCTCAATCTCTCAAATGACTCTCACGTACAAAGCAGTTACTCTCCTCTGCACTTTTATCCACTATCATCAAAAAAAAAAGATACAAAACCATTTGTGATGTAGGCTTAGTTACAGCTGACTTCAGCCACAGTGCTGCTAAATGTACTTCTTCTGTCAAATGGATAACATGAGTGAGTTGCGACGGCCGAGCCCATTGTCACGTCTCTCTTCCTGCAGAACACTCCATTTAGGAGCTGCTGCTTCCTGCTAAACCTCTGAAGAGATTATAAAAAAGAAGGCTTGGAGAGCCACTGAAAGACTGAGATGAACGCCTTTTACAGATTTGTTCTGCTTGGGTTGCTGGCGAATAACACTTTTGCTTTGCTAAACTATAGAGAAAGTCCACTGTAAGAACTGAGAATGTTTGGTACAGAAAAGAGAAAACAAAATAGAAAACAAACACCAGACATTGGGTAACATGACCATGCATCTTTCTGCTGTCATTAGAGGGCTGGGTGTGACACAAGGCAGGAAGTACACTGCCAGTCATTCTAAAAATCATGGGGATGTTAGTTCTAACCTTCTCCCTGGCCTGCGATCAGAGATCTCAGAAGTGCACCCTCCATTATCTTCGCCTTTATTTGAGCTTTACAGTTGCTCTTGACCATCCAACTAATAGGCAATTCTGGTTTGGTCCAGTATAAGGTTATGTGTGTGTGTGTGTGCGTGTGTGTGCCTGGACCTGTGATGTCCTTTCACCCCATCCACTGTCAGTTCCTGCCTTGTACTTAATGCTTCCTGAGTAGGCTGAGGCTCCCTACAACACTGAACGGAACAAAGAAGGTAACAGATGGATGAATAGTTGTTAATAAGACGTAGCTATCATGAGCACGTTGATATATATTTGGCAATGCCTAAATTAACTATACTTTGGCACACTATCTCCATGCTGAAGAGACCCCACACTGTCTGCGCAGGAATTTCAAAATGTGATCATTTCTCATTGGGTTTTCTCTCTCCTCCTCATCCCTCACTGCTCTTTTTTCTCCCTCATAAAGGGAGAGAGGATTTAATCTTTGGAGCTCTGACTATGCCTTATTTAGGCCGGATGCCAATGCTAAATTGAAAATCTGGGGACATATTGCTGACATTCAGGTGTTCACCCTCAGGATCCTATTAATATTCTTGGTGAGTGTTTTGTCTGTAGGCGCTGGCAGACTGAATGGCAGAAATGAGAGCTTTTATTGCTAGATTTATGGGAAGATAAATAAAAAGACCATTACTTATAGTTAAAAGCCTCAAACCCTTTCCATTAATATACAATAACACTGTATATTTAAATTCCTGCTTAGTCATTATATGTGTGGACTGTGTGCTCCTTCCATGTCTGTATGAGATTTGCTCTAAGCACTCCAGTTCTCTGCCACTTCCCAAAGTTGTCAGGTTAACTATAAATTGACCTATTTGAATGTGGGTAGTAAGTTCTGCCACTACTCAGCAGGAACAAGAAATGAAAAAAATATTCAGTATCAAGGCATCAAAATGTAGAATTCCATTGGTCCATCAGGTTAGATTGAGGAGCATGCACTGGTACAGCGTGTTACCACACGACGAAACAGCTCAGGATCCCAGTTGGCAACCCCCCAGGCAGACATGTGGTCCAGTCCCACCCTCCAGAAATGACCCTCTATCTGCCGCAGCCAGGTGTTACATGGGCATTTACTTGGCATGGTCCAGCCACTTGGGTCCTCAACAATGAGGATGCTGTAAAGTCAGTCAGTCACTTTCCAACCCGCTATATCCTAACTACAGGGTCACGGGGGTCTGCTGGAGCCAATCCCAGCCAACACAGGGCGCAAGGCAGGGAACAAATCCCAGGCAGGGCGCCAGCCCACCGCAGGGCACACACACACACACACACACACTCAGCCACACACCAAGCACACACTAGGGGCAATTTAGGATCGCCAATGCACATAACCCGTATCACCCTCGGGGAAATGTGTCACATGGCCATAGTACTGTAACTGACACTCCCTCACAATGTAGATAGTGTGCCTCATTCGACACAAAGTCAAACCAGCAGTACCCAAGGATTCTCGAAGAGACACAGCACCGAAGGAGTCCAGTCTTCATCTCAGGTCACTGGATAGCATCCATGTCTCGCAACTATATAGCAAGACAGGAAGCACCAAGACTCTGAAGACTTGGACCTTCGTCCTTTTGCATAGATATTTTAGGAGCATCACACACTCTTTATAACTTTTCTTACTTATTATTACCAAACTTTAAGCCAGTACCATCTCTATGTGCAAGTATGTGAAAGGCATTTGCTTGACCTCTACCCTTATTTTCAATCAGGCCATGTAAACTCTGCTCTCTTCCATCCATGTCATGAAAAGCTATTCTTAACAGTACCTTGGCATCCCCTACATACTCAAATTATCCAAATATGCAATGTGGAGCCGACCCGGACACAGACAGGCGGACATGTTGTTAAATACCACCACACGTTTTATTTACAAATATTTACAATTTAAAGTCACTCAGACTCAGTATAAAGTGCACAACAAACCCCAATCCATACAGTCCTGGCCTCACAAATGCCTCTCTTCGGGCCGCCTCCACACTCTCTTTCGTGCCTCGTCCGTCTTCCACCCGACTCCAGCCTCGAATGAAGGGAGACGGCCCCTTTTATTCTCTCCCGGATGAGCTCCAGGTGGCTCCCGGCATTCCCTCGTTGGCCACGCCCCAGCGTGGCGGAAGTGCAGGCTGTTCTCCCGGCAGCTCTCCGGGTGTCCTTCCAAATCTTTCCCCCAGCACTTCCTGGTGTGGCGGAAGTGCTGAGGTCACAAGTCCCCAAGGCATTGGGGCGCCTCCTGGCGGTGACCACGGGCCCCTACAGGGTGGGGCTTCCATGCCCTGAAGCCGTGGCCCCCAAAGCAACCAGGAAGGCGGCCCCCACGTGATCCCAGATGGGCACACGCCCACTTCCGGTCCTTCAAGGCGTCCCGGCCGGGTCGTGGCCCCTGGCATTCTCGACACTGCCCCACAGCCAGCGAAGACCACTCGGGAGGAGCGGCCCGTCCCGCGAGGACAGCATACCCCCGAAGTGGATCCTACTCCTGGGTCGCCGAGGTCCGGCCCTGTTCTTCCAACAGTGATAGGGGCGGATACGCCACCTGGACACCACCAGTTGGTGTCCCCCTGTGCCTTGCAGGGGTGGCGCTCCACCCTCTTACCGGCACCCCGGCGCCCACTCGTTCGGCACCCCCTCCGAGGTTTCCGCGCCCCTTTGGTAGGAGCCACTCGCTCCTCCATGGCCTCCGGCAGCCGTGGCGACACCCCCTCCCAGCGGAGAGTCCTTCCCACAGACGGCCCGTCTCCTGAGGGCAGGGTCCCAGCGAAGTGGGTCCTACTGCCAGTCCGTGGTCCGGTCCTGAAACAAACAGAAAGAGAGGGACAGAACCGCTGCCTAGACACCCTTCCCCGGCGTCTCTTTGTGCCACGCACTGGCAGCGTTCCCCCCTCCATCCTACACCCCGGCACTTGCCTTTTCAGCACCCTCTCCGCGGGTCCCATGTCCCTCCTGGTGTTGGAACCGCCTGCAGGCTTTTCTTCTCCACCGGCCTCAGGGATTCCCTCTGCCCCCGCAGAGGGCGGCCAGCACCCGGACGTGTGCACCCAGCAGCACGTCCCATCTTATCGGAGGAAGCGGCACTCAGCCTCCCATTCCTCCTCTCACTCTGGGACACCCTGACGGTCTGAGACTCCTTATTAAAAAGAAAGAGCCTCTTTCCCGTCTGCGTCCCTACAGTGCGGCGCGAGACCGCGGCCGACTCGGGGCGGAGGGCGCTAGGACCCGGGGCACTCAGCAGCCCGTGTCCAGGCAGCGTCCTCACGGACTCCCCCCTTGCCACGCGCACAGCCTGTTGCACCGCACCTACTGTCGGAGGGCTGCTTACTTGAAGCTGATCCTGAGAATCACAGCCATGTTCAGCAGACCCTCCTTCATGCTGTACGGGGATGATAAAACCTACCTTCTCCGCCTTGCACCCCCGGCTGGAGAATCCAGCGCCGCGCCGTCGGATCGCCAAACGTAGCTCCTCTATGGACGCGACTGCCTTCCTCTCCAGTACCTGCATCTCTGCCCGGAGGGCACGTAGCACCTGGAACAAATGCTGCTCCGCAGGCTGAAGGCATGCCTCCAGCTCCGCCAGAGCAGCCGGCAAAGACAGGAAGTTAACCGATGCGGAGCCTAACTGTCTGTCAACCTCCGACGCCGGCAACTTCCTGTGGGCCTCCTCCTCTGGGCCAATCGGGTCTCCCCCTGCACGCGATGGACATCCCTTGGTCCCGCCTCTATACATTCATTGGCGGGCACGCAAGACACACCATCCAATCGCGTGCCTGTCAGGGGAAGGGACTTCTGGTCCGCGGCCATCTTGCCTCCCCTTCTGCGGTGGCGACGTGCTTGCCGGCAGCCTTGTTGTTGCCGGGGCCTCTCAAGCTGCAGCGTCTCCTCCTCCGTGGGCCGGCTGCCGAAAGGCAGGGAGCTCACCTCCCCGGAGTCGTCCAACCGAGGAACCATCCTCGGCGTGGCCTCTCTTGACGGCATGCCGTCCCGGGCGCCTCCAGCAACGGTGCGCTCGTCAGGGACCGCTGCACTCCAGGTATGCACGCCGCCTGCCCGCATCAGGGAAAAACGGCCTTCTCGCGGACCCCTGGCGGTCCGTGGGGTTCCTTTACCCCGTGGGGCTGTGTGCACGCAGCACCCGCGGCACGTGGGTGGGGTCCCCTGCTGCGCCGGGCCGTCCCACAGCAAAATTGTTTTTTACAGGTCTCCGCCTTGGAACAGGCGGAGCATCCTGCCGACTACGCCAGATGTGGACTTGACCCGGACACAGACAGGCGGACATGTTGTTCTTCAACCACCACACGTTTTATTTACAATATTTACAATAATAGTCCAGTGTCACTCAGACACAAACAAACCCTAACACACAGTCCTGGCCTCACAATGCCTTTCTTCGGGCCGCCTCCTCACACCTCTCGTGCTTTGTCCTTCTTCCACCCGACTCCAGCCTCGAATGAAGGGAGACGGCCCCTTTTATTCTCTCCCGGATGAGCTCCAGGTGGCTCCCGGCATTCCCTCGTTGGCCACGCCCCAGTGTGGCGGAAGTGCCGGCTGTTCTCCCGGCAGCTCTCCGGGTGTCCTTCCAAATCTTCCCCCCCAGCACTTCCTGGTGTGGCAGAAGTGCTGAGGTCGCAAGTCCCCAAGGCATTGGGGCGCCTCCTGGCGGTGACCACGGGCCCCTACAGGGTGGGGCTTCCATGCCCTGAACCCGTGGCCCCCAAAGCAACCAGGAGGGCGGCCCCCACGTGAGCCCAGATGGGCACACGCCCACTTCCGGTCCTTCAAGGCGTCCCGGCCGGTTCGTGGCCCCTGGCATCCTCGACACTGTTCATCTCAAAGGTTAAAAGTAAGGCTTCATCCTTACATTCATTCAGTTTTGATTAGTTACTCCCTACCTGAGGATCATTCACAGTTATGACTGTGCTGTAGACTTTTTGCCTGGTGACCCCCTACCCAAAGTAAGACTTTATTCTTTGGCTGGTTCTGTAAAAAATGCATGGCTGTATAAAACAAAACCTGGAAATGGTTCTGTGTGAATTATTGGGAATTAAATATAATTAAATTTAAAACAAATATTGATTGCCTTTTGATCGCCTTTAAATCAAACCAATGACTCCACCACTTTTACCAAACTGCATCTTAGGAGCATTTAAAATTTGATTTGCATAGAGCAAAATAAATTCCTGAAAAGGGCATTTAATATACAGTACAGGCTAAAAGTTTGGACACACCTCCTCATTCAATTTGTTTTCTTTATTTTCATGACAATTTGCAACACTCCATCACTCTCCTTCTTGGTCAAATAGCCCTTACACAGCCTGG
>JANRMT010062791.1:90733366-90804843 GCA_026402145.1 Polypterus bichir lapradei | reverse complement strand
ACTTTTTCTTGTTCCTGCATATGAAAAAAGAATTCAAAGGAAAGCGTTTTTGTACTGTGGAGGAAGTCAAAGAAAAATCGCTGCAGACATTGGGCAACATTCCACTTCCACAATTTCAAGAATGTTTCCACCAGTGGGAAAACCGTTAGGACAAGTGCATTCATTCACATGGAGAGTACTTTGAAGGAGACTAAAGTTTCAGGAAGTAAAACTTATTAAAACACGTTTCTTCCAATTCCTGTTATTTTTGGGTACCATCTATATCTATACAGTATCTCTCTCTATATATATTGTGAGAGCCAGCCGACCAAAGACAGACAGACACCGTTCTTAAGTCCACCACACACCTTTTATTTACAAGGTCTAACACAGTCCCGCACAGAACGCAGTGCTCCAGCATGAAACACCCTTTCCTTGGGCATCTCAATGGTCCTCTTTGGGCCGCCTTCTCTCCACTTTCAGAAGCCCTGTCTGCTTCCTCCCAACTCCCGCTCCACGACTGTTGGAAGACGGCCCTTTTTATGCTCCCCCAGATATGCTCCAGGTGCCCCTTGATGAACCTCCGCTGGCACTTCACGGGCCCCTATAGGGTTGAGCTTCCCAGCTCGGTTCCCCTGACCCCTGTAGCAACCAGGGCGGGTGTCCTCTCATGGCCTGGGGGAGGTATAATCCCTCTCCCAGTCCTTCCAGGCGTCCTGGCTGGGTATGGCACCCAGCCGCCTGCGACAATATACAGTCAAAGTAAAAAGTATGTGAACCCTTTAGAATGATCTGGTTTACTGCTTGAATTGGTTATAAAAAGTGATCTGATCTTCATCTAAGTCACAGGTACTAATATACACAATGAGCTTAAGCCAATGACACACAAAAAATTCTAGTCTTTCATGTCTTTATTTTACAAATGCATTCAATGTTCACAGTGGTAGTGGAAAAAGTAAGCGAACCTTGGAATTTAATAACTGGTTGACCCTCCTTTGGCAGCAATGACCTCAACCAGGCGCTTCCTGTAACTACAGATCAGACCTGCACATCGTGCGGGGGGAATTTTAGCCCATTCTTCACTGCAGAACTGCCTTAACTCCATATTCTTTGGTTGTCTTCTGTGTATGGCTCTCTCTCTTCAAGTCATTCCACAGCATCTCAATAGGATTGAGATCTGGGCTCTGACTGGGCCACTCCAAAAGATGGAGTTTGTTCTTCTGAAGCCATTGTGTTGTGGATTTGCTGCGATGTTTGGGGTCATTGTCCTGTTGCATCACCCAGCCTCTTCTGAGCTTAAGTTGACAGACAGACACCCTCACATTATCAACAAATTCTCCAGGATAACTTGTGAATTCATTTTCCCCTCAATGATGGCAAGCTGCCCATGCCCTGATGCAGCAAAGCAGGCCCAAATCCTAATGTTCCCTCCTCCACCATACTTGATGACTTGATGCTGATATGCAGTGCCCTTTTTACGCCAAATGAAGTTCTGGTTGTTCCTCCCAAATAGTTCAATATTGGTTTCATCACTCCACAAAACATTTTCCCAGTACCATTGTGGAGTGTCCAAGTACACTTTCACAAACTTCAGGCGTTCAGCAATGTACTTTTTTGATAGCAGTGGCTTCTTTCTTGGTGTCCTGCCATGGACTCCTTTCTTGTTGAATGTTTTGTGTATAGCTGACTCATGAACAGATATGGTAGCCAGTTCTAATGACTTCGTCAAGTCCTTTGCTGTCACTCTAGGGTTCTTTACCTCATTGCTGACTTTGTGTTGTGCTCTTGGGGTCATCTTGGCAGGACGCCCACTTCTACGCAGAGCAGCCACAATACCAAATTGTCTCCATTTATAGACAACTTGCCTAACAGTAGACTGATGAATATCTCAAATCTTTGAGATGACTTAGTAACCCTTTCCAGCCTTATGTAGATGAACAATTCTCGATCGTAGCTCTTCAGACAGCTCTTTTGTGCGATTCATGATTCCCATCTGGATATGCTTCTTGTCAAAAATTCAAACTCAAACTTTAGTGTTTTCTATCAATCAAAGTAATTCTAGGCCACACCTCTGAACTCGTTTTATTAAATGGACTCCAGGTGTGCTAAATTCTGACTGCAGTGAGCTTTTTAAAAAGTCATTACCTTAGGGTTCACTTACTTTTTCCAACTTTCCATTTTAGTTTGAATTAATTATTCAATATGGTGAAAAATTCTCTGAAAATCTGTGTATCTTTAGTTATAGGTGTTTGTTCATTATTGGGACTGACATGAAGATGCAACCATGTTTTATATGGGAATTAGACATAAACATAGATAATTTCTAGGGGTTCACATACTTTTTACTTTGACTGTATAAATAGAAAAACTTGCGACCCACAAAATGGAGGTGCGGGCTTTTTTGGCCACATTGTTGACAGGAAAAAAACAGCGATATCTATTGACAGTGAAGCACATTGCACAGGCCGACTGATCATTTTCATCGTTCATGTAAGTCATACACTCTGCGCTCAAAAGAAAGTCCTACATCACCAAAGAATTGGTGGCGCAGACTAACTCCACCACGTAGTTGGGCCCTTCTCATGGTAAGCAGTGGCACAGCTGACAGGAAAAGAATGCTGTGACATCTGCTGACTGTGAAGTACATTGCACAGGCCAACTAGTCATTTTCATCATAAGTCATACACTTCAAGTACAAATGACAGTCATACACAGCGTTAGGAAATGAAAGAGGTGGCAGAATCCTCTGCAGCGGGACCTGGGCTTCCAAGTGGTTCCCTAGTTAAAGCAGATGGTGCTCGTAGCTTAGTGTCCTTACTTTGTCTTGATTTTTTTGCTCTCAAATCTCTCTTGTTTAGCATAGAAGGCAGTAAAAATGTACTACTAAGAAGACATTTTTCTAATTTTCTTCTTTGTGTATTGAGTTTTTATGACTGGCTTTTGCTTTTTCATTGTAAACCACTGCTCATTCCTTTTGACACATTCATCTCCTGGTATTCCATTCTCTGTATATACTTCAGGCACAACAACAGAAACAGCACAGCATACACTAGCAATTCAACCTGTGAAGCAGCAAGTGAAATAAGTAACATAAAGGCTGATTACAAATATCTGCAACCCTGTTTGAAAGACCTGCTGATTTCTAATGTGCCCTTCAAAAGCGAAGACAGATTACTGAAGAGGACCTCCATGACAGTGCTGCAAAGTGAGTTTGATGACTCTTTAGCAGATTACCTGTCCATCTCCTCCCAGTCAAGCCTATGTCTTCCAGTTCAAAGCCTATGCTGGTAGTACTGGAAAAAAGGAAAAACTAACCCAGGACCAAGCTGGGGGCTACTTTGAGGTCTGGTTTAATTTCAGATTTTTAAACATTTAAAACAGAATGGAGGTGAAACAGCTGAGGGTTGACACATTTGGTTGTCACTCTGCCATATTTAAGGGGCTTGAGGTTGGTCATTCTTGGGTCAGCATAGGAAAACCAGCTTTGAGCCTCAGAGCACCCACCAAAAGTACAACCAATGAGCTCTTGACGTAGACAGATAACAAAGGACATGAGCCATATGAGTATGAACTTCATTTGACTCCAGTCCTTTTAATTTTCGTGACCAAAATGAAATGCACGAAATTCATTACTTCATGAATGAAGACATAGCCAGCTTTTTAAAGCTCTTTTTAATAGGATACCATGCAGAAAGTGCTGCATAACATAATTGTTTAACTGGAATAAAAAAAAACAAAAACAAAGATTTTAATAAAACCAGGAGCGGTGCAAAACTCCAATGAGATAATAAAATAGCAGCCGAGAAGGAAAGTAAACCGAGAGATGAAGTCAACTGTCAGAGTGACAACAGTCTGCTCAGCAGGGTGTGGAGAATCAGACATTAAGTTCAAGTCTGATGCAACCAAATAATAGAAACTACAGTGCTCTTTGCATCCAAAGAAGTTTTTATTATTATGAAAAAATGCTACTTTCATTGTGTTTTCAGTACACTAAAAACACCATTTGGTCATGTGGAATAATCCAACAACATGCCATTTTTTTCAGACACTGCAGAAGAAGTCTTGTGTTCTTCATTCCTGTCAAAAAATGATGATGACTACATAGGCTGACCGAATAATCGTGGCTCCAAAACGGGACACCATTCACTTTTCCAGCAAGTGTGCTGAATGGCACAATTTAAATTGAGGAGGATTACTCCATGGAGTTTCATGTGCTTTGTAAAAGTGTACATTAAATCATTTTGACCAGCTAACAATTCTGAGATAAACAGGACATTTTGTTTCATTCTGGGACACTTAGGATAAAATGGGACACAATGGGAAAAATAGGGGACTGTCCCAGGAAAAACAGGACATCTGTTCAGCCTCTTACTAAATAATTCTTAAGTATGTGCTGTGATGGACGGCCGGCGGTTCAGTCCGGCTGGGACGACCCTGTAAAAGAAGAATGGAGGAAGGCAGCCAGGACACTAGGTGGCAGCTCCCCTGGACGGCAGCAGTTCCCCAGATTCCCTCGGGGCATCCTGGGACATGAAGTCCGTTTCCTCAGCCCTGTTGGGTGCCGTGGGTGCCACCAGGGGGAGCTCACAAAGAACCTGGGGACTCCTATTGTTGCTACAACCCGGAAGTACTTCGGAGTCATGAGGACGGAAGCCCGCAGTACTTCCAGGCTACTTGAGGACGGATGATGTGGCGTTTGACCCGGAAGAGAAGGAACACTTCCGGGTCATGGACTATTTAAAGGACTGGTGAAAACCCAGCAAAGAGAGCCAGAGTTGGGTGGTAGAGTGACGGAGCTGCTGGGAGGAGTGGAGGATTATTGTGATTATTGTATAATTATTGGCGAATGTGGTGCTTTGTGCACTGTATCTGAAGAAAAATATTAAAATTCTTCTTGGTGCTTTTTACAAGTGTGTCTTGGACGTCTGTCTGGAGGGTTTCACAAAACGCAACAGCGACCCCTAGTGTCTACAGTGCTTGTGTACTCACTCACTCACTTTATTACTTTTTTGTTTATGGAATTTCTTTCCTCATGTCATGCACTCTATTTCAACATTTTAATTTACTGAATGTCTGAGAAAAATGATAAAATGAAACAGATTTATTTTGCAGGTTGCTTCTGGGTTGTCCTTGCGTAACCTAACTTTGCAGATCTGCCTATTAATGCTGCAACTAACGTTAGATTTCCCTTTAGCCCTTGCAACCTGGGATCAAACCTGAGCCCTTAATGGCTCTGCCTTGGGCCACAGACTCCACTAGCTTGATCACCTCGGAGGAAGACGAGCCTATGTTGCCCTTCGCTGTCTTCTGCTCTCTGGCGATGATGCTGTATCATAACTAACATGTTAAGAGTGGAATATTCCCTGCTGTTTAAATCCACGGGTATATCCATTTCTGACACCATTATTGTGAAGGATGTCATCAGATTGAGTCAGGAAACAATTCCCAAACCAGTTGCTCTCCATATTTCAGTCATCTACTTGTGACTTTTGTTGTTGCCATTTGTAAGAGACAGTGGTCTGCGATCAGACTTTATATTCAAGCTTGAAGTTGCTTTACTGCTATGATGACCTGACAAGATAAAAGTAGAGTATAGAACAGTTTTTGAAACCTTTCACTGTATTCAAACATTAATCCTTCTCTCCTTTGACATTATTGTAACTGGGATGAGCTCATGTCTAGCATCAGTTTTGTACCTCAGTTCCCACCTGCAGTCTAATCCCTACCTTGAAATGGACACACAAATGACCTGAGTGTACAGCTTTAGTCATTCCATTGAATTGCGTCACTGTCTGACAGGATGGCAGGAGTTCTCAGCCTTTTTTGCCTTGGGACCCAGATTTTTTTATTTTTGTATATTAGTGATGACTATTTTTGCAGTAATTTTAATGTAAACTAGCCAGTATTCTCCTCTGAATGGCATGCAATAACAAATAACAGTAAATACATATTCAACGTTTAAAAATAGCTACATAACAGATGAAATGCATACAGTTCTCATCCAGGAAAGTCACGACACAATGGCATTTAATACTGAATCAAATTAGGTTTCCATTTGTCTTTCTAACTGGTAATTTGGGTAGGTGTGTTGAAAGCTGAAGAGAGTGCACTGAGGAATCTCTTTGTTTTCGAGCAGAATTTTGGTGCACTCATCTATTGCAAAAGATGAGACGAGCTCTTCTGTATCGTGTTAGTTTTCTTACATTTGCCAATTTGATGTGTAGCGAGATGATACCTGGGGTTCCTGCTGGCATTTTGTACAAACACAGTAGAATGTTTTTTGTGAAGCCTCAAGATTTTCATTTAAAAAAAGTTGAATGATTTACTTCTGTATATAGTAAGCTTTGTTTCCTTTCCAAATACCTTTACAGTTTGGATGGCTTTCTGCTTTGCTTGGTAGCCCCACACTGCAGATAATGGCTGTTACACGCCACTCTTCACGGTAAATTGGGGTTGTACGTTCTTTCAACATTGCTACTTGGTTCAGGTTTTTGGGATGAATCTTGTGAGGGTGATATGGAATTGGAAGAGATTGGAGTAGGTGATGTGACGCGGCATTTGAAAAATGTGCCCATGTCCGTTGGCTTTCTTATTGAAGTGTGCAGTGCACTTATGTCAATCAGTTTGATTCTTCAGTATACAGACTGAGCACAGTACTGGTATCTTTTCAATCAGTAACCCCCTAAAACATCTAAGTGATATCTGGTTTAATTATTTTCTTTTTTAAACTTAAGGTGATGACCCATGTCTGCCAGCCAGCGAGCCACAGATTTGAGAAAACACTAATGTAGACAATGCGGTGCATTGTCTTAAAATCCACTTTTTTCATGCTTAGTTATAATTTGTAATTTGAACTAACTGGTTGTGAACTCTAATATCCACTTCCAAACTTTTTGTTTTCGATGCTAAACAAAACATTTATTAGAATGTGTATTGTCATGGGGTTTGTCTTGGTTAGTTATTGGTTGGCCTACTCCCACTCAGCCTATACTGTAGACAAACACACTCACTTACCATACACACTAATGGCTCTGTGGCTAAGGTATGTGGAAGGTTGCCAGTTCAAATCCTGTTACTTACTCCATTTGGGTCCTTGAGCAAAGACCTTAACCTGAAAATTGCTCCAGGGGTGCTGTACCCTGACCCTGAATGGCTGACCCTTTGCTCTGATCCCCAAAAGTCACCATGGGGGCCTCCCTGCAGCGACTCCTCGCGGCCCCCATGGTATCCAGCAGGGCTGTGAATAAAGACTCCAATGTCCATAATGCCCTGCTGGTCTTCGGGGCACCTCCATACTGTAGGGAGGGCTCCACCTGGCGGCGTGGGGGTATTGGCCGGGATGAACAGCCGGCCATACATCACAACATTTATTAGCAAATGGAATAATTAATAGCAGGAAAAAAATAAGTAAATAATAGGAAAAGTCTCAATGAAAATCCCTAATTAAAGAACACCCTTATCTCAAAGCCTAAAAGCTTTCAATCTTCAGTAAGGGTATGAAAGCTGATGAGAGGTGTCCATAAAGCATGCATTGGCAGAAAGGGAGAGCGAACATCTTTAGGGGGCTTGTCTTGATTTAGAAGTTAGGCTAGTGCATGGAAGGCGTGGGTAACATCCAGATGGATGAGCTCTTTTCTTTTTGTTAACCTCAGAGAGTTGGCTGGTTTCTCTGATGATGAACATCCATCCATCCATCCATTATCCAACCCGCTATATCCTAACTACAGGGTCACAGGGGTCTGCCGAAGCCAATCCCAGCCAACACAGGGCGCAAGGGAAGAAACAAACCCCGGGCAGGGCGCCAGCCCACTGCAGTGATGATGAACAGCTTGAACAAAAAGCTTTAATCATTTTAAAAACCTCACCTCGTCAGAAGTGTTTGTCTGCACTATATCCCATTCCCTAAGCGTGGGTTCATCACAGCTGGCCTTTGAAGTATTATAATCCCAGGTTAGAATATGAGTTATTCACGGAGATAAAAACATGTGTAAACAGTCATGAACTGACATGAGTCTCCATTGGGGACCAGCCATTTGGCCATATGTCAGTCACAAAGCGTATAGGTCATTGCAACTGAGGCTCTGTGAGTCTGGCGAGGGTCACTGCTGTGCATACTTTATCTGTCAGTACATTTGACCACACCGTGGGTCTGTGTAGAGCAAGTATTTCTTAACCACTAGATTACGTCGCTGGTGGGTTGCAGTCACTGTTTCCTGGTGGGTTGCAGCAGATCACCTAAGCTGATGTTTCTCATCTACTAGGTGGACCGTGGGTGCTGTTGTTGGTTTGTGAGTGGGTTGCCAAAGTGATCAGCAGTCCTGTTCAGGGGACAGTTTGCATTTGCTGCTAGTGGGTCATCAATAAATTGGAAAAGGCAAAACTGGGGTGCAGGACCATAAAGGTTGAGAAACATCAGTGTTAGGAAGGTGATGCAGTCCGAATTCACAAGAATTGGCCGCAAGGAGTAGTGGCAATCAAACAAATCTTAAAGGGCAATTTCTGGAACATTCTTATCCTATTGTTTTCCTATGGCCCTTGTCTGTAAGTATGAATAGCCCCAACTTGGTCAGCCATAAATCTGCTCATGACGGCATATACTGTATAATGCATCAAAGTATAATAGAGTCCCTTGGAAATGAGACGTATGTGAGTAGAGGTTCACATTTGTAGATAAGCAGTTCACGGTTCAACCTCAGCTCACTGAGCTCATCTGAGCAAATCTCCAGTAAAAATCAGTTCACTGTAGTTTTTGTGCAATATGTCAGCAGTCACAAAATGGCTAAGAACACAAGCTTGATCGTGAAAGAGGTCATTAAGGCCTTCACACTTTACTTCAATGGGCTGAAGTTTGTCCATTTGGACTTCAATACAAGATTGTATGTTCAAATATTTGAATGGTTTTACATTGTGAAAAATTTGGTGTTGTATATATTAGATTATCCATCCATCCATTATCCAACCCGCTATATCCTAACTACAGGGTCACGGGGGTCTGCTGGAGCCAATCCCAGCCAACACAGGCTGCAAGGCAGGAAACAAACCCTGGGCAGGGCGCCAGCCCACCGCAGATATATTAGATTAGATAGAACTATATTTGTCCCCAGGAGGATATTTTGCTTTTTAAAAAAATGAACAGATAAATAGGTAGATAAGTAAGTAAATAACTAAATATACACATATGCTTTGATCTGAACACACACCGGAATGACTATAAAACAAGAACATTAAAAAGAAAGAAAACATCTTACTTGACTGTCACAGACCCAGTGAGGCATTATGTAAATGTACTGTTGTTGGTACGTTGGTCCAGCTCAGGGCGGTGAAGGAGCAGTACAGGAGAAAGCTGGAGCAGAAGTTGCAGAATAACAGCATGAAGGAAGTGTGGGATGGGATGAAGATCATCACTGGCTGCAGCTCGAAACGGGGTGCCACCATCGAGAGAGACGTGGAGAGAGCAAACCAAATAAACAACTTCTTTAACAGGTTTGACCAACCTAACCCACTCTCACCTCAGAGTACTGCATCCTCCAACCATCCTTCTGCTGATACCAGCATAGGAGAGACATCCCCACCCACAATTACAGCAGCGCAGGTGCGCAGAGAGCTGAGGAGACTTCGTGCCAGCAAAGCAGCGGATCCAAATGGAGTATCGCCACGACTGCTGAAGGCTTGTGCGATTGGAGTTGGGGAGTCCTCTACAGCGCATCTTCAACCTGAGCCTGGAACAGGGGAGAGTCCCGAGGTTTTGGAAAATATCTTGTATCACCCCAGTCCCAAAGGTATCACGTCCTAGTGAGCTGAATGACTTCCAGCCTGTTGCTCTGACGTCACATGAGATGAAGACCATGGAGCGGCTGCTGCTTCACCACCTGAGGCCACAGGTCCGCCGTGCCCTCGACCCTCTGCAGTTCGCATACCAGGAGAAGGTGGGAGCAGAGGATGCCATCATCTATATGCTACATCGATCCCTCTCCCACCTGGACAGAGGCAGTGGTGCTGTAAGAATTATGTTTTTGGACTTCTCTAGCGCCTTCAACACCATCCAACCTCTGCTCCTTAGGGACAAGCTGACTGAGATAGGAGTAGATTCACACCTGGTGGAATGGATCGTGGACTATCTTACAAACAGACCTCAGTATGTGCGTCTTGGGAACTGCAGGTCTGACATTGTGGTCAGCAACACAGGAGTGCCGCAGGGGACTGTACTTTCTCCGGTCCTGTTCAGCCTATATACATCAGACTTCCAATACGATTCGGAGTCCTGCCACGTGCAAAAGTTCACTGATGACACTGCTATCGTGGGCTGCATCAGGAGTGGGCAGGAGGAGGAGTACAGGAAGCTAATCAAAGACTTTGTTAAATGGTGCGCCTCAAACCACTTACACCTGAACACCAGCAAGACCAAGGAACTGGTGGTGGATTTTAGGAGGCCCAGGCCCCTCATGGACCCCGTGATCATCAGAGGAGACTGTGTACAGAGGGTACAGACCTATAAATACCTGGGAGTGCAGCTGGATGACAAATTGGACTGGAGTGCCAATACTGATGCTCTGTGTAAGAAAGGTCAGAGCCGACTATACTTCATTAGAAGGTTGGCGTCCTTCAACATCTGCAATAAGATGCTGCAGATATTCTACCAGACGGTTGTGGCGAGTGCCCTCTTCTACGTGGTGGTGTGCTGGGGAGGCAGCATAAAGAAGAGGGACGTCTCACGCCTGGACAAACTTGTTAGGAAGGCAGGCTCTATTATAGGAATGAAGCTGGACAGTTTAACATCTGTAGCAGAGCGACGGGCTCTAAGCAAACTCCTGTCAATCATGAAGAATCCACTGCATCCACTTAACAGTGTCATCTCCAGGCAGAGGAGTAGCTTCAGCGACAGACTGCTGTCACTGTCCTGCTCCACTGACAGACTGAGGAGATCGTTCCTCCCCCACACTATGCGACTCTTCAATTTCACCCGGGGGAGTAAATGCTAACATTATTCAAAGTTATTGTCTGTTTTTACATGCATTTTTATTACTCTTTAATTTAATATTGTTCTTTATCACTATGCTGCTGCTGGAGTATGTGAATTTCCCCTTGGGATTAATAAAGTATCTATCTATCTATCTATCTAAAGGAGCCCCAGTAGCATTCTTTACACACTTCTGCTGAATAATTTGTTGGCTGAAAGTCCTCATTGTTAGTGTGTCAGAGAGATGATGTGCAGCATTGTTCAGAATGGCGCTCAGTTTTATTTTAATTCTCTTCTTTGCTATGACCTATAGGGGGCCCAGAGTGTGTCACATAACTGAACCTGCCCTTTTAATCAGCTTGTTAATTTGGTGGGCCTCTCCTGAAGTGAGGTTACCAGCTCAGCCCAAGACTCCACACTGACCATCACAGATTTATAAAAGATGTGAAGAATGTCAATACCCAGATTAAAGGAACAAAGTCTCCTAAGGAACACACTATCTATATATAGTTCCTTTGTGTTCTGAGACCAGTCCAGCCTGTCATTAATGTGGACCCCCAAGTACTTGTAGGAGTGAACCACCTCTACATTCACTCTGTGAAAAGTGACAAGACATAGAGGCACTTCAAGCATATTTGACTCTCACCTAATCATCAACAAGCACTACTGGTAAATAACGCATCATTGTAAAAAAATATAACAGAAATAATCAACTTTCCATTCAACAAAAAAAAAAAATTGACACATATTTTACCATAAAAAAGGTTTAGTTCTATCATCTCACATAAGATACTAATTTAGAATATAGCACACATAACGGTTTTAGCAATGACTGTTGCCATTAAAATAATGACGGAGAATACCTCATCAGTGCAATTATTGTATCTGCAGGTTGTCGACTTCAAAGTAAGTTCTGTTGTGAGTAACACTCTCCTCCATGCAAGCCTTCCAGGCATTTGTTCATTCCCTGCAGCAATTTTGTGAAAGAGCTCCACATATGCCTGTGGTATTTGGATTGGATATGTTTCATTGAAAATGGCTCAGCACAGTCAAATGGGACGTGATCTGAAGAGTACGAGACCCATCCAAGTCTGGGCACTTGTTTGCTGAAGATTTTGATGTTTACATGTTGATCTTTTTATTTTATTTTTATCAGGCTTAATTGTGTAAGATTGATAAACTAGAATTTTGCAAGCATGTTATTTAGGATTATGGATTTTAATGGAAAAAGATATGTAAAAGTAAACATTTGACATGCATGCTTGTTGTATTACAGTTCTGATTTGTACAGCATATAACCATTTTATGGTGTTTTTTTCCAAATGATATAATCTTGTATCAGAATTGGAAGAAGTTAAATTTGTCTAAATGTCAACCTATCCATTTTTTTTTACCCCAGTAGTCCAGTGCAGGGTCATGGGGTTCTAAAGCCTATCTCTGCAGCGTTGGATGTAAGGGAAAAGGCAATGCTGGAAGGGGCACCAGTCTGTCGCAGGGCATCTGAACATGTTGTAACACCTTTGTAATGACGTAAAGGTAAACATTTCTAACTTCCTGATATGTTGTAGGGACTGGTATTTCTGATCGATTAGGGAAAAATTTTGAAAATGGAGCCACAAAAATGCATCTTTTCATTTGATCATTAACAGTTGGTTAAAATTACATAATGACATAGTGACATATTAAGATGAATTAAAATAAATGGAAACTTGAGATTAATAAAAGCAAATGCACTTTAATGTAGAGAGTTATCAAATTTCAGTTCTTGTGGAATCAAAATGATGTCATTTACATTTATTTTGGCTTTGATGTTAGCAAAGTGGGTGCATGAGACGTTTCAATTTGCTAATATGGCATTCTTTGTATTTAACCAAGACTGGAATCTTGTGGAATTATTCCAGAAGCAAACTGAAAGCTAATTCACCTTTAAAACATATCCATACAGTACGGATTATAACTGAAGAGCGACATCCTGTTTAATACGTTAATATGTCTACTTATCTAATGATCAGACCCTAGGCCTCAAGAAGTTGGAGAGTAAAGAGAAAGGGCTAAAGGTCAGTAGAAAATGGCCTGTGAAAGAGCAATGACTACAAGCTCGTAGGCTCATGAAATAATAGAAGTAAGGATTATCACAAGTGATGTAGAAGTAATTACTGTCGCCAGGCAATGACAAGCAAGTGGTAGGGCAATATGGCTGCTTTGATGTCAGTCTTGTAACCGCAAAGAACAGAAAGCACTTAATTCACAAATAATGTAGAACGCTGCCTTTTTAATGTAAAGTTAGTGTGTGCTTGGTGTGTGGGTGTGTGTGTTTGTACCCTGTGGTGGGCTGGCACCCTGCCTGGGGTTTGCGTGTTTGTGCCCTGCAGTGGGCTGGCGCCCTGCCCGGGGTTTGTTTCCTGCCTTGCGCTCTGTGTTGGCTGGGATTGGCTCCAGCAGACCCCCGTGACCCTGTAGTTAGGGTATAGCGGGTTGGATAATGGATGGATAGATGGATAGTGTTAATATTGGTAGGATTAAGCACCTCTAAAAATGTACTGTTAGTTGAAAGTTTCATTGGCAGATTTGTATATATAATGTTCTTTGAGTATGCTTGTTATAAATTGTCACACAATTTTGTTAATTAGCATTAACCTTTAGCTATTTTCTCACCAAGATTTGTTTTATTCATGTCCTTGTCAAATGTTAAAAGAAGAAAAAAATCCAAATCACTATGGCCATGGTAATTAACAAAAACAAACAGAGTCCTACAAATGGGAACTCTCTCCTTTCCCTTTTAACACTCTAGACGGTGCCATACTGGGCCAAAGTATTCCAACAGTTGTCTGACTCCCGGGACATATTCTGAAAAGGAAAATCCCATAAGGCACACATGAAAAGGGAAACGGACTTGCTGTATGTAGGGGAGGGAATGGAGGATGAAGTATCTAAAAACAAAGACATACACTGTACGTATATCCAGTGTCCCGATTCTTAAAACAGAATGATATGCCTGTTCTGTGTTATCTCGTAGAATGCAAAACAAACTGTAAGAGTCTGACTTCTCTTACAGCTACAAGTTCTTTTTAAAGTTTGTAGTTGTACTGCACTCCTCTCTACTCCCTCAAGTCATTCTGTTGAAGGATTTAAGAGTTGTCTTCCCTGAACGGTTATACTGGATGGGCTTGTAAATGCCAGATTATTGGGAGTCAGCTTCCATTCCTCCATGCGATCACAGATACAAGTGGGGTTTTATAAGCTACTAATTGTTTCCAGAAAGACTCACAATTCTCATGCTTTTGGTTTGAGGCCATGTGTGTTCTGTCGACCAACAGTGGAGGAGAGACATGACAGCAAAAAGTCTGACATCATCAACAGCAGCCACTTGCACAGCCTAATGGAATATTTTAAAAATGACCTTTTTTGGATTTTAAGGCTAATTTGAATAGCCAAATGCCAGAGCTCTTTGAAATAAACACTTCTTTGGTCATATATGGCCACAAAACTCTCTGTTCTCTCAAAGTTTCAAAAATTGTATGGCTAATGAGATGGCAAAAAATGAATTGAGAATGACATGTAACACAAGAAATGCCACTGTCCAAGTAACGTTGTTTGAAACATTTATTGAAAATTCAAAGAAAATGTAAAGAGATGTTTTTCAAAACAAACACAAAAAGACTTCTTCAATATGACATTGCAGCTTTTTATACTGTATCTATTCTAGGTTCTGTGCTTATGCTACATTATGTTACTACAGTCAATAAACTGTATGCCCTTATACTTCGCAATTTGTGGACTAATTGAATTTATTTCCTCATTCAAGATAATAGCAAAGTGAGAGGCTGATCCATTTAACTTAGGGGTGAGCCATACTAAGCTATCAAGAATAACAGTTTGTGCTTGTCTATTCAGCTTGGTCCAGCATTTGCAGGAATTAAAGTGCCTGGGATTCATGTTTTTATGTAAGTCAGAACTTGCTCTGTCTGTTAATAGAAATAGTGGTAAAAACATTGGTAATATTGGTTAAAGTGCTTAATTCTTTATTTGTTTTAAGGCATATTTCTGTTATGTGTACATAAGTACATGTAAATAGTTGTGAGAGGAGGAGGACTAGGAGATGTAAACACATAATCAGACAAGCAGGGGTAATCAGTGAGAAAAACAAAGAGAACTGAGCGCCACATTGAAGTGGAGAAGCCAGAAAAAGAAGTCAAGAACCAAAGCTGTAAACTGAGATGGACCTCTCTACTTGTTCTCTCCAAAACTATGCTACTGGGAAGGCAAGGAATGTTTTGGTTTTGTCTACTGAGGATTACCTTTCAAATGAAATGGCACTGTATTTATATGCAAAGCCACTATGCTGGAGTGACTGAAGAATCGCGTGATCCCAAACACTGTTGCATGTTAGCTGTGGAACTGGACCCGGACACAGACAGACGGACATCGTTTCTTCACCCAACACACATTTTTATTTACAAATATATTTACAAAGTTAATCAGTGCACTACCCAGTGCCTCCAGCACCGATCCCCCAAAGTCCAGGCCTCAGAGTCACTAAATGCCTTCCTTCTGGCTGCCTCCACTCCTCTCTCTGAGCTCCGTCCTCTTCCACCCGACTCTTGCTAATGAACGGAGGGAGGCGGCCCCTTTTATCCCAACCCGGATGGGCTCCAGCTGCTTCCCGGCAATCCTCCGGGGACACACCCCCGTGTGGCGGAAGTGCCGGCTGCGCACCCGGAAGCCCTCTGGGTGTCCCCAGTCTTCTTCTCCCCAGCACTTCCTGGTGTGGCGGAAGTGCTGAGGTCCAGGGTTCTTCAGGCACCGGGGCGCTGCCTGGCGGTGGCCACGGACCCCTACAGGGTTGGGCTTCCAAGCCCTCTACCCTTGGCCCCCAACACAACCAGGGCGGTTGCCCCCTCGTGGTCTGGAGGAGGCACAAGACCTCCTCCGGTCCTCCTGGGCGTCCCGGCTGGGCTCCACCCCCAGCCGCATGCGACAGTGCCCCACTGCCAGCGAAGACACATCAGTCTGAGCGACACATCCCGAGAGGGCAGTTCATCCCCGGAGTGGGTCCTACTACGTACCCAGAGTCCATCACGGCACACTGGGACGCACCACTTTGGCACCCCTTCCGAGGCCGTTGCGCCCCTCTGGTCTGCGCCGCTTTCGCCTCCATAGTCCCCGCCAGCCGGGGCACCATCCGGTTGCCGGTTGAGAGTCCTCCAGTGGAGTAGCCCGTTCCAGGAGGGCAGGTTCCCAACGGGGTAGGTCCTACTGCTCGTTGGGGCTTCGGTCCTGTAAAGAGACAAAAAGGAGGGCCAGAAGCACTGCCTGGACACCCGCACTGGGCATCCCTCCGATCTCTGTACCGGCAGCACTCTCCCCCCCTACCGGCAGCCCGCGACTTGCCTGTTTGGCGCCTCCGCCGCAGGTTACATGCCCTTCCGTTCGTCCTTACCGGGACCGCTCTCACAGGCGGCTCCTCCACCCACCCAGGGGTTTCCCTCTGCCTCCGCCGAGGACGACCCTTCACTGGACGTGCGCACCCAGCGACACGTCCCTTCCTATCGGAGGAACCGGCATTCACCCCTCGATTCCTCCTTTTCCTCTAGGACGCTCTGACGGTCTGGGTCTGAACATGGCGAAAGCTCAAATCCAGCCCCGTCTGCGTCCCTGCAGAGCGACGGGAGACTGCCGCGGGCTTGGAGCGCAGGGCGCTAGAACCCAGGGCACTCATCAGCCCTTGTCCTGCCAGCCCCTGCGATCTCGCTCTCCTCGCTCTGCGCGCAGCCTGCACCACCGCGTCCACTGTCAGAGAATTGCGTACTTGCTGCCGGTCATTAATATCACGGCCGATTTCGGCGACTTCTCCCTCATGCTGTACGGGGAGGGCAACACTCACCTTCCCCGCCATGCTCCTCCGGCCAAAGGCTCCAGTGCCGCGCCATTCCTCCGCAGCCTGCGGCGTCTCGGATGATGCGATCGCTGTCCCCTTCAGCTTCTCCAGCTCCATGGAGGGAGCACGTAGCACCTGCAACAAAGGTGACTCTACGGGCCGAAGGCACTCCTCCGGCTCGCACAGAGCCACTGGCAAGAACAGGGAGACAGGCATCAGTGGGCTTACCTGTCCATCAGCCACACGCGTCGTCTGCCTCCTGCGGGCCTCTCCCTCTGCTCCAATCGGGTCTCTCTTTGGCCCGGGACGGACATTCCTTGGTCCCGCCTCCAACCAATCATCGGCAGGCACACAAGACACACTGCCCAATCCCATGCCTGCCGCAAGGAGGGACCTCCAGTCCGTGGCCATCTTGTCTCCCCCTTTCCAGGTGCGGCAGCGTGCCTCCTGGCAGCCTCGCAGCTGCTGCAGTTTCTCGAGCTGCGGCGGCTCCGATTTCGCAGCGTCCTCTGCTACCACCCTCGCACTGCCGACGGCGTGTGGACCGGCCTGCTCCTGCCACAGACGCGGATCCGGATTGTCCCTGCCTGAGGAAACAAAGGTGAGTCCGACCCCGAAGGGCCAACTACCGCAGGGCAGGGCACTTACCTCCCGGATCCCGTCACTCCGAGGCGCCTGTCTCGGTGTGGCCTTAGGTGTCGCAATGCCGGCCTGGCCGTCCTGCGTGGCAGCGCGTCCGTCTGAGCCTGCTGCACTCCGGCAACGCCCGATCTCCTTCCTCCGCACATGGGGAACTTGGCCATACTGCGGACCGGTGGCGGTCCATGGGGAAAACTGCTCCCGCGGGGTTGTGCACGTGCCGCTCCCGCGGCGAGTGTGTGGAGTCCGCTGCTGTGCCGGGCCGTCCACAAACTGATTTTTTTCTGCAGGTCCCCGTCTTGAACCAGACGGAGCATCCTGCCGACTACGCCACTTTGGAACTGGACCCGGACATAGACAGACGGACATCGTTTCTTCACCCAACACACATTTTTATTTACAAATATATTTACAAAGTTAATCAGTACACTACCCAGTGCCTCCAGCACCGATCCCCCAAAGTCCAGGCCTCAAAGTCACTAAATGCCTTCCTTCTGGCTGCCTCCACTCCTCTCTCTGAGCTCCGTCCTCTTCCACCTGACTCTTGCTAATGAACGGAGGGAGGCGGCCCCTTTTATCCCAACCCGGATGGGCTCCAGCTGCTTCCCGGCAATCCTCCGCGGACACACCCCCGTGTGGCGGAAGTGCCGGCTGCGCACCCGGAAGCCCTCTGGGTGTCCCCAGTCTTCTTCTCCCCAGCACTTCCAGGTCCAGGGTTCTTCAGGCACCGGGGCGCTGCCTGGCGGTGGCCACGGGCCCCTACAGGGTTGGGCTTCCAAGCCCTCTACCCGTGGCCCCCAACACAACCAGGGCGGTTGCCCTCTCGTGGTCTGGAGGAGGCACAAGCCCTCCTCCGGTCCTCCTGGGCGTCCCGGCTGGGCTCCATCCCCTTATTCACTTTAATAGAAAATAACCCAAAGTGCCAAATAAATAATGAAAAGGATTTCTCATGAAAAAATATTAGAAAAACAACATACAGTATATACTCGCGGAAAAGTTCTCCTGCTGATAAGTTGGGGCTTAATTTTACTGTATAATTTCCTGAATTTTATAATGTCGGTCATATAAGTCGAATGCGGAAAACTCACCCTATTGGTCCAAGAGGTTATGATATGCTAACTCCCACCTGAGAGAGTAATCATGGAGCACACTGCCTTTTTTTCTATGTATTGTGCATAAGTGACCATACGGTAATACCCGAAATATTTCGAAGTGACGTTTGCACCGATTTGTGTTTTTTGTATCTCACACCCTCATACACCTTTATTGTAACAGCATCCCTTATCTACAAGGGAATGCTCAATCAGAAGAAAATATGAAGCTGTTTTAAATTAAAAGTCGTTGAAGTGGTGAAAGAAATGTGTAATTGCAGTGCTGTAACACAATTTGATGTGTCTGACAAACTGGTGCAAGACTGGAGGAAGCAAGAAGATGTCATATTTTTCAACAGACATATAAGTTGGGTTCTGATTTTATGATTGATTTTTCGGGTTTCAAGAACTCACTTTTATGCGAGTATGTACGGTATATAAAATTACCCAGAGCTTATTAAAATAAAAGTAGCCCATAAGTAAAACTCTTTCGGCCTTATTAATAAAATGATTGTGAAGCAATATTACTTTTTGTACTTTATGAACCAGGAGTATGTACAGCACAGTAAGTGACCTTATCCTTAAATATCTTACAGTTTATGATAATGATACAGACTTCATTGAGTTGGAAAAGGCATGACGATGTCAAAAAATGACACCACTAACTCATGAATGACCTCTCAGCAGAGATGTGCTGTCTTGTGACTCCAGCTAGTGAGTCCAAAGAGCAAATATTGAGCCATTCATGTCTCCTCCTCCTCCTTCTCCCAGTAGTCCCCAATGCTTCACGACAAAGCTTTGTTGACCTTTGAGCTTAGTAGCTCTGATTCTATGTGGGCAAGAGAGTTTGTTAGATTTGAATCAAGGCAAAGATCTAGCTCTTGCTTTCTAGCCTATCTCCGATCTATAATAATTTACTGGGCTGAATCTTTTGTACAGTAGGTTCACGTTTGTTGTTGTTTCTTCCCTGTGCAATTCTGAATCAATCAGATGATGCCTGCTTCAAGCTCTATGTGGAATTTATCAATATGGTGTTTTTATTTTATTATTTTACTATACTCATCTGCTTTTTACTTTCAGACTCTAATGTCACTGAAAAGCTTCTGGTGCCATATTCAGAAGGTCGCCATGTAAAGATAGGAGTGATTCATTATTTTTTAAATCTATTTAAAATAATGCATTCTAAAAGTGTACATTCTTAGCTTATAAGCATTATGTTTTCAAGTAATTCTTATTTTCATAATATTTCTTTGATGTATGAGCTGCCTTAACTTAAGTTCCAAATCTGGAAATTCCAACTCCCTTTAAGAAGCGTCGTTACTTGAGTGTGCAGTGAATTCCAATGATTTTGCACCCAGTGAGTTTGTGCAGCCGAGATGTGTACAACAAGCTCTGTGCTGCTGTGTATTGTGCATTCATTAAGCAGTGGCGAGAGCTGCTAAGACATGAAGTATACATAAACACTTAAGCACACACTGTCTCAAGACAGCCTAGCAGTCGTGATTTCTACTTTTCTTTTCCGTGTCACATGCCATGAAGTTACTTTCAAATGACACGAGCTAGTGAGTCCAGAGAATCAGCCCTTCTTGTCATTGAAATGTTACGAGCCATGTGGGATGTACTTGAAACTGCCTGCCTGTTTAACTAGGACATCCTGACTTCATTTGTACCAGCACATTTCAATTAGAAAATGAGGTCATTTATTACTTTTAACTTTATATTGAATTCTCTGATAATAGTTTCTATATAAGAAGTCCTATTTCTATGAACCAGATATCTATCCAGGACTCTTAATATATTTAACTAATTTGGGACTTTACATAATACTTCATGGCATACAAGGCTCTGAATTTTAAATAGCAAATAAATTAAACTAATTAGTAGCAAAAACTAGTCACCAATTAAAATAAACCTGTAACTACTGTGGCTCTCCTGGATCAGTGAAGGCTACCCCTGACATATACAGAAGTGGCCAAAAGTTTTTGGCAGTAACACAGATGTTGTGTTTTGCCAGCTTTGCTGCTTCAGCATTTTTTTTACATGTTTCTATGATATACTGAAGAAAAATTATAAACATTTCATAAGTTTCAAACGCTTTTATTGACAAATACATCAAATTTATGTAAAGAGTCAATATCTACAGTGTTGACCCTTCTACTTAATAACTTTTGCAATTCACTCTGGCATGCTGGATATCAGCTTCTTGGCCAAATCCTGACTAATTGTGATCCATTTGTGCCTTTTTAGTGCTTGGAGTTGATCACAAGTTGTGGGCTTCTGCTTTTTGGGAATTGACCACATGTTCTCAATGGGATTAAGCTCTGGGGAGTTTTCCTGGCCACGGTCCAAACTTTCAATGTTATAATCTCTGAGCCACTTCATCATGCAGGAAAATACACAGATCATCACCAAAATGCGCCTGGATTGTTGGGAAAAGTTGTTCTTGGAGGATGTTTTGATACCATTCTTTATGACGGTGTTCTTGGACAGAATTTTGAAAGGGCTCACGCCCTTGGATGAGAAGCAACCCCGCCCCCACATGGATTGTGTCAGGATAATTCACTGTTGGCACGACTAATTCACAGTTCCCTTCAAGGGATAATTCATTTTCCAGATGTCCTAAACAGTCGGAAGGAGGATTCATCTGAAAAAATATCTTTGCACCAGTCTTCTGCTGTCCATTCCTTATACTTCCTGGAGAATTGCAGTCTGTCCCTGATGTTTTTCTTGGAAAGAAGTGGCTTCTTTGCTGCCCTTCTTGACACAAGGCTGTTGTCCAAAAGTCTTCACCTCACAGTGTGTGCAGATGCACTCACATCCGCCTGCTGCCAATACTGAGCATTGAGGAGACGGTTCTGGAGACTTTTAGCTGATCATTTTAAGCCAGGGCCAAAATAAGTGAAAATGTTTTTTTGTGATAGTTACCTTTTTATGCGAATAAAGATCTTTGCAATGAATTAACACTGTGCACAGTAATATAAAAACAATGCGAATTGCCACCACAAAAACTGAAGCTGCAAATTTTGCAAAACATAACATCTGTGTCAGGCCAAAACTTTTGACCACTACTGTAGGTTGTTACTAGAATATACCATTTATCTGTGTGCTAATTGGAATAAATTAAAATATGTTTAAATGTTATGCAAATGTACCTAAATGATAAAAGGAGCTGTTCTCTTAAGACTAACCAGTCATGCTGTTCACAGGCCATGGCTCCACTCAGGACTCTTCCTTATTTACAGAGTACTTTCCATAACAGTTCAATATGGAGTTGAACAGGGAAAAAGTGGGTAGCGACATCAGCTGCCTGGGGGCAACACACTTATTAGGTGGCCTAGAATAAAATCGGTGTGGGATGCCCATGGTAAATTGTGAATGAGACAGGACTATTCAGTACTCCAGTACAGTACACAGTATGCAAAGTAGACTGCCAGTTTTGGCAGCACCCAACAGCAGTCAGTCTTAGTGCCCACGGCCGCGTCTGGTACAACTCACCTTGGACACCCCAGAGGTTTTTTTCCTCAGCAATGCTGCTCACTCGAGTTTTTACTTTCCTCACCTCTGCTGTCAACTGCCCATATCTTAGATATAAATGGAATTATATTGTTGCTGTCCGTTTATGTTAGTGGATTTGAAATTGCTCTGATGTACTGTTTGTTAAATCTAATGTGTTTTTTTTACATATTTACATCATGGATTTTATACCTTGTCACGCATGCGCGAGTAGGAGGCCGCGGACGGACCTGAAACCGCTTCGAAAGACGTTCGCCGGCAGGGAATGGCGGGGTACTAACCTTTCTGCTCTCTCTTCCAGGAAAAAAGACGCTCCGCCATCATAACCTGCCCGCAGTACGTCCACTTCCGCCCTTCCTCCACCATCTTCCCTGACGTCAGCAATCCCGTCATCCCTCACGCTTCCTTCCCAGCATTCCTCCACTTCCGGCTCCTCCTCTATAAAATGGCCGCCGACGCCTTGGAAGGGCGTCGCGCATATGAACATTTATGTTTATACTTTTGACCTGTTTTGTAACAAACTTTACTTTTTTGTACAGTATACGGGGCCGGAAACCCCAACCCTTTATGCTGTGTGTTCTCTCTTTTTTACAACCTATAAATAAAAACGCTCAGCTGGTGGGAGGATGTGGTAGCAGAGTTCTAGAGACGGAGACAAAGAATGAGAGAGATGGACTGCTGTGGTCATGACAATGAAGGGCAAGCCACCCCACCGAGAGGTAGAAGCCCAAAGACCATAGGGGTAGACTGATGGAGGCTACAGGGTCTTATGTTGAAGTTTGTTTTGTTGAAATTCCACTTTGTTTATAGCTCTCTTTGTGTTTTAATTGTTTACAAAAGACCTTCTTAATGAATACTTTGGACGCCTTGGCTTAACTCTGGGCTCAAAATGCCCAAATAGCACCCCTTACTGATCCCAAGAGCTTAGCTGTTTGCTTCTCCTTTGCATTTATCTCTATTTCCAAAACCCCGATTCATTTGTGGCCATAACAATGGCCCTCTTTGGCCTACTGGTAGACATCAGAGAAAAAGGCATAGGTATAGACACAGCTTTGGAACTCACTACCACCTGAGCTTAGAAATATTGAATCATTTTCACTTTTCAAATCTAAACTTAAAACTCATTTGTTTATGACTGCTTTTTCTCTTTGATTACAATTGCTCTGTCTGATTTTAACTTTTGTATTTTACTTTTGTTTATAATCTGTGTTTTATCTATTGTTCGGTGTCCTTGAGTGTTTAGAAAGGCGCCTACAAATAAATCAAATAAAATGTATTATTATCAGAAATATAGTAAGAGGCCACTTTAAGAAAAATGCTTTGTGATGATGTTAACCACAAACAAATTCAAAACATGAGTCAGACTTTGGTTTTGAGGCCCTAAGGCAAGTTAAAAATTCTAATCTTAGTCCCGATCCACATTTAAGAATTCCCAAGCCTGGCCCAGGGCAAAGTCCGGGGCTCAGTAATGTATGTTGGAAAATGAAGAGCGATAGACTGAAAAGTGAACTAAAGGAGAAAGTGGCATATAAAATGGCATGCAGTCTTTTAAGTCAAATGAAAGAAAGGCTGGCAAGTGCAACCAAAAAACATCTCAGAGTGAAAAGGTACTCCTGCAATTAGCAAGGATTTCAAATGCTTATAACAGTTGATCTGCCTCAAATGCATCTCACTAAGTAATAAAAAATGTAAGAGATCAGTAATGAGGCCCCAAATTACACATGTTTATTTCACAAAATAAATAAATAATTCACCAACAAAGCCCATGGTACAAAACATTCAAAATCAATGACGGATGGTTATTTCTCACTTGAATTAACAAGAATTAAACAAGCTATTAAAATGCAATAAAAGCACAATCAGTGCACCCATTACCCTTACTCCATTTACACATTGTCTGCAAATGAACCATTTTTAAATAACCCAGTGATTTGCCCTGAAGACACAGTTAAAACAAACAAGGTAAACAAAGCAGAGTAAATAATCTGGAAGGCTCTTGTGGCCGTGATAAAGCAGGTACGGCAGGGCCACAAAGTATCTTGAAGAGGAAATCGCAAGCCGATAAGTACACCAAGACTAATAGATCACGTGGGGCAGCAGGGCTCTGCTTACTGAAAAGAAAGAGGATTTCGAAATGGCTCACGTAAGACAGACACCGGTGTAAGCCTTGAAAACAGACAAGAGAGGGCCTGGAGCTACCATGTGCAAATTAGATTCTAGCAAGCAGCAGTGAATTACATGCTAAAATAGTTTTAAAATTGAAAATCAATATTCTAGAAGGAAAATACAATTTAAAAAAATAAAACATTTACTTAAAAGTGCTTCAACAGGAGTGACATAAGACCTTTCCTTCCATGAGGATGTCAAAAATACCTCCACGAGGTTTATGTTCCCAAATAAATTCACGATGATATGGAGGATTAGCAAATTCCTCCTAGATGTTACCCTCCCCTGCATTTCAGCATCCACTCAAATGCTCTAGGATATGATTTTCCTGCCTTTACAATACAACAAGATATACACAAATGCAAAATGATTCTTAAACCTCTGAAATGGAGCTTCAGGCTATCTACCTGCAGGCTCCAAACTCAATGCCAAAATGCGTCAAATCTAGCCCCAGGCTTCTCTGAGGCCAGCAACAAATCCAGGAACATTCTTTAAGTTTAAGGGTGAATTACATACTTGGGGACATCAGTGGAAATTAAGGTTGAAGTGCATTTAAAACTGAAGCTAGGAAGCACTTCTTTATGCAAAGAGTTGTGAGACTCTGGAACAAACTACAGAGACATGTATCTGAAACAGAAACTTTTGACAACCTTTAAGAAGAATCTGGATGAGATATTGGGACAGCTTAGCTACTAGGAAAACAAACATGCTTGATGGTCTCGTTTGTCAAATTTCTTATGTTATATCGCCTCCAGATAGGACTTTCCCAAAACTATAAGACACAAAAAGGGAAAAGTCCAGACTCAAAGCAATCCTTAATAATCTCCAAGTAATATTCAAAAGGAGTAGAGGAAAAGTGTCTAAAAATAATCCAAAATGTTTAATTTTAAACAAAACATACTTTCAAAATTCCAAATGAAATACAAAAGGGTACACCTAAAAGAGCAAACAAAAAGAGTCAGAAAACATACCATCCATCTTTTGTCTAAACCAGGGGTCCTCAATCACGGTCCTGGAGAGCCGCAGTGGCTGCAGGTTTTTGTTCTGACCTGGTTGCTTAATTAGAAAGCAATTCTTGCCAATAAAGCACTAACAAGCTATGAAATTAAATTAACTCTGCTATGTCAGGTCATTCTCATATCCTAGATTTTCTTTCCCTTTCTATCATCCAAATGATTTGAAGGCTAAAATGGACGAGTAATTCTCAGTCCCTCACTTTTTTCTCTTCATTTTTCTTCCAAGTATTTAATTAAACCCAATAGTGCAGATAAATACACACAGGTGTAAATGTAAATAAGCTAAATGGAGAAATGCTGCTCTCTCTTGTCATTTGCATGTTATTGATAATAAGGAGCAATTAAAATAGCTGTTTAAGACAAAATTAAGCAATAAGGGCTCAAAATCACTAAAGTGAAGCAGAAGTGTTACTTTAGCAATAAGTGCTTTTTATTAAGCAACTGGGTTGGAGCAAAAACCTGCAGCCACTGCGGCTCTCCAGGACCGTGATTGAGGACCCCTGGTCTAAACCCATCCTATCCTGAGCAGGGTTGTGAGGAAGCTGGAGTCAATCCCAGCAAGCATTAGGCACAAGGCAGGAACAACCACTGGACAGGATGCCAGTCCATCAAAGCAGTCAGAGAGCTATTAATCAAAATCTGCAAAACACAACCAAGAAGATTGAAAAACCAAGAAATCCCAAAACTCCCACTGATGATATTCACAATGCAAATTTCAATGTTGTAATGGAGAACCTTCTTCTTCTTTTACTAATTGTTACTGGCAGTTAGCAGTTGCCCAGAAGCAGGCCTGGAGGCATACCCAGGTTATCCATTTCTCTTTCTCTAGCTAAGGGATGAGAGATGTAGAAGCAATAGTGATCTTAGGGCTCTTTAAGGTTCCCCCTGCAGTTTCAGATTTCTCGTGTTGAGGCTTTGACATGAGGGGTTACCTGTCGCAGGCCATTTGTCTCACAGACCTCTGTGTAACATCCCTAGCCCTTCAATGAAAACCCTAAAGTGACACCCCCACCACCTGAACCCATTAGACCAGAATGACATAAGAATCTAGACCCAATTAGTATTAAAAGTGTTTAGCGTATTTATTAAAGCACATGAATAAAATACAAAATTAGACTGAAGACTGAATGCAAAATGTAAATAATAAAAAAATTATTCTTACAGCAGTTTAGCAGTGATGACACAGATGCAGATCCACAAATCGTATTCTGTTCATATAAGAAATATTTTGTGCCCATCCCATTCATTGATTCATTTTTGTCCCGCCCTGGACTTCCCTTTCTGCGGTGGTGTGCCACTTCTCTTCAGTCTGTTACTCAAAAATATAAAAGTTCAAAAGTTCAGTTCATTGTACCTTAGTTCACAAAGAACTGTGGCCTTTACCTGACATGAAAACCCTCAGTTTTCAGAACATTACTACATTTTTGATTTCTCAAGTTGACAGTTAAATCATCACAAGCCAATCTTAGGATTTCTTTATTTGAGTCTCTCCAGTCCATCTCTGGCCCAGTCCGGTTCTTAGGTCAAGGCTTTCACTAGTGGGCCATGGTGGTCTAGATTCCTGACACTGTCAAACATAATGTGCATTACTGGAGTGTGAAGCAAACACTCAAGAAGTGTTCCTACCTTTCAAAACTCAGATAATATCATACACTCCAATCCTTTTCAAAAACTCAAATTTACACTTAGATACATTGACAAGACTGTCGTAAAAAAACTTTTTTATGGTAAATTTCTCCTGTCTTAAAGATCTCATTTAATTAAAAAGATATGTAACTTGCGCACTGTGTGCTATTCCATCTTCCCAACATGATACCTTTTACTGGATTAGGTGCCCCTCCTCAACCGATTCCAGCTCTGCCTTCCCTATGCTGCAATCAGCGTCTGTAGGATCCCTGGTCACTACTACGTTGCAGCAGAAGGAGCAATTCTGTCCACCCTGGCACATCTCTAAAGCAGCTCAACTGCGGGTTTTCCACTGACCACTTCACCACTTTCTCTTTGCATGGGCTCCCAACCCAGTTCTGCTTTCTTTCTTCTTGTCTCTTCCTCGGATTACTTTATGCTCTTTTACTCTCACTTTCTGCCCTCAGGCTCTTCTATACTCCTGTGAGTGCGGCATCCTAATCGCTCTCCAGTGTGTGGAAAGCTCTTCGATTTAGCTGTTTGCGCTCCTCCACACTGGACACATCTTGGCAGCCAAGCTCCACAGCTGCACCCGCACCCACAGAGTTGCACTGATTTTATTTAAAGACTCATCCACTCATTTATGGTGCCCATTTGTAGGAAAGGATGGAATTAAAACAAAACTGAGTGCCATTATGAACAATACTGCACATAATCTCTCTGTGACATACAAAGACTGAAGACTATCAGCCAATGAATCATTCAGCAGAAGTGTGTGAAGAAACACTACTGGGGCTCCTTTATACCAACAGCAATACGTCTGCATACTGGGACTGGGACTGCCAAGTCAGAAGATTTCTTTCTTTTCTTTGTTCATATTTTTAGTTATTCTGCTGTGTGTTCAGACTATAGTGTGAGTGTGTATACTTATTTATCTTTCTACTGGTATATGTATTTATTTATTTAAAGAGTTTCTGTAAAAAGCCAAATTTTTCCCCTGGGAACAAATATTCCTTCCTTCCTTCCCACGTACCTACACACCCAAACACCCACCCACCCACTCATTTTTCTGTATCCCACCCCATCGTTTCCTTGCCTGAATCTCTTTGCCAGTAATATGACAGCATGTTCTCCAATATATTGTCTTTGCCCTTCTCACTTCTTTTCTTACTATTGCTTCTGCTCTTTCCTATTATACTGTAAGAAGATGACTAGGAATAACACCGCCTTACTTTTCTAAAAGCCTTATTTTGCTCCTTCACAGCTCTTTTGCACTCATTTACTACCAACGAGTTACTTTTCTTCTGCTGACACCCTTCGATCTGTTAATTGCTACTTTACCTATCATGTTGTGTACATTACACATAATATTGTCAACAACACCCAAAACCAAATGATCTTAAATCTGCTTTCATAGAAGTCTACAAATAATTACCTTTTTTTTTATTTAATGTAGACATATGAACACTTTTTCCTCAATGCACTTCTCTTACCATTGTAGAAAAAATAGATAAATGAGCACTTCTTAGCAGTGGTGTCGTTTTTTGGTGGTGGTGTTTCCAGGACTTGATCTTTGAGGACTCAGCCCTTCTTCCTCCCTTTCTGTTTTCTGACAATGCTTGTAGACTGCATGACGATTTGTAAGCCCCTAGTACTGTAAGTGCTGAAGCTAGCAACACCCCTGCTTCTTACTGTTCTTCACTTCCCATTCATATCCTCATGCTGGATCTTCAGACACCAGTGTAAGGTCTATAGCTGAAACAGTATTAATATTTAGATTTACTCTTGTACAGCTGCCATCATTTAAGCATACAAGACATTTCTCTTCCAGAACTTTTTCCACTGCAGACCCCATATCTGTGCAACAAAAATCCCATATTATAGTATTAGCAATACAATCCCCACACCATATAATCTTATTTTCTTTGTTTCCACTGTTAAGGGATTGTCTTTTAAGTAACTATTAAGATCACTCCTGCAGTGGTTACAGTGGGTGGCAGCCTACCACAGAGCATCCACTGAAGTGCAGTATGCTATAAAGAAGGTGAAAATGGCCCCACTACAGAAGAATACGAACAGTGATTCGACTGAATGAACACTCAACAAAGGATCTAAATCTCTATAGATATAAAATCCAATGTCTGTCTGTCTGTATGTCCACTTTTCATGAGAGAACTACAGTACGTAACAGATTTAGATCGGGTTTTTTTCTATAATTTGCTTGAACATTTCGGTTGATTTTGCGACTTCTCTCATCGCGCTAAGTATCATAGTTTGCCTGTAGGAGCGATATATTCGTGCTAATCCAAGACTACAAGGCTACGGGCTGAGGGGAGGAGGAAATGTGATGTCAGGAGTAGGAAGCTGGGAGAGGGGCCCTCCTCACTGTCCTGTTTCACTACTACGCGGGTGGAGCTGTGGGGATGGCTAATAATGATCAAAATGTACATGAACTTTGCAGTGAATCAGCAGAACTCACAGAAAGCAGCTTAAATATTTCGCATTACTAGATGAGTTCCTGCTTTGTGCCTAGTGTCACCAGGACAGGATTTGGCTCTCTGCTGCCCTACAATGATACAAATTGGGCCTGGAAAGTGGAGTTGCGATTGAAATGAGGAGAAATCTTTAAAGTGCGTGGCAATGTCAGGTGTGGGTTGGAAGCCATCCTTCTTGACCCAATGATCTGGCAGGGAGTCCTGCAATTAACATACATCCCATACCCATCTTGAGACTACAACTATCATTAGGTCGCAAAAACATTAATTAAATTGCAGATGCGTGAAAACAGCAGAATCGATCACAGCTCAGATGTACTTCAATGTAAAACATTCTCCTTCATTTCAGGATTTCTCATGGCAAGCTCATTCCACAATGTAAAATATGATTAATGAAACTCCGAAAATGTCATGCTGCCCATGCCAGCTTGTATGGCTATAGTATACCCTGACTGATTAATTGTGACAGAGAGGCAAAGGGGAAGAAACATTCTCTGCTTGGGGGGTTGTATGGAAAAGTTGAAATCGGCTATGACTGGGAACTACCGTGAAACTCACCAGTTAATCAGAAACAACTGGTTAGCCAAGTCGTTTATCACCCATTGGTTGGACATTGGGCAGACGGCTGTTACCTTGGTATATTCACCTCACAGCAAATAAAGCCAGGGCATCAGGACTCTAATAAGCCAATCTTTGTTAGCTGACAGGTTGATTAACAACTCTCTGCAGGCCCACTGAAGGGGTGTGTGTGGGTGTGATTGAAAGAGTGGGCCCTAAGATGTACTTGCAGATTTGGTTCCTGCCTTGATCCAGCTGGGACTTTAAAATAGATTATTAGATTTGTTTGCAAAGATAAACTTCTTATTTGATGCTGTGTATACTGGGGAAAGCAAATGATCCATCAATCCCTCTATTTTCTAAACCAGTTTTCTCCATTATAGGGTTGCAAAGTGGCACTGTTGTCAAGGAAGGCTCCAAAACCAACCCTTGAGGAGATGCCAGTCCATCACAGGGCACAATCACCCGTACCTTGCCTTGCCAATTTGGAATCATCTGTTAATTTCACCTGCTCGGCTTAAGCACACAGTGGTACAGTAGGTAGCAGATCCACCATCTTTAGTTCAAATCTTGTGCTTAGCTGTTGTCCATATGGAGTTTCTCCATTCTCCCTATGGAGTTTCCTCAGGTCTTCTAGTTTTCGTTGTATACTTCACAAAGGTGTACATTATTGTTTTGTTTGTGAAAGTGTTTATTTGATATTTGGACTTCTAACATGCCAGAGGCTGTTCACCTTGGAGACCTACTGTGGATATGGGTACGACCTGGTGCAAGATTTACACCATCTCCCCCGGATTTTCAAGGGTCGGCGAGAGCTCCCTGGACACTGCCGGAAGCGCGACGCTTTCCAAAGCGCGGGCCCCTCTCCCGGGACGAACCCATTCCAGGGTGGCCCTGCCCTTTAACGAGAAAAGAGAACTCTCCCCGGGGCTCCCGCCAGCTTCTCCGGGATCGCTTGCGTCACTGCACTGGATGCCCCCCGCCCGCGGAGGAGGGCAGGGTGCCTGTCTCTGCCACTCTGGATTCAGGGATCTGAACCCGACTCCCTTTCGATGGGACGGAGGCCATCGCCCCACGATTCGGAAAGGCACTCGCCCATCCCTTAGGACCGACTGACCCATGTTCAACTGCTGTTCACATGGAACTCTGCTCCACTTCGGCCTTCAAAGCGCTCATTTGAATATTTGCTACTACCACCAAGATCCGCACCCGTGGCGGCTCCACCCGGGCCTTCACCCTAGGCTTCAGCGTGCACCACGGCGGCCCTCCTACTTGTCACGGCTTAGTCCTCTTGGCCACCAGTGCCGGCAACGGCCGGGTACGGGCCCGACGCTCCAGCGCCATCCATTTTCAGGGCTGTTTGATTCAGCAGGTGAGTTGTTACACACTCCTTAGCGGGTTCCGACTTCCATGGCCACCGTCCTGCTGTCCGTATCAACCAACACCTTTTCTGGGATCTGATGAGCGTCGGAATTGGGCGCCTTAACCAGCGTTCGGTTCATCACACGTTATGCATTCCATGTCAAAATTTTCTCACTAGTACTATAACATTTTAGGTTTTTGTTCAATATTTCTTGCATTTCTCGCATTTCATGTCATCCGATCATTGTAGACACAGAACACACATGAAATGCATGTGTTCCAAATAACGATATATTATTTACCCTATGCAACTCAAGGACTTCACACGTAGATAAAGAAGAGTTGGGTTTGGAGAACTTTTTGCCCAAGATGGGAGGCATGGGATAGCTGGCTGCTTGTGCTGATCCTGAGGTGGCCCAGGATTACAAGTTTTTTCGGAGGCTTCAGGGATTCTAGTATTAAATTGTTAGTGCTAGCGTAGGTAGGTTTATATGTGAGTGGGCACTGTGACTGGTGTTCAATTCAGGGCTGCTTTCTTCTGAAATATTGATGACCCTGACGTAAACAAACATGGGGTCCAGATAAAATATTATTAGGATACAGTTTTCAGAATGAGCAATGCAAGCATATTGTCAGAGGCCTTGTGTAACTCCTGGCTCTAATACATCACCTCTACTTCTGGCGTCTTTCCTGCCCCCCCTGTACAAGTGTAAAATGAACGCCCTGTTCAAAGCTGGTTTATCTGACGTGTATTCTGCTTTGCCTGCTCATATTAATTGTGATGCCATATGATTAAGAGTTGAAAAATTGGGCACCGTTCATTGTGAATTGTTTCTATTCAGACATGATGTGCATTTTGTTGTGCTGCCTGGCCAGAAACAGATGTGATATATTAGTGCCAGGAGATGGTGGCTGTAACAGTCAATCACGCATTGTGGATGAAGCAAAGCGTGCATTGCTGCAATCAATGAGAGTTTGGGGATTTCTCTTGTGACTAATTAGGATGAATCAAGGTTTATTACTTCAAAGGTGACAAGAGCAGGAAGTCCCCATAGTCTGAAAAATCCCATCACTCCAATAAAAGAGTAAAGTGAACAGCAAAGAAAAATTGTCGATGAAGCAGAATACCAGAGAAGGCAAGGTACTGGCACACAAGCGCCGAGGTGTCTTGAGGGTGACAGGTGAGTCCTCATTGCAGAAAGATTATGACTATCAGTGGAATCTAACTGTGTACATCCGTCAAAGCAGAGAGATGAACTGATGGCAGCCAAGCAGTAACCATGTTTTCTCTAGAGCTCAACCTGTCATTGACGAATGTCTGAATTATAGCCCTGAACTCTTACGTATTTTAAAAAGTGACAGAATATTGTTGGCAGCTCCCCACCGCCCTTCAAATGCTGTTGAATATCTCAATCCAGGAGACCCCTGCAACAGTCACGCATTCAAAATATTTTCACTTCCATTTCTATGTTATAACTAGCCAGTCATAGAAAATTAACTGATGACGGAGTAGTTGGGTAGCACAATGTCCACTTTGGCCTCAAACATCTAGGAACCAGGGTTAAGTTAGCAGCCTCTGGACTCCATGGAACTTGTGTGTACTACCCATGTCTCGGTGTTCTGTCTCCGTGTGCAACTTAAAAACCTGCATGGCAGCTGATGTCTCTGTTTTTACTGGATTTGAGTCCCCCCCCTATATCCTGGCACGGGGTCAGTTGATCACAACAATTAAAAGGAAAGATAGAGTGATGGATTATCTCAGATTGATTCTTCCACCACACAGTCACATGGAGCTGTCAGCATTGGATGCAAGGAAGAAGTCAACCTAAAATGGGATTACTGTGGGACAATGTTACAATTTAATCCTAAAATCCACAAACCCCCAGGCTCGATTAAATGAAAGCTTTAAATTTAAATTTAATTTGACTTAAATATGTGAAAGTCCCAAAGCAAACTGAAAACTTAAAAAATTCAAGATTATCACACAATGTCCAGAAACAAAGCATAAATACAAGAAAACAAAATAACAGATCTAAACACTAAATTAGCAGAAGGCAATTCAAATTAAGGTCAAAATCTGAAAATCAAAGCCAGAAAAAAAATAAAAATAAAATTCCAAAACCAAAAGATCCAAATATATATGGTAGAAAAGAGAATGACAGTTAGGCTAGTGAGGTTTAGCAACCAGAAGGAGCCAGAAGGAAAAAGGGGTCAAAAACAAGAGATCGAGAAATCACACGAAAGAATGGAAACAACAGGCAAAACATGAAGTTAAAGAAAGTAATAATAACAAGAAAAGGGTCAGCACCAAAGAAAAAGAAGACTATTGAGTAACAGGTTTTAGTGTCAACTTATTTTGCAAAAGGGGGTTTGCTATCCACAAGTGCTCAAAAGGATGACCCTTTAGCTTGTCACATCACAATCAGAAGGTCACGACCTTCGAGGACACGCCTCTAATTGCTGACCTAATGACAGGAGAAACAAATGGCATTGTAAGTATAAAAACAAAATAGCGGCAAAGATGGCTAAAAATAATTTACAACACAAAAAGTATGCCATAAGACAATCAACTGACTTCAAAATTAGATTCTTTGTCTTGAAAAAACCCTGAAAGGAGCGTAAGAATGTGCCATGTAGAACACAAACACATTTAAAAAAGTTTTGACCATGACAATGATGTTACAAGAAAAAGGGAGACCCAAACAAGAGCAGGAGGATGCTAATGCCTCAGCTCCTAATACAAATGCACATAATAATGAAGAAAAGGCTAAGGGAACTACGGTGGGCTGGCGCCCTGCCTGGGGTTTATTTCCTGCCTTGCGCCCTGTGTTGGCTAGGGATTGGCTCCAGCAGACCCCCGTGACCCTGTAGTTAGGATATAGTGGGTTGGATAATGGATGGATGGATGGATGGATGGAGGCTAAGGAAAAAAGACAAAATACAAAAAACTGTAAACAAAGACCAAACAAGAAAGTATGGTATAACTATAGAAAAGAGAAAAATTAGAAAGATTGAACAACAAAAATGAGATCCTAACAGAAATGCTCATACTCTCCCCGCCACTCACTCATTCATGCCACTGAAATACCTCCGGAGACAGTACCATACCAGAGCTACTCGGAGTCCGGAATTAGAGGGAGGATGTGTGTGTGAGACCTGTGGGGTGGGCAAGTGGGAGAGACACCTCAGCCCACAAATATCACTGTTGGTGAGTGGGCCTATGATAGTGCTGCCATAAGGAAATTTAAAGATAGAGTTGGAATGGTGTCTGGCCATAAAGTCAGAAGGGGGCTCAGCATACTGAGCTGTCAAGTGCCTGTGTTGAGGGTCAGCATGGAGGATGTGGTGCTGCCAGTCTCTACATGCTGTGGTCTGTTTTGGCTAGCAAGTCTAAAAATCACACTGCAAAGGATGGCACTGAGCCCTTGTGATAACAGTGTTAATTATTCATCTTTTGGGGTTAATCTTATTTATTTATTTATTTATTTTACAAAGTAGCATTCACTTTTTAGTGTCGCAAAACATTTGTATTTATTTTTTCATTTGTTTTTGCAAATGCCTAGACCATTAACATTTTAGGCACGATTATGATGTCAGCAGAACTGCCATTATAAATGCTGTAGCAGTGCCATGAGGCCCTATCTCTCAGTGGATAAACTACAAAAAAACACTACAATAACTGTTTAAAACTCAGGCAGGACAAGTGATAGGCGTTGTTCTGGTATTTGAACTCTTCTTTTAGTTTCTGACTTCAATTCTTGGTCTGCCCTCATGTTTTGTTTGCTTGATATGACAATGTTTTGGTTGCGACTTCAGTCAGTCCCTCACTACGCCTCTATCTTGTGTTATATCTCCTAATAAGTTCCATCTCATTTCACAAATGGACTTTAGTGGTCAGCTTTGATGGTACAACACTGTCAAAAGCTGAGCTGTAATCTATAAACAGGACTCAAGCATTGTAGTTTGTATAATCTAGATGTACCAGGATGGTATAAAGAGTAAGGGATATGCCAATCCTCTGAAGATGGCCTCTGGTGATATGCATGCTTTTAATGTGTTTCCACAGCATTCTCTCAATGCCATTCATCATGACTGAAGTGACGGCCACTGGTCTGTATTCTTTCAAACAGTCCATTTTTGTTTCCTTGGTCACATGGGTAATTATCCTTCTGAAGCAGGTAGGGACAAAAGAGTTTCACAGCAAAACTTTTAAAATATGAACGAATTGGTCATGAGCTTTTTAAATACGCTATGAATTTCCATCCGGTCTGAAAACCCAGTAGATGGCACACAAGTTTCTGCAATAGTTGCCTTTTCAGAGGTTAATGGTAAGTCACAAGAAAACGCATGGTGTTCTGCAGCCCCCCGGTCCCTAAAGCAACCTACAAAAATATACGTTGTAAAAAACGACAAACAATCATAAAGGTTTGGGGTTTTTGGCCCCATATACTGTAAAGCAAAAAAAATAGTTCAGTGTTCTTTTTTCAAAATACAACAGACACATGATGGTTGGCAGACGGACAATTTGAAAGGGGGGACCGGAAATGATGCGATGAGATGATGGGAAAATCGTGGTGGTGGATGGGAAAATTACATCATCAGGAAGGGACCAGAGGGTAGAAAGGGACCCGGAAGTGGCTGATTTCCTTAGGCGTCCGGGTAAAGTCACGGCAATGGTGCTTCATATTTTCTAAGGGAATAAAGAAAGAGAGACTAGTACCCCGCCGTTGTCCCCTGGCATGAGTTTTCGCGGTGCGCATTGGGTCCTTAAGCTGCTCCCTATGTGCTTGTGCGTGACAATGTATATATATTGTAAATACAAAAAGGCAGACAAGATGAATGGTTGGGGTACCGAATTGTCAACTCCATATAATAAAGTTGAAAAATAAGGTTGGCAAAAATAATAATGGAGAGCACTGTCTCTTTAGATGCAATTCCAAATCGAGAATGAGGAGTTATCCTGGTGACGGCCTATTTAAGATTGCCCTACAGGAAGGGGCGTGTTCAAGGTCACCAGGACCAGAAGTGACATTAGGAGTCTTCACGCTGTCAATCTTCTGATCTGAGGGTAAGTAGAGGCAGTAAGTAACAGTGCCACCTCCTGACTTGGGGTGGAATTACCATATAATAAGCCCTAAAGTTCAATCTTTCTCTCTCTCTCTCTCTGTCTAGATGTAGATAGTGTAAATGAAGCAAAAAAAACAAAGATAAAGGCACACTTAGGCAAATCCTGTAAAGTGCTGGTATACACGATTAGACTGAAGAAAGTTGGCAGTGATGCCAACTATGAAGGCAAATAAGTGGAAAGGGTCATGTGCCCTTGGTATGTAGGTTTTCTGACCTGCAATGGGAAAGATAAGAAAGGTGTTTTAAGACAGCGCCAACCCTTAACTTTGAGTGGAATTACAAGTTGGCAAGCCCTGATGCTGCCTCCCAGGCATGTGTGTGTGGCTATATACATAATATGTAAAATTTATATATATTTCAGCCACAGTTCCTTCCCTGGCTGGGGTACAAATTCATGTGTGGTGTCCTAATTGTTCATCATTGAGCCATTTATATATATTAATGTTACTTTGTTTATTTTCTGCTATATTTTTGTTGCCTGTGGTATGTTCCATGTGTTATGTGGGTAGCCACTTGCCAATCACTGCCAGGAACTGCCATCTGCCCTATAAACCCAGATGGCCACCCACAGTTTCAGGCAATTTATTTCCAATGTGCTAGAGATTTGGTAAGTGTTGTTCTGTGTCTTCTGTGATATATTTTTCTGGATTCTCATCTTTGTTTGCACTGTTTTCTGAATTTTCCTTAGATTCAGTTTTGGGACTTGGTTGCTTTTGGAATTGCCATTGTATGCTTTTTGAGAAATATTCATTTTATTTTTAAAGATCCTGTGTCTGCCCGTATTACCAACTGGAGATTGATACCCCACTCTAGTGGACATTTTTGAAAGTGTTTTGGGGATAGTGTGCTTTGGGACACCTAGTTCACCACTGTATGTAGTCTCTAGACTTGGCACAGTGGCACTTACAAGATTTCTACTTTTTTTTTCCCTACAAATGCCGCACATATTAGCTAAATGAAAACTGTCTTTCATCATTTATTCTATTCTTTATTAAGGCACATACTATAATAACCTTTTTTATTTCTTTGGAGGAATGGTTTTATCCGTCATATAAGTATAACGGTCTCTGGTATGCCAAGCTACCACAGGGCATGTTGATAATGATACATTGTTCTTACTTACCTAAGGTGCCAGATGATTAAATTCCTCCCGAAATAATGATATATGGCTTAATTTAAACTTAAGCCACATAAAGCTTTTGCAGTCAGAGCACTGAGACGAGCTACTCAATGAGCAAAGGGGATTTTAGGGAGAAAAGCAAAGCACAGGGCAGCAACAGTACACAACAAAGCCAGAGAAGGACAGCAAAACAGGCACTTTGTCATTTCAGTGCAAGAAGAGGGGCACCTGTAGGAGCTGGTGTGCCCAATATGTGTGCTAATAGCTCAATGGTATAGCAATTGACAGAGGCACCAGGGTAGCAGAGAAAAGAGCAACCAGGTAGAGCACTAGAAGGAACCGGGAGCTACAAAGGGGGTCTAATTTTCCTTTTGAAGTGAGGCCTAATGGGGACCTCAAGAGAGGGTAGCACATGCTCCCAGGTAAAGAATAACAAGACCACCAAGCTCTTCTAAAACACTGTCAATTGGTTTTTGTTTTAGACCTAAGTGAGAAGGTATTGTCGGCTGTCCATTGGCCAGCAAAGGTAAAAAAAACTTTCATGTCCAGAATTCCCGATAGGTGCTAGGCAGCAGACCAATAAACATGTCCATTGCTATGATGCCTGCACTGTTTAGAAAAAATCTGCTGGCTGATCTCAGGCCTCCTTGCAGCAGCTATCCCAAGAAAAGGATAAGCATTAATATTTGTCAAACCTTCCCACAAAGTGAGACTTGATTGGTCTTTGAGACAACAGGCTAATTCAAAGAACTGGCTGAGTTTCATGCGAGACCAGAATGCTACCTCCAGCACTGAGTGTAGGTACCTTGGTGGAAATGATCCATGCCAAGCGATGTCGGAGGTCTGTTGTCAACAGATGTGCAAACAACTGAAATCGCTACCCTCTCTCTTTAGGCTGATGGCTTGGCAAGAAAGATTCAAATCTATGCTTTCCATTCCACTGTTCCACCAGAAAAGGTGCTGAGACTGTCATCTGTGTCTGTATTCATTAAGCGAACTACCATTATTCATGTTTTCAGGTAGGGCCTTTAGAAATCTGTGAACTACACATAATGTGGCCCAACAGTGCAGAAGGTTGAGGATGGATAAAAGCAAAATAGTGTTGACTGGTAACTTCTCCAGAGTGAGGCTCAGACCTAGGCCTACACCTCCTAAAACAGGCCATTAGGAGATGAATCATGTGGTTGGATGAAAGATTGTGCTTTGTGATCCTCTACTTCAGCCAACTTGCTTTCTACTGTTGGCGGGTAGTCTCCTTGTACCTAAACTTCACCAGAAGTAGTGGGAATCCCCACGGACCCTTAGATATCTCCTGAGATGGAGCAACGTAAAAAAAAAAAAAGTGTTCACAATTTGAGCCATTACTCTTAATTGGCCAAACAGATTCTAGTGGAGGGCTGCAGGGGCATCATTTCTCGGAGGTGTAGTCTGTGGAGTGAAGAGTTGCAAACTAAAGGTTTAATAGCTGATGGAAGTACTCTGTATCTCTATAAACTGGAAAGCGTGTTCATTTCAGAAACTGAAAATGTCTTGGAATATTTCTGTGTTTACAGTGTGTAGGTCTGGAACGGATGATCTGATGCAGCAGGACTGCCATGAAGTGTCGTATTTTTGTTCACTTTGGCTTTGGGTTTCAACTGTCATGTCGGAGCAATAAGCTGCATAGGAACTCTGATGTGCAACTTATTTATGGATGTATTTAATATCTGAACAGACTCTGTTATATTGAAAGACTAAGAAAAACACAGTTGCGCGTTTCTGTTCAGTAGTTTTAGTGAGGCTCTGTTGAAAAACCCTCTAAAACGTCCTGCTAATTAACGTATACCGGCATTATTTATTGCAGAGAGGGACATGAGAGTTCAGCTCGGGCTGTTTGTTGCGGTGCATTAGACTCCACAGGCTTCTATGTGACCCTCTAGGAAAAGAGCTTCAAATTGTTACCCGCTTATTTTATTCCTTTCTGTGAATGCACTTATTTCCTAGCAATTTACAACATATTAATTGACAGATTCAATTTAACTTTAAGAAAAAATACTCCCATTGTCTTGTTTTAATGTGTCAGCAGCCAGTTTTAAAGATAGAAAGTAGAAGAGAGAGATAAAATGTAAGTATTTTTTTTTAAATCTTTTCTTACAGCTGCCTGAAAAATGAGTGGGTAGATGGATAGATGGATGGATGGCTTTGTTTTGTTTCATTCTCCACTGACAAGTAAGCTGACGTATAGAGGGAACAGTGTTCTGCCATGCTGTATTTGAACTCTTTAAATAACATATGCTTAATACTGTATAATATCTAATTCGCAGTGCTGGAGCATATTCTGATTGAAGGTTATGCAAGACAAAATTGATATCCAATAAGCCCACTAACTTTTATGAGCCCCTCTTATTATCTTACAAAGTTTATGTGGGCACCACAGCATCAGTCCTAGACGAGAAGCCAGTCCATCACAGGGCACACTAACATGCACCGAACCAGTACAGACCTGGGATATGTGAGTGTCAGCGGGAGATTTCTGTTTGAATTTGTGAGAGCTTTTGACTGAGCCTGTCTTTTGCAGCTAAGACATTCTGTACCCATGTCTTTTCCAGCACATTTATGGTGAGATCATACGGGACATTTTAACTTATTAACTGTAGTATTATATGTTAGTGTGACGGTCCAGGTCAGCTCCACTGTCCCTGAGTGCTTCTGGGAGCCTTTTGAACCTAGAACTGCTGATAACTTACCTGAGGATAAGCCAAGCAAATGAGGACACACACAGTCAGCAAAGGGTGGCTTCAAAGAGATCAAGTGCTTTTATGAAAGTCTCTGTTAAGGATCGATTAAAAAAAAAACCCAACTAATTAATCGTATAAATGTATATAATTAATTGTGATTAATTGCATCTAACATTAAAATGTAATTATAAAATGAGAAAATAAATCATCAATCAAGTAAATACACACTGAATCACAAATTTAAAATAGAATCAACAGAAAGGAATAAAAAAAAAAATTAATCGCATGGTTTAAACTTAAACAATAACCTTAAACCTGAACTTTTAACAAAATACTACTTGAGCAAGTACAACCTGAATTTGAATGCCTTCCTAACAGGCAAGTTGAAAAGAAGGTAAAAAGAAAACGCTGCCAATTCTCAAATAAGCATAGCATATGAGAGAAAGATGTGTCAAAGGAAAAAATGATCGAAACGACTGTTGACTTTGAATGCACTGCTGAAGACTAATTTAATTGAAAGAATAAGTATCTCCTAAATGGGCATACATTAAAACTCGTGTTAAAACTCCTCAAATACTATCTGCAATTGTTCATTACCATCAATGACCTGATAATCGATAAAAAAAAATTGAACTAATACAAAAGAGCAACGGGTGCTGAGCAGGCTCCTGTCAATCATGGAGAATCCACTGCATCCACTGAACAGGATAATCTCCAGACAGAGGAGCAGCTTCAGCGACAGACTGCTGTCACTGTCCTGCTCCACTGACAGACTGAGGAGATCGTTCCTCCCCCACACTATGCGACTCTTCAATTCCACCCCCTAAATGTTAACATTATACAAAATTATTGTCTGTTATACCTGTGCATCTTTATCACTCTTTAATTTAATATTGTTTTGTATCAGTATGCTGCTGCTGCTGGAATATGTGAATTTCCCCTTGGGATTAATAAAGTATCTATCTATCTATCTATCTATCTATCTATCTATCTATCTATCTATCTATCTATCTAAAAGTGTGTGCTGTGGAAATAACAGTGTAGTGCCCCTGGATCCTGACCTGACAGAGACATGCTCCTCAGGTTGGTCTGACCTGTCTGAGCAGGACGGGACTACCTGGAGAAGCCAGCATAAAAGCAGCTCTGAGATCGCCATTTTGCAGACAGTTTAGCATGTGTGTAGATTTAATGCTTTTGTGGTTGGTAGAATTGTGGTGTGCCTTTGGATTGTTTGAGTTACAAAGTGTCCCACCACAGAAAAACTGCTCTACCTACACCTTTGCTCTTGGCATACTAAAAAGATCCCTGTAGCTACTATCTTGCTTAAAACTGACAGCGTGCATTACTTAGATGGTTATGTTACATTCTTTGCATAAATTAGTGAAGATACTGCAAACTTGAACTTGGGTAGGGGTAATCAATACATTTCCATTTCACAGAATTTTGTAATTTTATTAGGACAGTCAGCACTGTCGGCTGACTGACAGAATTGCAAGTTAAACTCAGAGGCACTAGAGACCTGTTTTGGTTTTAGTGCCACTCAAAGATAACTTTTTTTAGCACGTATACGATATGAGATTGATTCAATCTTCATACAGAAATGTGAAATAAAAAAAAAAATTTAAAAAAAGTGAAATTTTTACCTTTGTAACCTTTCTCTATTGCACCAGGTCTTTTCCTTCCACGCCACTGCACCTATGTCAGTATGCATTGTGATGGATGGCCGGCTTCATATTCTGGCCCTCACCCCCAGGCCGCCAGGAGGAGCTCTCCCGAGAGCATGGACGGGTCCCGAGTTCCAGCAGGGCCTCATGGACTATGTAGTTTTTATGCGCAGCCCTGCTGGATACCTTGGAGACCACTGGGAGTCGCTGTCGGGAGGCCAGTAGACTCATTTGTGCACTATGACCCGGAAGTTCGTCACATGAAGAGCGACGGGCTTCCGGGGTGAAGCAAAAGTACTATTTACCCTGACCCGGAAGGAATAAGGACTTATGGACTGTTGGACAGGAACAATTCTTGGTCAGGGAGTATAAAAGGACTGTGGGAGCTCCCAGACGGCGAGCTGAGCTGGGTGGTAGGAGGGCAACGCGTCTGGGAGTGGAGGATTGTGATTATTTAGTATTTGTGATTGGTTAATGAATAGTGTGGAGTGGAGGGTGCTTGGTGCACGTAATTATTATAATAAATATAATTATTGTTGGACTTTTACCTGGTGTTTGGCATGGTACCTGAGGGTTAAAGGGAGCGATATCGCCCCCTGCTGTCACAGTATAAAACAAGAAAATGAACGGCAGTGCTACATATTGACATGTGCCGTATTGTTGTGAATGGCATAATACGAAACGTTAAACATTTTTTTTTAACGGTAGTATATAAATACTACACTGGATGTGTATGTAATTCTTTAGGTACCCAGTTAACTTTTTTGTATTACTGTTTTGTAATGTTTATTGAAAATGCTGCCTTGACCAAAGCACTGCCTGAGGCGTTTGCCTCGTTGCCAGCCCTGGAGGTGACAATATTTTTTTAACGCATTAACAAGGGCCACATTAATTTAAAAGATTAATGCTTTAACTTTCCCAGGCCTATGAAAAACCAAACAATGACATTTCCAAAGTGCAATGCAAAAGTTCTTCCATAAATAAATAATCCATAAAATCATGTGAAAAATCCATGAGTTCAAATTCAAATAACCCGAAGATAAAACTAATAGAAACAACACAGTCATCGGGTCCTAACTCTTCTTTCAACTGATATCTGAGCCCAACGCAACTTCCATTCTCCTGCCTCACCTTAGCCGGCACAGACACCAGCAGCTGCAGTCCTCCCTTCCGACTCTCATTTTGGCTTCCTCTGTCGTACCTTTGATAATCAACAGCGCTCTCATATTTTGTCAGTCTTGTCTTCATGAAGTGAGCTGTGCACATGACGGAGCTCTCTCAGGCTTCTTATAATAAATGATGTCCATCTTGAAAATATTACAATGGTGATCTTGGCTGTTATTTATTATTTCCCCAACACTGATTAAACGTTGTTACTTAAACCATACTTACTAGTCAGACCCCTGAGTTTCTCTGACATAAGCTGTCATGACTTAAGAGGTTCCCAAAAAAAAATGCCCACTAGAGGAGACAACTGTCAAACCCAGCTAGTAATAAGGGCAAGCACATAACTTTCTAAAATAAAATGCTCTGAAACAAAAGAAAGTGCTGTAGAGCACAAAAGGGAAAATGGAGTTGTGTAAAACAAAAGGCAATCCAGGCGCTCAAGGTCCCAATACGTGAAACTAGAGAAGGCAAGTTGAAAAATCCAATATTTCACAAAAGCACAGGAAAAAGCAGAAGGTGCATTCACAATGAACCGTCAGGAACTGTGGGCAACCCTCTGGATTTTTGGGATGGAGGGAAGTTCCTGGCACTGATTGGCAGTTGGCCCTGCCTCTTGGGGGGATCACCCACAATACACATGGGACATGACGCATGCCGGGAATAAACCACATAAATGAGAATTAAAAGAGACCTAAAACGAATCGGATCCCTAGCTGAAACATGACACCAGCCTTCTCGCCTTCCTAAAGCCTCATTTTTCACTTCTCTGTGAACACTCATTTGGCTTTTTGGAAGCAACACCGAGGAAGCCAGGATACCTGGAGTCATTGGGAGAATGGGCAATCCCCCCACAAATGGTGACCAGGCTGGGATTTGAGCCCCCTGGACTGTTTTACATTTTTAACTACTTCATTAAAGAGTTAGTTATCACATCACAATTACATGTTTTTGTAGACAACATTAAAGACATGCTTTTTAAGAGCACTTTACAATGTCATGTTGTTAAAAAAGTGGCACAAATAGGCTTGTGGTTGCTCAATAGCTCTCGCAGGCAGCAAATTCTTTTTCAGGAGATGTGATGTGCTAATGTTAGTTGTTGGTTGTGGAGAGTCTGTGATTACCTGTAGTTTGACGTCCTTAAACATAACATTTTTGAAAGAAGTACCTGATGAAGAGTTAAAAATCTCTGTTGAAGTCTCGAGCCTAAATTTTTTTTTGCTTCGGACCAGGGTGGTAAGGAAATTTGGAGCTTTGCTCGTAAATTACTGTGTCGCAGAAATACTGAATCATTATAATGTGCAGTAGCGAGGTTGTTTAAAGTGTAATGTCAATACTGAGTACAGATTGGTTTAATCTCCATTTACAGAGTGACACACAATTCCTTTCTTCTTACTTTCATTTCTACATAAGTGACTTTTTTTTGCTTTCTTTACTTTTATGGTTCTCTCACCTCAAGCAGCAGATGAAGCAAGCTGGTGTCCGAGAGGCTTGTGCACGGGGTCTCCCAGCATTTGACTCACTAATATCGGGGATCCGTTTTGCTGTCAGAAGCATCTGTCGGATAAATAAAAGAGGAAAATATATCAAATATACCAGATGAGGTTTCCCCTATCAAAGTAAATTAGCAGTATACTAACCTGTGTCAGGGATGCCAGGGGCCACGACTCGGCCGGGACGCCTTGAGGGACCGTAAGAGGGCGTGCGCCCATCTGGGATCACGTGGGGGATGCCACCCTCGTTGCTTTGGGGGCTTGGAAGCCCAACCCTGTAGGGGTCCGTGGTCACCGCCAGGGGGCGCCCCGATGCCTTGGGAACCCTGGACCTCAGTACTTCCGCCACACCAGGAAGTGCTGGGGGGAAGAAGAGCAGGGACACCCGGAATGCTTCCGGGAGTACAGCTGCAACTTCCGCCACATAGGGGCGTGTCGGCAGGTGATTGCCGGGGAGCACCTGGAGCATATCCGGGTGAGGATAAAAGGGGCCACCTCCCTTCATTCGAGGCAAGAGTCGGAAGTGGAGTGGACTGATCTGGAGAAGAGAGAAGGAGGCGGTCTGAAGAGAAAGGCATTGTGTGGCCAGGACTTTGGGGGTTTGTGGTGCACTTTTGAACTGTATATATTTGTAAATAAACGTGTTTGTGGGTGAAATGAACGTGTCCTCCTGTCTGTGTCTGGGCCAGTCGCCACACCTGTAAGTGAAGGTTTCCCTGTTTTAAGATTTTCAATGGGAGATTTTGATATTTCAAAAATGTGTGAAGTGTATTCTATACAAGATAACTAAATGAGAGCTCAGCTTTCCCAACAAATTTCTTGGAGGAATAAATGTCCCAAATTTCACCAAAATCGGTTCACTAGGAGCTCAGATGTTTTATGTGGACAGATGGATGACCAGGATGACAGACAGAGGGTGTGACTACAGTGCTTTTGGCATTTTAAGCAAATGAATCTCAAAAAGAGACTGGCAGAGGTTTGTTACTACCAAATCAAGAGAGAATATTATGAAAACCAAAATGAACGAAATGGAAATCAAGAGTGCTAAGCCATAAGTCACTACCAAGCCAAACTAAATGCAAGCAGAGATTTGTTTTGAATATCACAAAAGCAGGATGCAGGCAGTACTGCACCATTGTCTACTATAAGGTGCTGAAAGAATATGTCACATGACTACCTAAGCCACATAATTGGCAACATCCATGGCAACAGTAAACAATATGGCCTCCTTGGGTCCAATCACAAAATGGCAGTGACTGCCAAAAACAGAATGTCAAAGCAATGAAATCAAGACTTTTAATAAAAATACATGTTATTAATTCTAAATACCCAAGAATCATGACAATAAGGCGCATTAGTGAAAACAAAGCCACTAGCCTCTCGCTACAAATCACCTGAATCTGACAATTTCTTATGGAAATTGAATTTTCCCCATCTTGCACTACTCAAACCCTCTGTGTCAGGGAAAAACTCATCATCAGGTGCCACTATTGAGCACTGCCAAGATACGGTGTGCCTTTAACTCCGGTGGGCTTTGGCCCTCCATGTTGTGTTGCACTCCCTTTATTGCTTTGGTTTCTGTGCTGCTAATTACCTTTTACAAAGGGCTTTGGGTGGAGGGAGCACGAAGGGGAGTCATCATTCCATCAAACACCATTAAAAAACTACCTTTGATCACTTTATACTCCGTTCTTAACATAAATTTGATCAAAAAGGCTGTTAAATTCAACATGTCGGAGAAAGTCATCGTTACTCAAATCATAGTAACTGAGGAGGAAAGCAAGGTGAAGTGTTACGGATGTGAGGTGAGGAGAGGCAATGAATAGGTGGGCAAAACAGTGATTGCAACAGACATACAGAGGAAGAGAAGGTGAGGAGATGGATAGACAGAGTAAAAGATTTAATGGAAAAAAGGTCTGACTGGGGAGGAGGTGCAGGACCAAGCTCTATGGAAAGGGCAGATGAAACATCCATCCATCCCTCCATCCTCTTTCGCTTATTCGAGGTCGGGTCACGGGGGCAGCAATTTAAGCAGAGAGGCTCAGACTTCCCTCTCCCTGGCTACTTCTTCTAGCTCTTTCGGGAGAATCCCAAGGCGTTCCCAGGCCAGCCAGGAGACATAGTCCCTCCAGCATGTCCTGGGTCTTCCCCGGGGCTTCCTCCTGGTTGGACGTGCCCGGAACACCTCACCAGGGAGACGTCCAGGAGGCATCCTGATCAGATGGCCGAGTCACCTCATCTGGCTCTTCTCGAGACGGAGGAGTAACAGATCAAACATATCGACACCATATAGAAGAGGGAAAAGATGAAGAGGAAGAAGCATCATATACACTTTTTGCTTAATTCTTTTAATTTTATCTTGGGGGTGGGCCTTCAGTGGCCTTCAATGTAAAGCTATTTGATTTTAAAACTCCACTCCCAATAAAGGCTTAAGGTTGTACAAGGCCTGAAATCCTCTTCAATTCTTGAGCTGTCAGCAGCCAAATTGTCTGGTTGAACATTGGTAAAGGTGTAATCATGGGAGAGTTTAACTGCTTTGGTAGGATGCAAAAGTTGAAGGATTATGTCTCCAGATGTCTTTATGGTCCTCAGTCTCCCCTTGTGAGTGAAAGACACTGTGGGGGGTGAACTCTTGGTTTCAAGGGGGTGTTCCTCATTTAAGTGCTTAAGCTGCACCAAAGATGAAAGGACAAATGCCGCCCCTTCATTTTATTGCCCAAAGACTTTTTTTTGTAACCCCATTTCCAAAAAAGTTCGGATGCTGTGTAAAATGTATATTAAAATAGTGTAATAAAAAGACAAAAACGACATGATAAATCTTTGGGGCTCCATAAAGCCTAACATTCAAATACAAGGTAAGGTGTAGCGCATTGATAAAAAGAAAAAGAAATGTCGTGACAATACAAGTCTCCAAGATAAACTGACTATGATGGCGTTGCGCTTCCAGTGTTAAAGGTTCTTGGCAGGAAGAGGCGGGGCCAGGCAGGCAGAAACCAGAAGTGATGTCAGAGGTGTCATGGTTGTCAATCTTTAGGTCTGCAGAGAGAGTAAGAGAAAAGGCATTGGTCAACAGTGCCCTCTTGTGTCCCGGAGGAGGATTACAATTATCTGAGCTCTTTAAATGTCCATTATATGAACATGAGACAACAAAATGTTGTAAACCCTAAATTTAATTGAAAATAGTACAAAGACAAGATGTCAGCTATTGAAACCTGCTTCCCTTTGTCCTGAGGCTGCCATTTCTTGTCTGTGTGTACTTTTTTTTTTTTTTGGAGGTTTTCTCGAGCTCTTCTCTGTTTGTTGCCATTGTATGCATTGCACCCCCGGGTGGGCATGTGTTGCTTTTCAGCTCTCACACACTCAGGGTTCCATCCTTAGGACTTGTCTGCAATTCTTTCTCTCATTCCTCCAGCTTATGAAGGCTTCTTTATTTTTCTTCCTTCTTCTTTTCCTTACCACACTGTACAGATAATAAAAAGTGCAGGAACTAAATATCAGTTATAGCTAGGAATTATGAGGACATTCATTTATTGACTGCAACTTATTTTCCTGTAAGATAATGTAGGTGAAAAGTAATTTACATCAATTTGAAGGTTATGACATAATAAATCATTCTGTAAACTACACTGCTGAATGCATATGCTTCTTTATATCGCTCTGTCTTGTAGTCGCTTGATTTATGCACACTAAATCACCAGACATATTTTCTAAGCTCTGCTTTGAGCATAGAGGACAACAGGTTGGCAGCAGCAGTGTTTAACACTGGAATTATAAACTTGGCACCCGTTTGTCTGAACCCTCTTGTGTCACTGGGGACTAAAAAATTCTTTTTATTCCATTGGGTGTTATTCATCTTAAAGATCACATTGCAATAAGAAAAACACAGTATAATGAAACACACAATCAGCACAACATTCCTTAAAGTCAAAATCACTTAAATCAACTGCCTGTTCCTACAAATACATGTTCTGGAGTTAACCTACCGGACATGAGTCACTGTGGATTTAGGAAGTAGCGAGGAGTAAGAGAGGGCCGAGTGAAGCTCAGTCTTGTGTAGAGTGGTTGCATAACAAACAAAAAAAAAGCTGAGCTGATAAAATAGCAACCTAAGTGGCCTGCACAGTTGTCACTAATGCCATCAGTACCTTCACGTGTCTCACTAGCATTGTCGTTGACGTTAATATTTGTGTCCTTTTTGTCACTCTAGTTTTTAAAAAAGGGGCCTTATTACATCCTCTCTCTTCTGTTCATCTTGTCACCGTAGTCAGTTGTCTTTATTTGTTCTTGGGCTCTCCATGTTTTTTTTTTCAAGCTAATTTAGTTAGTCAGCACTAAGAAACAGCAGAGAAGTGGTTAGTGCAGGACGAACGGTGATCTAGTGGGCCTCTTTTGAAGGGATGTTACCAGCCCAGCAGAGCACAGTGTAGAAACTCCCACTGGCCATCCCAGATCTACCAAACGTGTGAAGGACGTGAAGCAGAAAAAGAAGACACAAATCTATCCCTGTGCATGCATTTTATTATTTCTGTGTGAATTTAGGAGTGTTCTGGGTGCGTGAAACCAAAGATATTCTGTGTTCATTGTGCCCTGAACAAATAACCATCGGAATGACGATAGGATTACAAATGAATATATATTATTTTTTTAAGAATTTATAAATAAGAAGTTTCTCCTTAAGGATACATATGTGTCAAAGATTTTAACATGTTAGGTATTTTGGGTGCTTTAAATAACATTAAAATATAGGTATGGCATTAGGATATACCATTTACCTGGGTGCTGATTGGTTTAAATTGAAATAAGTTAAATGATATGTAAATTAATTTATTATCTGTTGGATCCTTAGCAACCATTTTAGTGCCCTTGTATAATTCCTTCAAGCTTGACGTAACAAAGATGTCCATTTTTGGACTTTATTTTTGAAAGGTGATTCAAGCCATTTCTTTCTTTACTGGATATTGCCTCGCAGTTAGGAGACCCGGGGTTGATTCCCGGGTCCTCCCTGCGTGGCGTGGAGTTTGCATGTTCTCCCTGTGTCTGCGTGGGTTTCCTTCAGGTACTCCAGCTTCCTCCCACAGTCCAAAGACATGCAGGTTAGGAGCATTGGCGATTCTAAATTGTCCCTAATGTGTGCTTGGCATGTGGGTGTGTGTGTGTGCCCTGTGGTGGGCTGGCACCCTGCCCGGGGTTTGTTTCCTGTCTTGCGCTCTGGGATTGGCTCCAGCAGACCCCTGTGACCCTGTAGTTAGGATATAGCGGGTTGGATAATGGATGGATGGATGTTACAACCCACCTGAAGCAAGGAATAGTTTGCTTTGCTCTTTCTTCTGTACTTCCTCTGAGTTCCTTCGATTCTTGATCTTATTTATCTGTTTGATCCAATTTAGAGTTTTGGGGAGCCAAGCCCATAAGGAAATGAAACATGCTGCAGAAAAACAAGTTGAACAGTCAATCGATACCTTAATAGATTTCTTTTAAATATACTTCAGATAAAATGAATAATACCTTTTAATCAGTACAACTTGGAAAGCCTACTTTTTGTCTTTGTATACAGAGGGAATAAACTTTTATTATTTTATTTTTTGTGTGTTATATGTCAATGAACTGTCAAAACATGCAAGCAAATGCGACACATCTCGGGTGTCAGATTTACTGAGCTCTGTTTTGAATTTCAATTAAATATCTATCCTGGTTTAAGATTATGATAAAAAATCGGGAGTGGTCTCCTCTAGACTTTCTCGAATACTCAGATATGGGGATGGAAATTTAAGGAGTAAACCGCAAGACAATGATTATATTTTTATATTATGTACATTAAAGAACCATCAACAACAAATCAAATCAAATTAATAATATATTACCAGTTATTATAAAAGTAAAGTTGAATAAATCGGATTCTGCAGTTACATGAATAAAAGGTAAAGTACCACTTCCTTCTTCTTCTTTCGGCTGCTCCCGTTAGGGGTTGCCACAGCGGATCATCTTCTTCCATATCTTAAAGTACCACTTCCAGTTAATGGAAATAGCCCAAAAGTTAATGGAAATCTTGTATGCAAAATTTGGTTGACCTAAATGAAAGTGTACTCAAGTTATCATGTTTACACACACACATACAGATAGACACACAGGCATAATTCCAAAAATGGTATTTTCAGACTCAGGAAAGTCTAAAACATCAAGATTCATCAAAATCTCGAAATTGAATATTTGGAGGACTCCAATACTTTCCTTGTACTTCCTTTACGAGAAAGTCAGGGAGGTCTAAAACGTTGAGATTCATCAAAATCTCGACATTGAATCTTTGGTCGATTACAGTGCTTTTCCTATACTTCAAATACAAGAAAGTAAAAGGTTAACCTCATATGTGTCCCATGACGGGAATTTAAATGTTACAATTGACCCAAGGAGCTCATGTCTGTCCTCTGTTGTGCTCGAGACAGTTGTGTATTGAGAATGCTAAATGTGTTACATATTTTAAACCATATCATCCTCTAGCTGGAATGAACCATTTCACTTATTAGTTTCAGGATCTTCGTCAAGGTTGAAAATTCCTGACATAATTTGTCAAGGTTTTAACCTTTGCATTAACAAAAGCCGACATTTCAACAAGGCTTTCCTATCCACAATATGAATATACTGAGAAACTATATTAAAAATACATTTCAATACAAAAAAATGCATTAATTTTCACAATTTACATATAACATAACGTTACCTTCTCAGTCCCACCTGATCTAATTCTGGTTCACAAGGAGAGGCCCAGGATGGGGTACCAGTCCATCACAGGCCCAGTCACTCGCACACAGCCAATCTGGACTCATCAGTTAGTTAGGGCTGTGAGAAGAGAACTGACGGCTCTGGAGAAAAGCCATACTGTTGCAGGGAGAACATGCAGACTCGAAAGGGGACAGCACCAACTCCTAGATTCCAACTAAGGATGCTCAACCCATATGTTCCTCAGCAAACTGGCAGTTAAACTATTGAGCTAAAACTGGGACATGTGCATACCAAATAAAACAAAAATATAAAGCCAAACAAAACCAAAGCCAAATAGAAGAGAGAACAAGGGGGTCTACACCGAAAGTGCACACGAGAAAAGTGTACAAAGATAAACTTGGAATATTTCAGAGATTTGATATCCGCAGATCAGAGAAGAATTTGCACCCATAGGCGTTCTTTTATCCCGTTGTGTTGATTATACATGGGTCCTGACCTCAGAGGCCACACCCCTAACAACACTGAAAACAGACCTAATGATGGAAAAAGAATTGGCAGCCTTTGAGGACCCAAAATCAAAAATTAGGAGGTACCTGTGTCTGTCCATTTCTTTTTGGTACCCCTCTTATCAGTGCAGGGGTGTCTAGTTGTGCAACATCGAGAAATCAGTCCTGGGTGGGATGCCAGTCAGAACAAAGTTATTCATCCTTCCATCTATTCATTATTTTTCTAAGTAGCTGAGGGTTGTGGTAGCAGTATATTTTAAGATCTGTGTACTAATAAGTTATTTACCAACACACATTTCACAAAGTATTTAATTTCATCAGGAGGAGCGTCTCGGCTGAGGAGTCACTGAGGATGTTACTCTCTCTTCTAGTGGCAGAGATGACATGGCTGGAATGTGAACTCAGGACACTGAAATACAAGTAGAAGGTTCTACTACTGAGCTAAACAGAGAGCTCCATTGAGCCAGCACAGGTTCTGACTGCTAACTTTTTTATGGATTTATTATCGTTGCGAGTTCAGAGAAATCTTTACTTGAATGTGCCAAGCAACATGCAACACGTAGTGAGTATAAAACTGTCTTACCTTGAAACATCTGTCATCCTTACCTGACAAATCTCACAATATATTTGTCATAATGTAGCAGCATAAGAAAAAGCAGAAAGATATTTCAAATAGTAAAGCAACGTCTTGCTATGAAGTACATCAGCCTACCTGAACTAACAGGCAGCAAATAAAAAATTAATTAGCTTGTCTTCTGCTATAGTGATGGGCTTATCAGGCAAAAGCAAGCGTCTCTGAACACTGAGCGTAAACCAGCCCAGAATGGAGTACACTCACACAAACACACTCACTGAAGATGAGGCATTTACTGTCACACACACAGTTTTGGGATGTACAAAGAGAACTGGAGTGCCACTGTTTTTTTGTGTTACGCTCCTAGGGTGACCCTATGCTCTTCTTGATACGCTTTATTATATAGACCTCAACATAATGTCCCCAGATCTCTGCTGTAGCTGTCATGCTATTTTACCTTTTATATCGCTGCAACAGGCAACAAAAAGAGGGATGAGAAAAAGTTAAACATTTCTTTATGCATTATAGATAATATGCCCAAAATATAAGAAGAGTTCAAATGAGTTTTGGCAAAATAAAATAAAAAAAAAAATAATCGTGCCACGTGTCGCAATTCCCCAAGGGTGATCTGCCTCACAAGATCCTCATTGTTGAGGACCTGAGCGGCTAGACCAGGCGAAATGGACGCCCACGTAACACCTGCCTTGGGGGTTGCCAACCAGGATCCCAAGCTGTTTTGTCATGTGGAAGGTGCAGCAACACGCCATACCAGTGCATGCTTCCTGACCTGACCTGGGTAATCATCAGTTCATCTTGCTTAGGCTACCATGTGACTTTTCTGTCTAAATGTCTTGATTAGTCTCTGGTTCTCCATGGCCCGGCATGACCCATGGATGGGATGGCTTAAACAGACAGCATGGCATGTCTGAATATGGCAGCTGAAAGAGAGGGGGAGTGTTTCTTTGTCAACATTGTCTTTATCTTTGCCCAGATTCCTTGATGTACCTCCAGGACAAATGGGATATCATAGTGCAGGGTGAATCCTGTTTCAGCATACCTCAGGCCCATTCCTTTCCAGCCAGATTACCCTTTCTTCTCAGCTCACCTGTATTCCCCCAGGCTAACTGGCAAGTCAAATGGTGCTTTGCATGTAAAACCTTTAACACTGGAATCCCTGAAGCCTACAAAAAAAAACTCGTAATCCTGGCCCACCTTAAATCCCTTCGCACCTCTATCATCAGCGTCTTTTGTTTTGTAAATGTGTTGATCAGCACAAGCAGCAAGCAGACTGACGTCCCATCCCCCACCAACGCTGGAGCTCATCTTGACCAAAAAGTTCTCCCAGCTCAAGCCTTGTTTATCTCGGTGTGATGTGCCTGGAGTTGTATAGGGTAAATAATATATCATTATTTGGAACACATGAATTTCATGTGTGTTTCGTGTCTACAACAATCTATGTAAGTTTAGGATGACAGGAAATGCAAGAAATGTTGAACACATACCTAAAACAGAAACGTTTTTAATATTTTAGTACTAATGACAAAATTTTGACATGAAGTGTATAATGGGTGAAGACTGAGTCCAAATATCAAATAAACACTTTCACAAAAAGTACATGTATAACAAAACAAAGTGCGCTTTTATTCAAGGGTGTAACCGAAGAAAAAAAATTTGGTTTAGGGTAGATCATTGACACAGCCGATTTGGTAGTACAGCGATAAGAACTACTGACTCTTAATCAAGTGGTCGCGGGTTTGATCCTAGCTGCTTCTCAGAATTAGCTTTTTGAGTAGTGAGCTGCTCTTATTGTTACTATAATACAATAAAAACATACATTTGAGAGTATGTATAAAAACAGCTGGTGTAAATTTATGGTACTTGTAAAGGTTAGTGATTTTTTTTTAAATTTAGTTTTATTCTCTCACTCGTGTTCACACTTGCCCCGATCTGACACTGCTGTTTTCAAATAAAGATGTGCTATAACAGAGGTGAACTCAGATGAGGATGAGAAAGGCATGCCGAGCTTGCAAGTTTTCGTGCAAAGTTCTGCTTGTGATTATGTTTTGTGCTTGTCTTTGTGATGAGAGGTTTTGATGAGCTTCAGTGGTGGGGGGTATTTGTGACGGGAGTCTGCTAGCTGCTTGTGCTGATTGACACATTTACAAAACAAAAGACGCTGATAGTAGAGGTGCAAAGGGATTTAAAGTGGGACAGAATTACAAGTGTTTTCATAGGCTTAAGGGATTCTAGTGTTAATCTGATAAGTGGACTGGCTTTAACACAAACCTAAATATATAAAGAAAATTTTACAAAAATATGTATAACGTCAGATATTACCAGTTTTCTTCTCTCCACCACAGTCCCCCACAGACAAGCGGAGGACTTGCAAACTCTGCTGAGTACATTAAAGCTGTGGGGTACTGGCGCTAATGCCTGTGACATGGGGCCAGTCTATCAGCATACAGCCTTCCATGCATTCAAGTCCTTGTGGACATTCACTACCCTGGTGCCCAGCTGCTGTTGTGTAGCCACTGAAATACGCTGAACACTTTGTACCTCACTCTGGAGAAACTGAAGTCCATTAGTGGAGAAAGATATTCCGACTTTTTTTTTTTTTTGTTGAAAACTCACAAAAGATCCATGATGCATAAGTCAGGTCTTCACAGATGTGTCATTCTCTGTATATAAGAATTTCTGCTTTTTGCCTTCCAAAATTGAAAAGAATTTACATTTGAGACGGAATATTAATCTGCACTATTTGTAGAGTGCGAGAAATGACATGGCATCAGCTTTCTAACTGTGTTCTTCTCTTCCCACTCACTGCTCACTCTGCAGCAATGCTTAACTCATCACTAAAGAGATAATTCACTGTGCAAAAAAGAAAAAAAAACATTCAGCCAAAATGTATATGTATAGAATTTAGGAGGTTGTCTTGTTTGTCTGCGTGTTTCAATGACTGACCCTACCTGATGGGTGACCAGATCTTGCACCATGTATGGATGGTGAGGAACCTCCAACACAGACAGCATCCAACTTTCAGGATGAAAATGCATGAAAAAAGTAAGAGGAAAAGTCTGTGCTCATTCATCAATGTTAAAAATGAGTGTGTAAATCAACATTTTCAAGGGCACCATTTACAGCAGGCATTGTCATAAGGTCCTTTACAAAACAAATACAACCTATGGTCCGTGTGTGTGTGTGTGTGTGTGTGTGTGTGTTTGTGTGTGTGCCTGGTCCCTCCGAGCAGTTTGATTCATCAGTTTGGCTTTGGTTTGGTTGGTCAGTATGGCTTGGGTAATGTGATCAAAAGAGGAAGTGCCAGGCAGAAGTGATTGAGATTAAAGGCATAGGAGGCATGCTGAGAGTCACTATCAAAGACAGCAGTACAGGGATGGCACAGGAAAACAGGACATTTTCAATTGACACTCAATGCACAAATAAACACATTACAAAATACATTTAATGATGAATTGTATTGTGCAGGATATGCAATTAATGATGGTACACATTCTGACAGCCTGTTGTGGAAATTCTCCATGTCAAGAGGAATGCCAGTTATTTCCACTGCAATCCTCCTTTTTAGTTCAGCAGTGGTTACAGGACTTGTGAGGTACACTTGGCTTTTAAGATGTTCCCACAGAAAAAAAATTACAAACAGTGAGATCTGGGGATCTTGAAGGCCATGGAATGTCACTGTTGCGTGAAATGACGCACCTTCCAAACAATTGTTAAATAGCTGCCATTGATTGTCAGGCAGTATGTGAAGTGGCTCCACCTAGGCACTTCTTTTTTAAGGCTTTTATTTTTACCAAAAGGCTATGCAAGCCCCAAAGTGCTGAAAAGCATAAAGAAGATGTGCAAGGTGGTACACAGTAAGCAAAGTTCCAAAACATAATTCAAAAATGGAGGTGAAAAACAGAAAAGAGGTTCAAAAAATATCAATCAATGCAGTCCAAATGTGAAATCTAAAGAAACAAAGTCAAAAATAGAGAAGGGGTTCAGAATAGCAGAAAATCGAAAAGCAATAACAAGCACAGCAAACTTACAATATCTCTCCACCCCTAGCGCTTGCAATGAGCCGCGAGGAATCATGGGGAGGCCCTGCCTAAAATAGGGTGGAGGGACATTCCTGGCAGTGATGGGCAGGTGGCCCCGCCACTTGCAGTACCACCCATAAAGCACAAGGGACATGACTAAAGCCCTTCCCTCTTTTCCAACATCCAATTAGAAAGATGTGCATAATAAATGAAATAAACATTAATATGAATAAATTGCATAAAATAATGAAAAACCAACAAGAACTGACACTTTGAACTCCAGCCAGGGGACTTGTGCTGACTGAAACATAACAGATGGCTGGTGACAACAGACAGAACCAAGGCAATAAACTGACTATGAAATAAAGTTCTATTTCTGAAGTTTTAGTGCTTTTAAAAGTGAGTTAGACAGTGGAATGGTTGTGTCAAGGCTAGCATACGAGAGGTGTCAGTTTGAACACTGGGACAGACGGCACCTCTGGAGAGACACTACGAGAATGAAACGTTTGCAGCAGAGCTTGTGCCACAGTTAGGAGTCCAGCATCCAGAATGAATGATTCTCTACAGTACAGAGGTTGAATCACAGTCTCGGTCACTGCCTGTGTGTGGGGGTCCTGTTCTCCCTGTATCTGTGTGGATTTTTTTCTGTCTGTACTCTGGTTTTCCTCTCACATCCTAAAGATGTGTGTGTTTTCTAAGCAATCGTGAGTGTGGTTGTGTGAGTGGGCACTGCGATGGACTTGGTACCCCAGGCAAAGACAGTTTCTACCTTGCACCTGAAGCTGTTGGACTAGGCCACCAGCCCAGTGACCCTGAATTGGATTACGTGGGTGTGACATTGTGATGTTATGCTGTTGAGCCCTTTAGGTGCCAATTATACACTGAAATCATTATAGAAATGATTAGGGAAAAGAGAAGTGTTGGAATTTAAGAATGTGCTTTGCTGTTGGTCTTCTGAAGGTAAGATGGGACTTGCAGGGCAATTGCACTTTCCATTCCTCACAGTTTGCCGACTGAGAGCTTTGTCCGTTCAGATCGAGCCCAACAAATCTAAAAGCCAGGGAAGAAGGCTGCTGCTGTGTAAGGCGTCTGTCCAGACCTCCCAGATGAGAAGGTGAATCAATATTCATCCAATTTCGGAGTCCCTAATTGACCCTGGACTTATCAGGAAGGATGGCAGCCTGCGGCACAGGTTGAATTTGTCACCATGCCTTGACAGCAGGGACCCCAGCCGTAATGAAGCAAGCCGGTCAGCTGTGAAGGCAGATTTTTGTGCCCTGTGAGCGAGTTGAGCCGCCGTCGCCTTCACTAAGTATCTCTGTGAACATGAGGCCGTCCCTGAGGGCTTTTAATTGATTAACAAACTGGGGATTATAAATAATCCTTCACCTGAGGCTGTCAGGATTTACTTATAGTTCTATTCACAGACATTTTCAGAAAGAAGGTTATTTATTTCTAAGACCTGACTTTTTTTCTATAGTAAAATGAAAAAAAAATGAAGAAGAAGAAAACAAAGAAAGAAGCTCTTCTAATATTTATAGATACGCTTTAATCTATATATTCAGAACACAATAAACCTCACACATTTAGAAACTTGTTCTGTCATGTTGCTGAAACTTGATGGTTACCATTAAACTAAAAGCTAAAATTCAAACTCGCCCTTTAGGATTCAGATCCCATCACTTTTTTACATTTTTATTATGTTGCAGCCTTATACTCAAATCATTTACATTATTTTTTTTTCTCCACATCAAGTAATACTTCATACCCTTTGGTAGATTTATTAATAATATCCCACTGACACAAGCATTCAGGCCCTGAGCTGTGACACATGAAACCTGACCCATTCTATTGGCCATCACTGTGCTGGCTCTATACCTTGTTTAGAGTCCACTGTGGTCGATCGATAGATAGATAGATAGATAGATAGATAGATAGATAGATAGATAGATAGATAGATAGATAGATAGATAGACAGATAGAATGGAACCTCGGTTCACGACCATAATTCGTTCGTAAATACAATTAATCCGTTCCAGACCGTACGAATTGTATGTAAATGTATTCATTTTTAAGCACAAATATAGTTAGTTATACGATAGAATGCACATCTAATAGTAAACTAAATGTAAAAGCATTGAATAACACCTAGAAAACCTTGAACAATAGAGAAAACTAACATTGCAAGAGTTCGCGCTATAGCCTCGGTCGGTGCAGCATATAGATGATGGCATCCTCTGCTCCCACTTTCTCCTGGTATGCAAACTGCAGAGGGTTGAGGGCGTGAGGTGGACCTGTAGCCTCAGGTGGCGAAGCAGCAGCTGCTCCATGGTCTTCATCACATGTGACATCAGAGCGTCAGACTGGAAGTCATTCAGCTCACTACAAGATACAAGATGTTTTCCAAAGCCTCAGGCCTCTCCCCTGTTCCAGGCTCAGGTTGAAGATGCGCTGTAGAGGACTCCCCAGCTCCAATGCACAGGTCTTCAGCAGTCGTGGCGATACTCCATCTGGACCCACTGCTTTGCTGGCACGAAGTCTCCTCAGCTCTCTGCTTAACCTGGGCTGCTGTAATTGTGGATGGGAGGAAACTCTCTCCTATGCTGGTATCAGCAGAAGGATGGGTGGAGGGTGCAGTACTCAGAGGTGAGAGTGGGTTAGGGTGGTCAAACCTGTTAAAGAAGTTATTCATCTGGTTTGCTCTAACCACATCTCTCTCGATGGTGGCACCCTGCTTCGAGCTGCAGACAGTGATGATCTTCATCTCATACCACGCTTCCTTCATGCTGTTATTCTGCAACTTCTTCTCCAGCTTGAGCTCATGCTGATCACCGTCTTTAAAAGCCCTTTTCTTCTGGTTCAAAAGGCCCTTGATGTCACTTGTAATCCATAGTCTCCAGAGATTATCACAAGCGCCTCGAGGTGCTGCGTTTGTAGTTTAGCAACAGCGGTGTGGATGATGTCACCCGCTATTTCCATGTCCGCCCGAAGAGGGATGTAAATAATAACAACAATGATGTGTCTAAACTCTCTGGGCAAGTAATAGTGACCAGACTTACGGCCACGTAAGTCTGATTGCAGATGATTAGGAAATCTCACGCCTGTCTATTGAACGTCCACAGTTGACACCGTGCATCCAAGCCAATTCAACCCGAATCATGCAAACCTGGGATCAAATGTTAACCTCTCAGGCCTTCCCTTAACTTTTTCCACATAAACTCAGCAGCCCCCCCTGTGAGTCTCCTCCAGTTTTTGGTTTTCTTCAGCAGATTGTTAACGTGAAAGGCACTCAGATCCTTCTATTCTCCCTCCTGCGTGCGCACACAATCAACAGTTTAAAGAACAGAGTGTACATTTCCCCTAAAAAGATGTCGACTGAATATCAGCTGTCAGATTGATGAGGGTAGGAATGGCAAATCTTTTTATTTTGCATGGATCCTGCCTGCGATTTATTGAGTGAATAAGCTGTGCCTTAGCAGGCTGCATCCCTGCAGAGAAGTCAAAGACAATGAGAAATCCTCAATGAAGCCCACATGCATTAAACATCAGTTTGCTAAATGCTGACAGCTAAATGATGAAATGCAAAAAATGTATAAATTAAAAGAGCTCATGTTTCCTGTAGGAGATGTGCAACATGTGGAAGCACAAAACCTGCGTTTGAAGGCTGCCTTGCTCTTTTTCACTTTTCCGACATTCTCAGCACGTTTCCCCTGGAACTTTGGAGTTCAGATTATTAAACAATCAATCGTACTGAAACTGCACCACAACTCCCTACAGCAAAAAGAAAATGATCCAAAAATTGAAATGTCTTTTTTTTTTTCCCCTAAAACACATCTTTTGAAAAATAATATTTAGGTTACTGTGCTCGTCACTTTGAATGAAACACTGCCATCTTTTTAATGTGAAACTGTCCATCTGTCCATTTTGTTAACCTGCTTGTTTTAATTATACAGCAAGTATAGAAGCCGTCAACCCTGATAAGGCACGCCAGTCACTCACCGCACACTCCACACTTTAATGACATGTGAGGAAAGCAGAGCTCCTGGTGCCACATGGACATCAGAAGGGTGTGCAACATCTCACAGAACGAGACTTTACCAAGATGTGCCTCCTGGGGCCGGGAGGTGGCGGGCTAACCGCTGTGCCACCCACTGAGGAATCCACTTTGCTGTAAAATATGGCAGCCTCACACTGGATTTGAAAAGCAATGGCTCTTGGTTAAAAAAAATAAAAACAACATTAACAAAAAATGGAGCTTAGCCATTCCAGAATTTGAATGTAGGACAGACCTGCATTTACGGCTAATGTTAGATTTATGAAAGGAACAAAAAGCATCCACTTGTTTGAATTTTTTAAAGCACCCTTCACAGTAAGTTGTATTCAAGCTTTGTACAGATGATTAAATAAAAGCATTTGAGTAATAGCTAGGAAAATGTATAGTGAGATAAAAAAGAATTCAGTGCAGACCATATTTAATGCCACCTATGCAACTTCTAATGTGCTCAACGGAATACAGTGATCCCTACTCGATCGCGCGGGTTGCGTTCAAAAACCCCCTGCAAAAGGTGAAAATCTGCGAAATAAAAACCATACGTTCATATGGTTATTTTGATATATTTTAAGCCCTTATAAACTCTCCCACACTATTATAAACATTTCCCGCACAGTTATACAGCATAAACCCTTTGTATTCTCTTAGATATTAGGTAAGATTCATTGAAATTATGTATGTAAACACACTGTTTATATACAGTAAAATCTAAATATTATTTTAAAGATATCGAGCATCTCCGATATCACATATGTTACAGCCATTATGACAGACAGGCCACCAGCAATAAATACGTACAATGCAAGAAAAATTGTATACAGTAAATGTGTGTACAGTGACACTAAACGTATGTACATGTAATAAGTACTGTACGTAGAAAATTAATTATGGCTACTCACCAACAATGACACGACGACTTGTCCGATAATGATGAGTTTAATTTTACTGCACAACAAAGGAGAGCGTTCCAGCCCTTCTAAAGGAGCCTCTTCAGGCGACTGTCTAGCACCGCCGTTGTTCTTCTTCCGGCAGTCTTCAATCCAAATCCCTAAAGCAGATTCTATCCTGACTACCGCCTTATTACATCCATTTACAACTTGTTTTGCGCCCTGGTTAAAGGACACTGCGGCCGTAGATCTTATATTCTTTTCTTCCTTTTTAAATAAAAAGAATCGTGGACTCATTGGTGCCGTAATGGCGTCCTGCAGCGGTGTAGCTGTTCTCTTCCTTCAACATATCCAAAACCTTTACCTTTTTCGGCAATCGTTAGCATCTTCCGTTGGCGCTTAGGCACGGCCCCTGAAGCAGTAGCAGGAGCAGATCGTTTTGGAGCAATAACGAAGGGCTTGACTATGCACAAAGATAAACACAAAAGAGCACAAAAGTAAATTCTTTACACAGCGAAACATTTAGATGCTGAATGAGCGAGACGAGACTTCCTGATTAACGCAGCGGAATCGAATTTGGTGCTCTGTCACTGAGCCAATCAGCACACAGGAACTTAACTGTGTGCTCTGATTGGGTAGCTTCTCAGCCATCCGCCAATAGCGTCCCTTGTATGAAATCAACTGGGCAAACCAACTGAGGAAGCATGTACCAGCAGTAAAAAGGCCCATTGTCTGCAGAAACCCGCGAAGCAGCGGAAAATCCACATTATATATTTAGATATGCTTACATATAAAATCCACGATAGAGTGATATAGCGAGGGATTACTGTACTCTACCCAAAATCAGTACTCGGTTTAAACGTCAGTTACTCCTCGTGGTTTGTAGTAAAGGCCAAGAAAATTTTCAATCTCATGTCTTCATGCAGAAAGAGAGAAAAAATGAAACATGATGGTCATCACCAATGACAGTCAACAGCAACGACGTGCAAAAAAGAAAAAATTCTCGTGTTGTACAATCCATATGTCCACTGTCCAGTTGAATTATTGAAATATGTAAAAAGTGTGCATTTCTTTGCTAAAATATTATTATCATGGTGTCAGGAGAACAGTCTTCAACTGAATGTCAGTAAAACCAAGGAGCTGGTGGTGGACTTCAGTAGAAGACAGCAGTGGTCCTACACCCCTCCTCAACTTCAAAACAGGATCGCAGTTGAGAAGATGAACAGCTTTAAATATCTGGGTGTTGACATCATAGAGGAGATGCAATGTGTCAACATAATCAAACCTGAGTCACGCATGGAGGCCTAAGGATCACGTCCCAGGCTCACACAAGCTATGCAATACTCTGCTGGGGAAGGAGGGACAGCCAGTGCTAATAATGCCGTCTCTATTCTCCTCTGTAGCTATGAGAAGCCGCCCAGTGAGTGCAACCCGTCCACGCCCCCTTTCAACTAAACCACACCTCTTCTGGTCAGGACAATATAAACTCGAGGGCTCCTCAGTCCCACATGATGGATCTCCCCAACCCAGATCCACTCGAGAAAGAGACGATAATTTTGAGAAGCCGCAGAGGCTAAAAAAAGGCATCTGTTATGTGTTATTTCTGTTGCACCACTTCACTCTCATTTTGTTCATTGTTTTGAGCTTTGGCAGGAAAAAGGGTGACCTGGTTGGCACCCTAACTTTTCTTTGGTCCTACTCTCCCTCATTTGCACCACACACATTTCAAATTCAATAAGTTTATTTCATGTTTATGCAAATTCCTACGTGATAGAGCCAATTTGAAATTATATTTGTGTTTAGCTATCATAATCAGTAAAACATTTTAGGAAGCAAAACTTTTGGAAGGAAAAAAAAAATTTGGCCAGTGTAATGTATATGCACAATGGCACTTCTGGACACTTTAATAAATAATAGAATAATAAACCTCTGCACATTTTTGACTAAAAAGTCTTGCCCGTCTCCTCACTTGTCCTGGTCCATTTCAGCCCCAAAGGCAGTTGGGGACATCACAGCTGACCTATAGTGTGCCACCATGCCAATCAATTGCCCCACTTTATTGGGGTGTCATTCAAAGAGCAGCCTTCAAGTTGTTACTCTGAGATGTTGGCTTTTGCGGTGGCCAGTGTCACGATGAGGTCACTAGCCTAATTTCATTACAGTCTTGACCATGGGGATGATCAATTGCAGGGGATACAAGGAGTATTTTAACAACAAGGACGTGCCAGCATTTGAGGAATTCACCTCATGCACAAGCAGTCCTCCTGGTTAGTGGAGGCTCACATCTCTTTTTGCTTTCTTAGTCTTAACTTTGTTCTTATCTTCTTTTCGTATTATCCCTATTAGGAGTTTCCACTTTATCCTGAGGAACTGCTATGGTCAGGTAAGAGATGTTGGTCATTCTTATTAAATGCCTCAAATGGTTCCTTTCAAACAGGAGCAACAGTAGCTCCACTCTACGGCCCTCTTGGATTACTAAACGTCATACTTCATTGCGCGAGGTAAGTGAAGCAGTCCTTCAGGAAAACTCAATTACTGTACTGTCACTATTACCCATAATCTTCTTTTATTCGATTACAGCTTATGATAGTAGGTGAGTGTATTGACTCATAGATATAGAGGCAAACTATAGCTTCTTCAGAGGACTTCCAGTTGGCCATCACGGTATAGTTCAAAATGTGCACAATGTGTCCGTCTCTTAGCCAGTCTCTCAGAATAGGCTTAACCTGCACTCCCGGGCTGCTCCCTGAAGAATTCACTCACTTGGACCAGGTCTTTCCATCACTCCAGTTAAACTGTCTGCTTCACATCAGGACACCTCCATTCAAACTAAACTATAATTTCGTTATAAAGATTTACTGCATGTATTACTGAGCCTGAGTGCAATTCTGCACTGCCAAATTGTGTTATACATTTCTGTTCTTGTACTTTCTCTCTCCCGACTGCTGTAAATAACATGGTGATGGTGTCATTAGAATAGATTAGATAAACTTTATTAATTCCCAGGGCAATATTTATATGCATACAGCAGCAGAAGCATAAAAAACAAGAACACAAACTCAAAGGACAAATAATACAGTCACTCAATTGATTGATAAATACATAAATAAATCAATAGATGTATATGATGTAGAAATGTTAAAAAAACATATCGAGTACATCAGGTGGAAGTATTGCATTGCCTGGTAGCAGTGTGCAGAAAAGACCCCCAGAAGAGCTTCTTAGCACATCATGGTGGAATGTGCCTGTGGCTAAAAGTGCTCTAAGAGAGTGCTGCCTAGAGAGAATTTTTCATGATGGCATCCAATTTTGCCACCATCTTCTTTTCTACAACCGCATCAAGTGTTTCCAGGATTCACCCAGTGATGGACCAGGCTTTCCAGGTAAGTTTGTTCAGGAATTGTGCTTCTTTTGAGCTCAGGTTGCTTCCCCAGTAGATTGCAGTGTAAAATACCACACTGGCTACTATAGGCTGGTAGAACATTTCCAGCAGCTTGCTCACACATAAAAAGACCTGAGTCTCCTTAGCATGTACAGTCTGATCTAGCCCTTCTTGTACTGTTCCACTGTGTTGTCATACCAGTTCAATTTGCACCACTTCCACATCCTCCCCCTGTTGGACCACCTGAAGTCTACCACCACCTCTTTTGTCTGCTGATGTTGAGTTGCAAGTTGTTGTCCTTGCACCACAAGACATAGTGCTCCACAACCTTTCTGTACTCTGACTCACCTCCATTATTATGGATGAAACTGAGCACGCCGTGGAGCTGAAAACTTCTGTAGATGGCAAGTGCTGGTACTGTGCTGGAAATCTGTTGTGTAGAGGATGAACAGGAAGGAAGACAGGACAGTTCCCTGAGGTGCTTCAGTATTACACATCACTATTTTTGACACACAGTCCCTTATCCTCAAAAACTGCTCTCTGTTGGTCAGGTAGTCCATGATCCAGAAGAATATAGGGGCATCAAGATTTAAAGCCATGAACTTCTTCCCCAGTCGCTGAGGTCTTAAAAGTCAAAGGACATTATCTTGACTATGGTGACCGGCTTTGTCCAAGTGCTACCTTGTATGTTGTGTTGACAATTGCATTCACTTTTGTTAAGTCTGTGGTTGTAGCATCTACATTGCCCGACAGTAAATTCCAAGCTTAGTTGCCAATAGCAAAGCCACTCTTTATTAAGAACTGAGACTAAGATTCTGCCACATGGTTCCAGTGTATAGGGAGGTCAAAATGAAGGATGACCAAGAATGGTTGAGTCCTTGCCTTAACTTACCTTCTGGACACCATGGACTGTTCTGCTTGAGGTGGCTTTAGCCACTGTCTGGGAGTCACTTCTATCTACACCCTGAAACACCTCCATGGTCAGAGAGGGATACACCTAGCTAGAAATCCATTTACAGGACCCTTGTGCCTTTAGTAGCCTTTCACTTCTCCAAGCGAGCTCTCCTACTGCTTATTCTTCTTAAAGGGGTGACCCAATCTCTGCTCTTCCAGTCTAAGACCATGCGATGCTTTCTCTGAGTCTGTGGAGGTCCTTTAGCCTTACTACTGCCCCTATTACCTCAACCATTCTAAAAAAGCAGGGTTTAATCTCCATTAGCATTAACTTCATTTCGGTTTCTCTTACGTGCCTCCAAGCACAGCCATTCCTAACTTATTTATGCTGGTTTAGTTCTTACTGCCGGCTAGTGGCCTTCCGTCTGCTCTGCCATGACCACAAGTGTTGTTTCTCGCAGCCAAAGCTTCCTCCTCTCTGCTCCCATCTAAGCCAGTGATGTGCTCACACATGCCTTGATAACTGGATCATCCATCACAATAGTTTTGGACTCGGTTGTGAATCCTACAGACAGGACTCAAGAATGACATTTTCTACTTTTGAGGGAAAGGAAATGTTCTAAATATGAGGCATACAATGATTTCCATCAAATCAGCAGACCCTGCATTTGTATCTCCTGTCACAGGCTTGAAATTGCGTCCAACCCTCCCCTGCCCTTGCCTCGTTTTGTATTCTGGTCTAATTACAAGAACACTTCCCGTCAGCTCCACGGCGTGCTCAGTTTTATCACACAGGCCATCCAGAGCTTTTGTAATCCGGTCAGCACCTGCCGTCCTCTTAGCATTCCTCTTGCTATTCCCAGGTGTTCTGTTGCTTTTCTTGTTCTAAAGCCATTAGCATTTTGGTTTCTGCTACATCATCTTTTTCCTGTAGTTTATCTTGTTGATTTACCACAGGCAGCATCCCCCTTAAATTATGATGTCCTTTCATTTCATGTTCTCTAATCAACTGTTAAAATATGAGATGCTTTTTGCTTTATTAAATCTATTTGCCGGGGCCCTTGCTATTCTCCTCTTTTTCTCTCTCTTTTCAGACTCTGTATTTTCCTGCTGTGGGCCCTGCTAAGGTTGCCCTCTTTTAGATTGTTTATTTTTATTTAGTGCATTACCCAATGACTTTTCCTTGTGTGCTGTTCCAGTTGTTGTCTTTCATGGATCCACATTATCTTGGATACATTGAATTTGCTTTTTGTATTTTACCACAGTTCAGTATGTTACAGTTGTGGTGAACCCCCGAGAGTGTGGAGGTTACCACCAGATCTGAGAAGCGATGAAGGAAGCTATGTTTTTAAAATGAAGGACAGATTGAATTGGGCCATCACCCAAGCCCTGACACGAATATTAACAACACACAAGAAAAAAATGTCCAAATAGATTAAGTATATTCAGCAACAAATATATATACTCCATATTTACTATATTAATTACAAACATGACAAAGAAAGGTGATAACTAAAGTACAAACCCCCAGACGATATTTACGGTCCTAGAAAATGTCTTTACGTCTTTGCCAGTTAATGGATGGAAAGATGTGGCACAATACTTCCCTTTAGTAAAGTGCTTCCCAGAACATGGAGAGAGAACACAGTCCTCGCACCAGAGTCCAGAAGATAAATGGTCTTCACAAAGAGCATCGGTGGACTGGATTGGGTTAAAAAGAACCCACCACTGTTCCTAAATCTGGTGTCTGTGCAGGGCTGTCTTAACGCTTAAGGCACTGGCTGGGGGCCCTTGATGTTTCTGATGCCGATGTAGATTTCTGGGGGGCCCCAATGCACTACTTTGCCCGGTGGCCTATAATACTGTTAAGATGGCCCTGTGGCCGTGCAAAATCCTTCTCCACCCTGAATGTCCCATTTCAGAAATGGAGTGGAAGGCAGCCATGCACAGAATTCACTCTAGCTCCATGTGCGCAAATCATTCAATTATTCAACTTAAAATCTTTTATCAAGCACATCTATCTCATTTGAAATTGTCCAAAATGTTTCCAGGGCAAAATCTAACCTGTGAATGTTGAATTGAGCTCCAGCCTCAATAGGCCACATGTTTTGGTCTTGTACCAAATTAACATCATTCTGGAGAAAAATCTTTAAATCTTGGTGTCACAATCCCTCCTAATCCACTAACAGCTGTATCTGGTGTACTCCCAGATGGGCTTCAAGTGGAGAAGGACAAACAAACTGTAATTACCTTTACTACACTATTGGCACGTAGATCCTCGGCTACTTTTACAGCTGCAAAGTTGAGAGCATCTTGACCAGCTGCATCACCGTGTGGTATGGCAACACTACTGCTAAGGACGGCAAACACCTGCAGAGAGTGGTAAAGACTGCTGTGAAGATCACCAGGACCCCACTGCCCTCTCTGCAGAGCATCAACAATGCAGGAGAACTGCCTTGATCCTCAGGGACCCCACCAGGGAAAACACACGAACTGTTCACACTTCTACCCTCAGGCAGGAGGTATAGAAGTATGAAATGCAGGACCTCCAGGCTAAAGAACTCTTTCTTTCGCAAGGCCATTAGACTCCTAAATAACTGACTGGAGTTTATAACCATGGTTCACCTCATTCTATTTACCTCACACAACTGTATTTGACTTGTCCATCACACACCTACCTGCACAATTATACTTTATACTTCTATTCTGTTTTTATACTTTATGCTGCCTCTGTTACTTATTATCTATCTGCTACTTATTATTTATGTTTATCTTTATATGTTGGTTTTGTCATTTGGTGTGGACAGCAAAGAAAGAATTTCATTGCACAGGGAAACGTGTTTCCTTACTGTGCACATGACAATAAACTTTGAATTTGAACTAGACTTATCTTGCTCAACTGGAAGAATCCTAACCCACCTCTATTTAGTCAGTAAGTAACAACAAACAGGACTTACTTATAAACAAATGAAACCCCGTATGTGGCACCGCTACACAGTGTGCAGGTTTACTGTTCTGCTGCCGGGCAGTCAATCTGACTTCGCTGGATTTGAGGCAGTTAAAGGGGGTCATAACTAACAGGACAGCCCGGCTGTGCTTATTGGCTCCTTTTTTTTGGCTTGAACAGATTTTGCACAAACTTTGATGGCGTATTGCTCAGGTTAGATAGAAGTCTTCTATGAGAAAACGAAGGTATGGATGAAAAGCCCTTTTGCCAACCTAAACTCCACTTCCATTCATGATCTGGTGAATACTTTTATCACTTTAGTGAGCGATATAAATCAGCAATTTTACAGCTGTGGTTACTCTATAAAATGTGCCCATTGAACATTTTTCTTGTTCCTTGCTTGCCGGCAATGATCTTCTCACACCATACCATAAACTACCCAATAAGACTCTAATCTGCATCTTTACTTTACCCCAGTAAGCCAACTGGCTTGGTTGTGTCATCTTAAAACCCCGGCACTTCTTCAGCTTCACCGGCCTGATTTCTCCAAGTTTACAGTTTAGGCTGTCACTCTCTTGCATACTTACTTCCCTCTCCTCAGCCTCAATTCTAGTCTAAATATTTTCTAGCTTTTCCCCTCAGTTGTTGTACTGACATGGAAAGGCAGCATAATTAACTTGGTTAAAATCAAGTGTAGGCCACACTGCAGTCCAAAATGTGACCTATTTTAATATCCACAGTTCTCTGTTGTGTGAGACCACCGTGTTCTGTTTTCTATTGTGGTGAAGTAAGTTAGGTGTCTGTGGTGGTCTTTTTTTTTAATAAAAGCAGACTTGACGGTTGTGGGTGCTTGCAGGTGAGAACCCATGTGACTGTGAGGTGTACGCTGGGAAAATTGTCTGATTGCGTATTCAAGTGCAAACACAATGATCAGTTGTTGTCCTCTTTGAGAGTCCGCATGTCATTAAGCAAAGCCCCTGTAACCACAAGGGTATAAAGAGTCTGAGTAGGGCAGAGCAGAATTCAAGAAAGGATCAAAAAAGTGAGCAGGTGTTTTGGTCAGGGGGAATGATGCACCAGGGGCAGGCCGCGCCTGTTGAGCATGAAGGGAGCAGGAGTGACCGGTGGCTTTGCCTACGGATGCCAAGGGATGGTGGTGGGATGAAGGAGTTTGGCATTTGTGATGGTTACTTGTTGCTTAATAGTTGACTGCAACAACAACAATAACACTGGCCTGGCTGAGAAGACCCCATGGGTGAGTAGCAGAAACAGGATAGAGAGAGACGCACTAGGAACAGTGCAGAAAAGAAACGGGATTTTAACGTTGTGATTTTATTCTTGAATTTTAAGCATATTTTTTGGATTTATTGAGTTGATCTCCCCCAAAAAGAGCACTTGTTTTTACCACAGCTTATTTATTTAATGACTACACTGCACTCTTTATTGGACGCTGATTGGTCTGAGTAAATCACACGATGCTCTTTTTGTTTTTTTTTTGTGTCCGCACTGCACCAGTCCCTCCCAGTCATGATTAACGATGTCCCAAAAACAGGGCTGTGGGCACCCGGAGTGTCACATCCATTCAGACGCCGTGTACCTGAGCATCAAAGCAGAATTGTGACACTCGGTTTGGCATCTCATACCAAAGAGAGGTGGGCATGGAGTTGCTTCACAAAATCTTACATCTTGCTGAATTTTATTGTTATGTTTTGTTTCCAATTGTGAAATAAAAAAAATGATTTGTTGCATATTGACTACATTACTTTGGCACATCAGATAGTGTGTGAACAGACGTGACATGAAAACAACATCGATATCTAGTATCAGCAAATATGTCAACATTACATTATCAAACGGAAGGAAATTTTTAATTTACTTCTTGCGAAATCTGTTCTCATTGTCTTTACTAAAACTAGAAGAGCAGAAGAAATACCTAAGCTTGTCTGACCTAGCTTGTTTCTGACGTTGAAGAGATAATTCTAAAAGTATAACATTCTGGCACCTCTCACTAAACTAGGAGATCACTGGCCACTATCAGTGCAAGCAACAGCAGCAGATGGATGGCTCGCCACTCAGGATGGAAATGCAGCACCTTCTAGTGGGTTGGGAAGTAAAAGGCCCATGGAACCCAAAGCACTTAATAGTCTACCACATAATTTAATTAACTGCTAAGCTTAGGCACCAGCTCAAAAAAGGGAAAATATGAGCAGAATCTATACTAATAAAAGGCAAAGCCCTCACTGACTGACTGACTGACTGACTCACTCACCACTAATTCTCCAACTTCCCGTGTAGGTAGAAGGCTGAAATTTGGCAGGCTTATTCCTTACAGCTCACTTACAAAAGTTAAGCAGGTTTCATTTCGAAATTCTACGCGTAATGGTCATAACTGGAAGCTGTTTTTCTCCATTTACTGTAATGGAGATGAGCTTGAACGCCGTGGGGGCGGTGTTTTGTGTGACGCAGTACATAGAAAACCAGGAAGACCTCCAAAAAGCACTGAAGAAAACATGCATTATATAATTGAGAAGGCAGCGAAACAATAAGAAGCGAGCGAGTGACATATACAACCATATTCATGAGTTCTGCTACTTCGGAAACAAAGCACGATGTAAACCTAAACTTTAAATTAAGTTCATAGACAGGCTGCCGCTGGCGTTTGTAATTTAGTGCCTGCCCATATAAGGCTGTCCGTCAGCAGCAATCCAATAGCAAACTCCCACTAAATATTCACGGGTGAAGGACTGTGCTTATGCAGAGGAAGATGAGATGGTCAGGGTGGTGTATAGCACAAACTCAGCGAAACTGCGAGAGAAAGTTTTAAGTGCCGGGACTTGGGTAACATTAAATACAGCCGTGGACATAGCACGACATGGCACCAGCACAGCTGGGAAACTTCGATGCATGTACACCGAGC
>JANRMT010062791.1:90680633-90727226 GCA_026402145.1 Polypterus bichir lapradei | reverse complement strand
ATATGTATAGATATAAATATATATATGACAGCAACACTCATCACTCACAACAGTGACAAAACAATTACATTGACAATCATGTTACGTTATTTTCAAAATGATTCATTTTCTTTTTCATTACTTCTTTAACACACTACTTCTCCGCTGCGAAGCGCGGGTATTTTGCTAGTATAACATAAGAGAGTCCAGTTCTGTTGTGGCAATGAGTTGTGAGTAGAAGCAGGGCCATCATGGCAGTGATATGTGACACGAAGGCTGAAACGGCGAGTAACCGGATGGCAGTGCCACTCTAGCTTTGTGGTATGAAGGGGTGGCATTCATGGCAATGCAGAAATACTGAGAAAGACAAAATAAAAATCCGATCAGTGATGGCTTATTACACACTGTGCAGCCACAGCTTCACTACAATGTTTTTATTTCATTTCATTTCCAGAAAATGTTCAGTCCAAATTTGATATTTAATTCTTCTTGAAAGAGGGCTGAATATTCAGAGCTGAAGTAAAGTGAGGACATGACAAAGAAAGCCTTAGTGGCATAGCATGGCACTCTCAAAGCTAAATTCTTTACAGGGGGGCCAGAGACTATCCTGGCAGTATTGCTTGCAAAGAAGTAAAGCCTTCATTTTAGTAATAAAGACGATAAATGCAGCCGATTTTATTTCATTACATTTAATTATTCAGAAATCATTTGTTGGCACACCTATCGAGGCCTTGTCAGAGGCGCCCCAAGCTCAGGCCCCACCAGTCCTCCTTAATCACTGGATAGCTGACACAAGATGACGCCACTCAGTGCGGAGCGGGCATTGTTACTTGAAGCAAGTGCCAGCGATACAAGGGGCCTGCTGCTCACGCCCAGCACCCAGTCCTGATTGGCAGTCAGTTCTTGCTGCAGGCATCCCTTACACTGAAATGAAATGAACTCAAGGCTGCAAAAGAGAATACTTGCTGACTGCGGAATGGAGATTTGATAAGTGATGTCTGCCTTCCGCATGAGAGCGAGCGCGACAGAGAGAATTCCATCAAAACGTCCACTCACAGAACACGGCTTTGCCTTCTGCTTTTTTCTATTGCCATTCCAGCTTTAATGGTAATACACGATCCATCTATTTTTACAATCGCATCCAGCCCTCAACTGACACAGCACTGAATGAAATTCAAGAAAGAAATTACTTGCAAAGTGCATCTCTACACCTTACAAGTCTCTCTCGGCTTGTCATCATTTAAATTAAAATTGAAAGAGAAATTCAGAAATACTCTGGAGGATATCAAGGATGTGATGAAGGGAAATACAGTTTTATATTAAAGAAAGCCAAGTTAAACCAACATTAAAAAAATGAAATTCAGGGTAAAAGAATTCATTACAATTCAGAATGACAGCATCCATCCTTCCAGGTTGTGAAATGTAAAAGGTTAAGGACGTGGGGAGTGAAAGCTTATTTTCCCTCAACCTCTGACACAAGGCAGGAACCAAACCTGGATGGGATGCTAGCCATCATTCATGCTGGGCTGTTTTAACAAAGTGCATCTAATCACTTAACAGAAAGAATGTATACATGGCAGATGTTTAGGGGGTGTAAAGTCATCTGCTGTGTAAAAGACAGAACTGAAAAGAAATAAATACTCACAAGAGCTGTAGACAGGCAAAACGCAAATGCATGTTCCTCTTGGAGTTCAGCTGACGCGCAAGGAGGTTTCAGGTGTTGGCCAAACCTTTGTAAAAGCTTCACATATTCCTTTAGACACTGCTAAAAAAAAAACTTGGCAGGAGCAAATATTAAGAATAATAATATGCAGTAGGTATTAATAGCTTAATCATGAGAACCGGTCATTTAGCCCAACAAGCTTGCCAATCCTAGCCACTTAATTCTTCCAAGTCGAGTTTTGAAAGTCCCTAAAGTCTTACTGTCTACCACACTACTTGGTAGCTTATTCCTAGTGTCTATGGCTCTCTGTGTAAAGAAAAACTTCCTAATGTTTGTGTGAAATTTACCCTTAACAAGTTTCTGTGTCCCCGTGTTCTTGATGAACTCATTTTAAAATAAAAATCTCGATCCCCTGTACTAATTCCCTTCATAATTTTAAACACTTCAATCATGTCTGCTATTAATCTTTTTTTGCTTAAACTGTAAAGGCTCATCTCTTTTAATCTTTCCTCATAATTCAACCCCTGTAGCCCTGGAATCAGCCTAGTCGCTCTTCTCTGGACCTTTTCTAGCGCTGCTATGTCCTTTTTTTAGCTTGGAGACCAAAACTGCACACAGTATTCCAGATAAGGCCTCACCAGTACATTACAAAGGTTGAGCATAACCTCCTTGGACTTGTACTCCACACATCGTGCTATATATCCTAACATTCTAGTTACCTTCTTAGTGACCTCTGAACACTGTCAGGAAGTCGATAGCTTAGAGTCCACTATGACTCCTAAATCCTTCTCATAAGGTGTACTTTTGATTTTCAGACCTCCCATTGTGTATTCAAACCTAACATTTTTACTTCCTATGTGTAATACTTTACATTTACTGACATTAAATTTCATCTAGCCAAGCCTGTATTCTGTCCAAGTCCTTCTGTAATGATTTAACGGATTCCAAATTATCTGCCAATTCATCTATCTTGGCATCATCTGCAAACTTAACCAGCTTGTTACTTATATTCCTATCTAAATCATTTATGCATATTAAAAATAGCAGCGGCCCTAGGACTGACCCCTCTGACAATTCTGATGAGGTTCCTTGCACCATTACCCTCTGCTTCCTGTGTCTGAGCCAATTTTGCACTCATCTACACACAACACCCTGAACTCCCAGTTCTTTTAATTTGATGCTCAACCTGTCATGTCGCACCTTATCAAATGCTTTTTGAAAGTCAAGATAAATACTGTAATATCATATGCTCCACTTTGATCGTATCCTTTTGTTGCTTCCTCATAGAATTCCAGCAGATTAATAAAACACAACCTCCCTCTTCTGAACCCGTGCTGTTTCTTAAATCTCCTGTTCTTGGCAAATCGCTGGTACTTTCATCACAGGCAACCGTGTTAAATGTGTTTTCAGGAGTTTGGTCCCTAACGCATCTTTTTAAAAGGTTGAATATCTTTGCTTTCTATTTGCAGGGTGCTTCATAAAAATTGAGAAGTATCATTAATGTCAAACCTAAATCACCCAGCACTTTTTAGGCATTTAAGTCACAAAATGACGAGAGTTGTCTGTAATTTGGAACCATTTTGTTTTCAGTAGTGATGATGCTTAGCAAAAAAGTGTCTCATGAAACAGATGCAGCACTGCACATAAACATTTATACATCCGTTTGAGATTTCAACCCCATAGTGCAGTGGGTCTGTGACATAATAACCATTAATTACTCGTTCATGCTATAAGACAGGTCTGTATTCAGCGGGCTACAAAAGACGCCATTGTGTTTTATTTATCAAAAAGATTAAAACAGTGCACAGTGATGGTTTACAGAAGTGATCCAATATCCAGAGTCAGAGATACGTCACCACCTTATTTTTCTGAAGTTGTGTTGCCTTTAGTTCATTCAGAACTCCAATTCCCAGGTGGCCCACTGGCTGTCCAAATGGGAGCCATACCAGAGAGATGCTGCCACCCAGCATACTGGAGGAACACCGGGTGCCAGGAGACAGTCTCCCCCTGTCCTTCCATTATGGCCTCAAGACCAACTGACCAACCTAGCTGGCATGTATATCCCTTGGCCTTCTCCATTACACCAGACTGTACTTTTATAATCAGAAGGGTGTCAAAAGTCATTCTGGTGACATTAGACAATGTAACTAATGAGTTATCCTTTCTTTTGCAAGGACATGGTGAATGATGGGTCCTATTTAGTCACATTTTAACACGAGTCTCTATGCACTACAACCTAAAAAATGCCAAAGGAAACTAAACTCAGAACATCTGCTGGGTGGAGAGACTGCAGTAACACGCTGGTTTATATGAAATACTTAAACTGGTACCAGTTATATGAAATTCACTGTTTAAAATGACGCCACATGCTGGACTCATGAGCTACCATTTGTTGAGCATCCGAAAATGGCTACATAAAAAAAATATATATAGTTATGGCCTTAAACTTGTGATTGCACGGGCATCCTTTCTAGATTCGTTTCAATAAAAATGATGCATGGCGAGTATAGCTAGAGATTTATCCTTTTGAAAATACAGCACTTGGTGAATTAATAAAGAAGCTGCCTCTACTCACAATGTAAAAATTCACGTATTAATCTTGCTAAAGATGATGTATCAAATTTTAAAGTTTGCTATATATTATGCAAACTTCCTCCCAGGGTTCCAGGACTGTGAGAGACATACAGTAATGTCTGGACTGATCAGAGCGTGCAAATGAAAGCAACCGAGGACAACGCCATGGCACAACCTGGCCTCCTCTATTGTAGTGTGCATCCAACCACGGGCAACCGGGCAGCATGAAGTTTTTCGAGAAAAGTCCTGTGCAGCCAGGATTCTGCGTTTTCTCAGAGCCACTGCAGGGCACTTAAGTGTACCACAGAGGCATTAGGTGTAAGGCGAGGAAAAAATAACTCTGACTTAGAAAATACTGTACATGAAATGTTCTGTAGGGAAAGGGAAATGAATGGCGAAGAACACTTGGACTAAGTGAGAGGGGCTGTGCTCACCAGAAACTTCAGATTTTAGGTCTGGAGCAGGCCTGCCACAACCTGAAAGGTAACTTCTCAGTTATTCCAGAGCCCATGGGCATAATGGGGCCTTTGTGACTTGATTTCCTAATATTTGATGTTTCCTTTCCAAATCTATAAATGCGTGTCTACTTAAGGGAGTCCTTTTTGTGTAAGGCACATCAGTATGTCTGATTTTAGGCTGCAGCATAAGTTCCAATTCCCATGCACAGTGTTTTATTTAATGATAATGATTCAATGGTACTGTCATTGTACAGGTACAAACTGAAATGTAGTCAACATGTACCCCCTTTGGGTCAGAGACAGAATTGACTTGCTCAAGTGCCATTTAAGTCATCCAAACAAGTAGGACAGTGCAATGAAGGCAGCCACTAGACTGTAACATGACAATCGATAGGGTGATTGTCCTGGAGGGTTCAGACGTCTCTTATTTCAAGATGCTTGCCCTACTTAAAAATATCTCATGTTTTGTTAAAATAATGCAAAATTCATAAGAATACCATACAATTTTTATATCTTCTTGTAGTTAGACACAACACAAAGGTGACTAAATATAGTGACACCCACATTTTACATAAGGGTGTGTCTGTGTGTTTGTGTCTTTGTAGGGTGAGCATATCTCTACATTCAACTTCTGAGTGATTCCTCAATTGGTAGTGAATGTGCCCACCACACATGACAGTGCAGACACCACAAAGTTTGACCAACTACAGCACAAGACAATTGATTCATCTGCTAACAGCAATCCACAAGAACTGTGATTTGAAAAGATGAAAAAGCAAATCAAGACAATGTGTACCATTGTAAAAACAGAAAAGACAAATGAAAAAGATTTGGGACAACACCGCGACCCTGTACACCATAAAGGTAAAGTTTAAAGGCTTTTCAGCAAAAAAAAAAAAAAAGGATGTCTGTCAGGACATGAGTCTAAAAGTGCAGATGGCACAAACTTCCTGTTATGTGCAGGCCAGGCAGGAAAGAGGTGGGTCAAGGGGGACAGTCACTGGAAGTGACGTCAGAGGTGGTCGGGCCCAATCATCCAGTCTGTGGTGGGAGGAAGAGAAGAGGCATTAGCATACACTGCCACCTTGTGGACTGGCGTTGAATTACCACCACCAGAGCCTTTAAGCTGTCACCAAGGTGCACGTGTGCGAGACCATTTTTAACTCTTAATTGGCTGCTGTTATATGGAACAAATAAATGAGCTTGCCAGCAATACTAGCTGGAGGTTACACGGCTGAGATCAAATCCATCAAGGATGAATTTAGCAAATTAAAAACACAACTCTTGTAGTTGTGCTGTAACTTGGTGAAGGTTCTCCAATAACATCTTTACAGATTTTGTCAATTTATTAAACAATGGGCACCTTCTGTGTATTTTCCCACATCCCAAATCTTCAGCACCCATCCTTTTCCTGAACATTCAGAGGGAGACACATAGTAAAAGCTACCACTGCATGAGGACCCACAGTCTCCTCAGAGCTAATGGCCAAGATGGCTGTGTGCATTTAGACTGGAGAGAATTTTAAACAAACATTTACTGTAAAGCTCTTCAAATAACATGAAAGTTTGGTTCTTTTTGAGTAAGTTATTATTTTCTGAGTGCATTTGAGGAGGGAAGCATAAATAATTACGTATCATTTTTTTTTTGCTCATTTCTTTATGTATTTACTTATTTTGTCATTTATTTACTTTAATAACACAGTAACATGAACTGTGCAATCTAATGAAGCTCATCACAGTTGACAGGGTGGACTGTGTTCTGATTGGTGAACTGTTGGTATTCAAAGTTGTGACTGCATGTGCTCACGTTGGAGATGAGTGCAAGGAAAAGTTGCTCAGAATTCCTGCTTGAAGAAGCTGCTTTAATTCAAAAATTTATCATTAGGGGTCTGCATCTGAAGTATCTGCTGTAAATGTTGCCCTTGGTGGCTGAGGTTTTACATCCCATTCAACACTCAGAGCAGAGTACTCGCTAGAGCCCACCCTTTCAACTATGGTGGGTGAAAATGACCGGTTTGTATTTAATGTTGCGTGCAATGTTACTAATATAAACAAATGAAGAAATAATGAAAGGAATGTGTAAAGGAATAAGTAACAAAAATATTAAGTGGCACATTTAATAGTTTATGCTCATTAAATATTGTGTTTTAATTTATTTATTTGCCATGATACCTGTTGAAGAATAATTTAAAAATAGTCTTTCCCTACTTTTGGCTACTTTCCTCTGTATTTATGTTTGTGTGAATGTCTCTTCACTGGCACTCCCTCTCTCAAGTGTGTTCTCGTAAAGTCAGCTTCTCAGACTCTTGTCAGTATTTTTGGGGAGGCTTTCTCACATCCTATCGCTTTTATACTTGCTATCTTTGAAGGGGATTCTCTCTGCATGCCTCATGCACCTTTACTCCTCCTCGTGCATCTGCCCCTTACACTTCCTCTTTTATCTCATCCCCAAAGCCAAACTGACCAATCACACCTAAGCCAAACTGACCAATCCGATTGCTCAGAGGCACTGGGCACCCAGACTTAAGTGTCTTATTATATAGGAGATAGATTGGCACATTTCACAACACATTTATTTGTTTGTGTATTTACTTATTGCATTTTGACTGATCTCCATACACTGACTGGTTTTTGCTTATGTAACTTCTGTATAACCTTCATATCTAGGGCAGGGCTCTTCAGAAATGGTGGTAAATAAAAATGCATTTTGATAACGGAAGGTATAAGGATCACGGATACAGAAACCCACCTCTTTGATGTTTCATTTTCTAGCTTGTTCTAAACAATCCTAGTCTTTCTTTCTTTTCTCAATTGTGTCATTCTAAAAACATCTTTATCTCCAACTCGTTCATGCAGTAAGACAAACTCTTAATTATCCGATGAGTTAAAAAATATTCTGTAATGAAAAAAGTCAAAAAGACTCTTGTAAAACAAAATTTGCAACAGAAAATTTATTAAAAGATTTTATTCACAATAGAGAAATGTTACAAATATAATTATTAAAAAATTGCAGTTTAATTATATATATATATATATTCCATTATGTTTTATATTTATTTTAAAAAGGTGAAAAAGGCATTGCTTGCCAAAATGGAATATTTACATGAACATTAACATAAAAAAAAAATCACCAATAACTAATTGCATATAAATGAAGACAAAAATGATTTGTGCAAAGGAATGATTATTCAGCACTCATGTACTTTCATCTTTTTTACATTTAGCAAGAACAACATGTGATGGCATCATGGTTATTACAGATACATAAGGTAGGATTTGCAACTCAAAACATACCGTTGGCTCATTTTAGCAGACTGCAGGCTCTCACTCGTCCGTGTATTATTGAGCAGTTAGCTGATATGTAGTAATCCAGTTTAAACACACAATCTAGAGTATGGAGGTCACATACTGACTAAACTTCTACGTGAGCAATGTGACACAAGCAGGGGTCTCAAAGACAAGTCACATCATGTTCATGTGCAAATTCTATGCTCACATAAGGTGTTGTTCTTTTCTTTTAAAAATTACAAACAGCGAACGTTACTGAGCACAGAAACTGTAAGTCTGAACATGTGGTACAAATTCCTCTCCCTTTAAAACACTGGGATTACCCAAAATAATTTATGGAACAATTAGCAAACAAAAATTTCAAAGATAAAAGTAATAGAAAAAAAATTTACACATTCATTATTCCAGAGTATGCAGACCAATAACATATTCATCCCACATCCTTTCATTATTTTTCCACAAAACAGTAGAATAATCAACATACTGTCATGGGGAGGTAATGGACTACACGTAATTAACAACTTCACAAAGAAAACACTGCAACATAGCAAACTCTATACGTGTAAAACAGTAAAAGGCATATCAAACTAAGCCTGAACGTTCACTGGTGTCCAAGCCACATTTTCACTAGATCATTCGGTGGACTTCAGAGGGTCACCAAGGAGGACAACATATAGCAATCAAATGACGACATTTAAGCGATACTACAACATACAGTTACTGTCCAACTACCTGTCTTCAGTAAATGGCAAACTGCATCCTATGTGTCCCCCTTTAACAATCAAGTGAAAAGGGCTGAAGAGGGTGTCAAACTGCCACAATGGGCCCATGCATCAGAACAGGCATTACCCGCATGTACGTGCACACAGTAAACATGGCTATGTGTAATGACTAACAATCCAGTGTAAAACAGATGCTGCTGCATGTAATGTTCAATTTGCTACTTGTGCTTCTTTCACATGAACTTGATTGGCTTCAGGCTTCATGGAGCTTTTTTATTACTAAGCAAAATAATTGTGCTTTTTGATTACACACAATAAATGACAAAAATTACAAAAAAGTTGGAAGGCATAAATCTGAATATGTGTACTTCCTGATACATAATTTACCCCTTACTGTTGTCTTGCTCCTTTTCCAAAAAAATGCCACGTAAATGTCCATTGTGAAAATACTTCAAAAACAATTCTAAGGCGCCATCCAAAAAAAAAAAACCAAAAAAAAAACAAACACCAAAATAATTAGGTTTGTAAAGCCACAAATTTAATAACCCTTAAAATTATAGCATCAACAGAATCAAATAGGTTATTTTTACTCAGATTTTGGCTTTACCATAAATGATACTCTTTAGCTTGCAAAAGAGACCCACTGGGAAACAATGTCACTGTTCTCTTGGTCCAGCAGAGGGCACTGTTGGACCATCCTGGCTTCTGATTAAATGTGCATGAGAGCGTCTCCACTCAAAAACACAGGCCTAAGGGAGCACAGTGCACCAGTCTGACCAAAGGGTCATTACTTTAAAATGTTTGCTTAAAATGTCAGCACTGGGGCTAATTCAGCAATGCTGATCCGCTGTGAAAACAGACACAAAAAAAAAAAAAAAAAAAACCAGAAACCCGCATGAAGAAAATGTGTCACAAAGACACAATTTTAGAGACTTTGATGATCGTCTTAAACCATAACATAAATTAGCGCCACTTCCCTTCCCACAAATTTCTTTGTGAATAATAAAGCTCTCTTTATCAAATTCAATATGGCTTTTATGCAACAGAGCAAAAATTACAGCTGAAAGCGGCCTCCGTCTCCTCATGGAGGAGGAAAGAATCTTGCTGTCTCTCTGCAGATAAGACATACTTTACAAAAAGGGAACATGCACATAATTGCTGAAAGCATTTTTGTTTTAGATAAATAATAATAAAATATGATTCCCAAATATTATATATTTAACCAGAATATTGTATTTTAAATAACCATTTTTTTCCTGACAGTACTATTTATTGATTCCTTATTTACCGATCGATGGACTGGCCATTTAAACAGTTTTTTTCCCCATGTTTAAATGGACCCGATAGACAGTTCTAAATATTGCTGGATGAAAACAAAATAGAAATGACAACAGTGTGTGGAGAAGTTGGTCATCTGCAAGAACAGAGTTGCCAGAAGCTTCGGAGGGATCAGCCATTTAACTGCAATGTCTTCACCTATTTATCAGTTCTTTTCTTGATGACTGGCAGCGGATGTGCTTCTGTATTGAAAACCCAGTGCTCAAAAGGGAGCAAGTCGTCATCAGAAAACAGCAAATACAGGTACCTGCAAAGAGCAAACAAATTGAACATTCAGTTTCTTTTAGTGATTAATGAGAAACAGGCAAAAAAAGTTGCTAGTACATTTGATCAGGGACTATGCAGATAAAGAGTAACTGATTGCCAATACCGTACAGTTCACAACCTGGTGATAGCCCCCACGTTTAGATCTGTGCCATAGTCATTAGATCTCTTATACTATAGGATACTTCATACGTCATCTGTCTGCAACAACAGCTGAACACCGAGTTCTTCAAAAAGATGTGCAAATGTAACTCTCATGCTTTCTCTGTGATTTCAGTAACATAAACCTAACACTTTCAGAACTGCATTTCTAAGATGTTCAAACTATAATTGGTTAAAAATGGATCATCTATCATTTTGAATTGACTCAAAGCTTTCCTAAAAAATGAGATGGATCATTATGATATTTTTTGCTCATCAAGGGCACTGCAGACCCAACTCTCCTTGCAATTGATCTATTACTGTCAAATTTAAACTGAATTAATTACCTTTTACCTATTTTATTTTTATATTTTTTCTGCACAAACATACCTGCACATGCCTTATTTTAACAGATGTGATAAGGACGCTGTATAGCGCCCGACCCAGCACAGACTCACTCCAGAGGCACATGTAAAATGGCACAAAACTTTTATTTTCTTCACCTGTGGGACATGTCTTCCCCGTGAACCCCACAGGCAAACACACTCCTACAAGCACTTAAAGTTAAGCACAAAACACACAATGTAACACGCCCTTCTGGCACCACCACCACTCCTCCCAGGCAACCTCGCCCTCTTCCTCCTGACTCTGGCCACTGAGTGGTGGTGGCTGGCCCCTTTTATAGAACCTGGAACACTTCCAGGTGGGGCTGAAGACTTGTCCAGCCAGGCTGTGGAATCCACGCAGCACCCCCTAGCGGCCACCCAGCTCCTAACCAGGCTGTGGAGGACTCCATCTCCCATGGAGCCCTGCGGGAGGTTGGGGAATCACCATCGGCCAGGGAGGCTGCCACCAAGTGTCCCGGGGCAGGTATTGAGCTGCCCATGGTTGCTTCCCCGGAACATATGTAGCAGGGGTGTCCCGGCTGGGCATGGGACCCGGCCGCCTGTCACACAGCTAAATATTTTAAATAACGTTACTACCCCATAGCAAAAGACCAATACAAATTAAAACTTTAAGAAAAAAAAAGATACATTTATCATGAAAGTCTTGGTGGTGAACCTTAGGTCTGATAACTGCCTCTAGCGTTTGCATGTTTTCCCTGTGCTTGTGTTAACTTTTTCATCGTGCACTCCCGCACATGGATTAAAAACTTTACAAAGACAATTAACGTGGAGTATCACACTTTATAGTTGCATACTTATTTTGAACAGATGTGTTTTTATTTGTTATAGTATGAATAAGGTATTATCATATTTCAGCAGTTAATGTTGTATTGTACCACACTTGTAGCTGCACTTAAAAAAAATATTTTGCCAAACCCGCAAAATCAAACTTGGATCAAGCAATCCAAATACAGTGGTAACTTGAGATACTTGTGCCCCAATTTACAAGTTTTTTGAGATTCGAGCCATCACTAGGTCGATTTTTTGCCTTGAGTTATGAGCCAAAATTTTAAATACGAGCCATCAAAGAGCTTGTCGCCACACATTCCGAGGAACTGACGACAGAGGAGTTGGCGGATCTACAGATGCGGCAACATATGGAAGTTCTGCAGGAGATTGCTATCACGGAGGAGGTTATCTCTTAAAGTGAGATAAAGGAAGTGTTTGCAATGTGGGAAAATGAACTTTTGAACTTTAAAGAAAAGAAACACCCTGAAAAAGTTACAACTGGTCGTACAGCGGCGCTATTTAATGACACTTGCCTAACACTTGACTTTATTGAAAATAAACCCTGAAAAAGTTGCAACTGATCGTGCAGCGGCACTATTTAGTGACACTTACCTAACGCTTGACTTTATTGAAAAGAAACACCCTGAAAAAGTTACAACTGATCGTGCAGCGGCGCTATTTAATGACACTTGCCTAACACTTGACTTTATTGAAAAGAAACACCCTGAAAAAGTTACAACTGATCGTGCGGCGGCGCTATTTAATACTTGCCTAACACTTGACTTTATTGAAAAGAAACCCTGAAAAGGTTGCAACTGATCATGCAGTGGTGCTATTTAATTACACTTGCCTAACTAATTTCAGAAACATTCTAAAGTGGAGGACTAAACAAAGCTCCTTGGATAGGTTTCTATTGAAATGCCTTGACAATGAAAGTGACAAAAGTGTGGCAAAAAAGAAAAAAACTAGTGAAGAAGAAAATTAAGCTAATCAAAAGTGAAGTGAAAGAAAAAACATTACAATGCGCTTATCGGCTTTACTAACATCTGTTTATTTCTTTAGATTCTGTTTTATGTATTAGGTTTTATTTTGTTTGTATACAATATTTGTTCATTATAAATACATTTTTCTTATGTTGAAAACATTTAACAAAAAATTGGGGTGATTTTTTGGGGGCTGGCACGAATTAATCTCATTTCAATTCATTTCAATGGGGAAAATTGATTTGAGATACAAGCATTTTGACTTACAAGCTCAGTCACGGAACAAATTAAAGTCGTATCTCAAGGTACCACTGTACATTAAAAAGAGAAACCTGATGATATTTTAAACAAAATCAAACTTTCCATCAAGATGTAACCACATAATTCACGCAAACAGGATAAACATGTGCATCACAGGATCTCCTCAGAGGCTTGATCAAGGTTTGTAATAACATGCTGTGGTGAGAGTGAGACTATAGAAAGGAATGAAGCATTTTTGTAGAATAAAGTATCTTTTTAAACATTAACTCCTTTTCTTTTCAGAAAATTCTGCTCCTTCTCAAGCAAACCTTCAGGTGGCAGTACAGGATGCCAAACTATGCAAAACACTTATGCTAGTAACCAGAGCTTAAATAAATGAAAACTGACTCAATTTATGGCATCTATTGATGATCACAACTATTTAGATGAGTATTCAGATAAACAAACCTCATCAATCCCATTCACTTAATTTCTTAATTGAATTCTGAAGGTACCCAAAGTCCTATTCTCTACTCAACTGCTTGGTAATTTATCCCACATATGGTTCTTTGTGTAAAGAAAAGTTTGTAACATGTATGCAAAAGTTACCCATAGTAAGTTTTTACCAGTGTCCCAGTGTTCTTGCTGTCATTTCAAAGTAATAGTAGTAATAGTAAACTCATTTCGAACAATCCTCATGTCATCTCTTAATCTTCATTTGCTTAAAATAAAAAGATTGCACTAGTTCAATTTAATGTATAATTGTTGCATACATTTTATATACAGAAATTATGATAATTGTGAATTTATTTTTTTTCTCCTAGGATACAGCCGACTGGAGTTTTCCTTTCCTCTCCTCTGTTGTCAGCTGACCCTATCTGAACTATGGTTTTATGAACTTGTATGAAGGATCCGTTTGTTACTTAATTTTTAATTGGTCTATTTTGCTTTGTGATTATCCTAATCTGTAATTTGTGAGTACATAACTTGCCTACTTTCATTCAGATATTTCATTTTAAATTAAAACAATAGATCTTCAGGTTCTTATAAGAATTGTTTATGTAATATAAAGCACAAAAGCAGATACTTAAGTGGTGATCTGCATTATCTTTTTACAGCTGAAATGGCAGCCAGCATTTCATTCAATTGTTCCTTGAAAAAGCAACCTGATTAACCTTGGCTCTGCAGTTTTTTTTAATATTATGGTGGATTCTATTCTCTATCGCTTTGTCCATGTACTGCATATATTAGTATGACACTTTAAGCTGTTACAAGATATAACAAAGTCTCAGCTATTTCAGATAATAAAAGTGTTGACTTTAAAAATAAAATTTCCTTAATAAACCACTTATTTAAATGAGACACATTTTACTGTGATACGGGCATAATTAAAACATGTGATTTTAAAGTGCAGGTAATTAAAGACTGGACTCATAATAAATGCTGCATTTTAAAATATCTTTTTTTTTTAAAACAACTACTCACATATTTTACTTATTTAAGAATATTTCAGAGACTATGCACTAAACCAAATCACTATAAATATATATTAGAAAACATATCTTCAAGTGGAAAAGAGAACTATGAAGAAAAGGAGATGTACAGTAAAAAAATTAAAATGTATTCCAAAATGTTTCAAATTTGATCTTAAGATATCTGAATACATTGTAAGATAATTTTTAAAGAGAGGAATTAAAAATATCTGAAAATGATTTTAACATATCTAAAATACAATGAAATATAATTCAAATGTGTTTGTAGATATTTCAAAACTGCTTGCCGTCCAGTTTGAGATATCAGCTGTTTTCATAAAAAAAAAGAGCTTGGACAGGCAACATTTGCTATTTTTTTTTTTTTTTTTGTTAAAATACAAAACATTTTAGAAAAAAAACTGAATTAAGATTCAAAATATAAAATAAAAAAAGGTCCAGATATGGACAGCACAAGTAGTGAACACATTGAGTGAACGCTGGTGCGCCTAACTGCCGCAGCTCTCTAGTATAGTTTGCATCATTTGTTTATTGTTCTCTTTTATATGGAACCGAAAACTACCTAATTTGACTATATATCAATTTAATCTTGGATTACAAAAGTTACCTAATTGCAGGATTATTTTTTCTATTTATTCAGGACTGGGCTTCTGCTCTGGTTGAGCTCTGGATATAACGTAGTTGTCGGCATCATGATAAGGCTTTACCGACTGCTGACATGGATCCTTTTTGCCTGGATTGGTTTTTCTTCATTGCTGCATATGGCAACCTCACCGTTTCAATATACAGTAGTTTCCTTACAGTGTTAAACTACAGTTGTTTTTTTTTTTTTTAAACTGCTCCCTTCTGACACCTGACATCTACAATATGTCATGTACACTTCCTAAAACTTCTGAAATCTAGCAGGGGCTAGTGCTGTGTTTTTGTTTTCATTGAATGCTCACTTTGAGTAATGTAATTAACCCTATTTGTTATGTGAAGAACTTTGTGATGGTTCATGCTGCTAATGGCACTATACAAAGACAGATTAACTAATATATATCTTGTTATGCATTTGGTCTATATACATTATAAACCTGTGTTTGGTGCACTGACCAGTCTTCTTTACTGCCTTATACTCTATGTATCCAGAATGAGCTTAAATCCTGCAAGGCCCTAAAAAGGATTACGTGGAATTGGGAATATAATGTTATGTATATAGAGGTCCACAAATGAAATGGGGGCAAAATATAACAGTGGAAGAGGAGAGAAGAAAACCAAAACATGTGACTTACAAGCATATTTTGGGCTTCTCAGCCATCAGAGATCATGTATACTTTTGAAAAGCAAGTGTTCGCTTACAGAGAATTCCTGGCAGTTTAGTCTATAGATGAAGATTCATTTATCTCTGGTGAATTCTAAAACTGACATCACATTCAAGTAAGTATTCAATGTACTTTGTAAGCTATTTTATCAAGTGGTAGTGCTCAAGTGGCACACATATTAAATGAATGTACTACATTATCACTAGGCAAAAATTCCTCAAACGTAGCACTCAAAGCCATCTTCATATCAAAGACTCCAGAATGCAAAGACTGCTCATCTTCTCGGAACTTGCTAAAACCTCAAGTCAATATGGTCTAGTCCTTCTTTCCTGATTTTATGTGATGCATAGCTTAATGTTTGAATGAATGTCTCCTCATTGACTATAATGTTACAGGGTTTGTTTTTTGTTTCTTTAAGCAAGCACTTAAACGATTCTCTGTTCGGATCCATTAATGCAGTTATCTAGTCTGTGTGTAGGATGTTCGTATAAACAACACTTGTTGTTTTGGGTGAGTCATCGCACAAACACATCCAAGAGAGATTCTTAATTTCCAACAAATTTCTGCTAAATTATTTTACTTTCTTTGATGGGAATTAAGAATTTCTGATTTTGCCAATTAGTACCATTTCAGACTTACAAAGCAGGTTGTATTGGTGGTGCTTTTTAAAACTATAAGAGGACAAAAAACATTTGGTAAACTGCAGACAGAGGGTATGAGCTGCAAGCTATATTATAATAAAGAATATCATACAAACATGAATTTTGTGTAATTTTTTACTGCATTGCTACAGCTGTTGTTATGCATGTAAAACATAAATAGTTTAAAAAAATCACATAATGTTTGGGGCAAATTCAGAATGTTGCAAATTATAATGTAACATTTTAAAACCTGATTAATTAAATTAAGGAGGAGAATCTGGTGAATTTACACAAAAAATGCAAATGATTAGATCCTATTTAAACATCAGGGACCTGTGGTGTGATTTATCTTAGCAATCAACATGTGTAACCACATCATTATCAAAACTAAAATAGCTCTCTGAAGTCCTAGGAAGAAAGATTGTTGATGCCTATGAGTACAAGAAGTGTTTTTTAAACCATTTTCAGAGAATTTGGAGATATGTACTCATTTGTCCAAAAGATTATTTACAAATTGAGATCATTTCAATGCACTGACGATTTACCCCAGCAAGGTTATCCCACCAAAACTTGGCAAAAGAGCTGACTGAAAGATACTGTGGGAGGCTTCCAAGAACCCCAGGATAACATCATGAGGCTGCACAAAAGGAAGAAACCTCTCTTCGCAAGAACACAGATATATAGCCAAAGTTAGAATAATGCCCCTAGGAGACAATGGAAGATCTAATTGTATGCAAAGCTAGACGTCATAATTGGTCAAAAACAAATTTGATCAAAATAACCTCATATCAGCTGTAAAACATCCATCCATCCATTTTCCAACCCGCTGAATCCGAACACAGGGTCACGGGGGTCTGCTGGAGCCAATTCCAGGGCACAAGGCAGGAACCAATCCTGGGCAGGGTGCCAACCCACTGCAGGACACACACAAACACACCAAGCACACACCAGGGCCAATTTAGAATCGCCAATCCACCTAACCTGCATATCTTTGGACTGTGGGAGGAAACCGGAGCACCTGGAGGAAACCCATGCAGACACGGGGAGAACATGCAAACTCCACGCAGGGAGGACCCGGGAAGCGAACCCGGGACTCCTAACTGCGAGGCAGCAGTGCTACCACTGCACCACTGTGCCGCCCCTGTAAAAAATGGTTGTGAAAATATTATGGTTTTATGCCTTAGAATTTAGCCAGCTTGCCATAACAGAGTTAACCATATTACACTGTGCCAGAGATGACAAAAAGGAGAACATGACACCACTTTTCAAAAAGTTGAAGCTGACCTGCAAGAGAACCTGTTAAGAAGACAGTGCCCCAAAACACACAAGCAAATTCACAAACAATGTCTCAAAAAGATGAAATAGAGGGAATGGCTTTATCCCACAAAAATGTTGTAAGAGGATTTGATGTGAGCAGTACCAGAAAGAAAGCCCTCAAACATCATCGAATTGCAGAACTACAAGAAATTACCCCAAGATGATATAGAAGACTGACAGAAAATTATAAGAAATGCCCGCAAGAGGTTATACATGGCAAAGGGGGCAACACTATCTTTGAAGCTAGTGGTGTACTGGTTTTACTGCTACCGGACAATTGATAACATTTTTATTTGAATATCTTATTGCAAAAATATGTTTCATTATTATTTGCTAAATCACATCACTGTTATCTATGATATTGAGGAAATGAAGATTGAATAGATACGTTAAAGACCACACACATTGTCTTGGGGTGTACTTACTATTTCGACCATACTTGTAGACAACATGAAAAGTTAACATTTTCTGCTCAGTAGCTTAGAAAAATCAAGAAAAAGGACAGCACTATTCCAACTAAGTTTTAGGAAAAAAACTAAAGGCTTTGTAAATCACATTTGTTGACAGAAAAGGTAAGGGCTTGACACTTTATTATTTTATACAGCTGGCATATACTTCACATACCAGAGCACTTACTGCCTCATGAAATTAACAATTCATTCAAAAAGGAGAGAAGGCATTCAAAAAAGCAACTTCTATTATCCTCAGGAATAAGAAAAAAACCCCCATAAAACTAATATCATCAAAGGGGCACTAAGTATTTATTAGGTGAACTATTACAAACCACTCTTCAAAAAATCATGCTTCACGCTTCAGTGTAGCATTTTTATAAGCCTATTTTAAATATATTATCCTCATCACTGTATTAGTCTGAAATGTATCTCTTTCTGAGAGTTAAAAATCATGTTTAAAGATGAAGGCTAATAAAAATAACTTAATACTTATTACTTTAATTAAAATAAAAAAAAAAAATACAGAAGACTTTAATTATCTGATTGCTCCAGAAAGGAGGCATTGGTGGTTCTCCAAAGGTGTAAAATATTTGGCCATTTTGGTACACTTGAAAGCGACAACCGAACAATTCAGTGGCAGCCATCAACTCACATGCAGAACCATAGGTGAAGGGCTTAAGCATTTCACTCTTATAGTGCTCCTGTGTAGTATAATTATCTTCTGTACCGTCATTAGACAACACCTTGAACCAGTCCCAGTCATTCAATACATAAGACACAATGTTCCTCCGGATATCAAGAGTGAGCCGGATATGGCCGTGCAATATGTAACACAGAGAATGGAAAAGGCAGGCGCCATCTCCAGGCATGGAAACCACTCGGTAAGTGACAGTTCTTTGATTGATGGTGATCACCTTGATAGACATGTTAATGGGGGTACGGTTGGAACGATAAAGGAAATGGGTACCTGAACAATGTAAACCAAGTCTAAAATACCTATACAATAACTATAATCGTAATAAACGAACAATAAAACAGCGGAGAAGCTGTGGATTAAATAAAAAGGCTGCAGTTATCAGCAGGGAGACGTGAATACCGTGGCGAAGTAAGGAAGGGAATGGAGAGACCGGAGCGACGGACGGCCTTATATAGGCAGGCAGTCAACAACGTGGGAGGCGTGGGGATGGGGGACCCAACGCCGCCTCACACGGCGACCGAGCTGCAGGTTATGGACGTATATATGTACGTAAGTAGGATTCAGTTAGCGCTGGGAACCCATGTACCAAATTTCTTGAAGATGGGCCCATAGGTAATAAAGACCGTTGGGAAGTTCAATATGGTGGCCGACAGTGGCGTCATACCACTGGAATAAGTAGGTACATCGGTTTCGGTTAGCATAGGGAAGCCGCCTACCAAATTTCGTGAAGATGGGGCCATAAATAAGAAAGTTTAACATGGCAGACGTTGTCGACCGTTATGACCGTTACACAGGAAGTTGGAGAATTAGTGATGAGTGAGTCAGTTAGTCAGTGAGGGCTTTGCCTTTTATTAGTATAGATAACTACAAAATGCATGGTGACTAAAACATTATTGACCACCATCCAGAATGTGTTATTCAGTAACTAAGTATCATACTGTATGTCCACCAAATTGCTGATTTACCTTTAATTTTTTCAAGGTTTGAAACATGGCTTGCTTTTATCCTGTTAAGTGCTCCAACTGTCTTGTAAGGCATTATATGTGTTGGTAATGACAGCATCCCTTTTACAGTTGCAGAAAGGACAAGACTTTTTCAGTGCTTACTAGTAGGTTACTTCAGTTTACAGAACAGTAAACAGAAGTCTACCAAAGCAGCAAAAACATGTTATATTTTCCTAAATAAACAAATAGATATTAACTTTTAATCAATTTATGCATATAGAACCATTCAGTAGTGATGCATACTGCATCTTTCATAAATTCCAAAACAGTTCTCAGTTACAACACAATGCCATCTGTGTCTTTTTCAGTGCTATTTTGTTTTGTACAAAATGTTGTAGTGAGAAATATAATTTATTTTTATTTTAGAAGTTGATCTTGAACAATTCATAAGTTTCACTCTGCCAGCCATGACTCAGGGACACTGTAATCAGTTGAGAGTTACAAAAAAAGATGTGCTGTAATCTAGACTTGGGTCTGGCATCATGGGAGTATTTGATTTGTTCATGCTGAAGTGATTAAAAATTGTCAGTCATGTAGACAGAATAGCATGTAGACTCTATAAACATAACATCAGTATTTTACATTGTTCATTTCTTGCAAATTAGGAAGAAATGTACAGAATTTTCTGACTATAACTGCTAAATGTATTTTTAGATGATGTGTTTTTTGATGTCTAATTATTGTAGATGGTATAAAGACATTTACAGTGGCTTGCAAAAGTATTCAGCCCCCTTGAACTTTTCCACATTTTGTCACATTACAGCCACAAACATGAATCAATTTTATTGGAATTCCACGTGGAAGACCAGTACAAAGTGGTGTACACGTGAGAAGTGAAACGAAAATCATACATGATTCCAAACATTTTTTACAAATAAATAACTGAAAAGTGGGGTGTGCGTAATTATTCAGCCCCCTGAGTCAATACTTTGTAGAACCACCTTTTGCTGCAATTACAGCTGCCAGCCTTTTAGGGTATGTCTCTACCAGCTTTGCACATCTAGAGACTGAAATCCTTGCCCATTCTTCTTTGCAAAACAGCTCCAGCTCAGTCAGATTAGATGGACAGCGTTTGTGAACAGCAGTTTTCAGATCTTGCCACAGATTCTCAATTGGATTTAGATCTGGACTTTGACTGGGCCATTCTAACACATGGATATGTTTTGTTTTAAACCATTCCATTGTTGGCTTTATGTTTAGGGTCGTTGTCCTGCTGGAAGGTGAACCTCCGCCCCAGTCTCAAGTCTTTTGCAGACTCCAAGAGGTTTTCTTCCAAGATTGCCCTGTATTTGGCTCCATCCATCTTCCCATCAACTCTGACCAGCTTCCCTGTCCCTGCTGAAGAGAAGCACCCCCAGAGCATGATGCTGCCACCACCATATTTGACAGTGGGGATGGTGTGTTCAGAGTGATGTGCAGTGTTAGTTTTCCGCCACACATAGCGTTTTGCATTTTGGCCAAAAAGTTCCATTTTGGTCTCATCTGACCAGAGCACCTTCTTCCACATGTTTGCTGTGTCCCCCACATGGCTTGTTGCAAACTGCAAACAGGACTTCTTATGGTTTTCTGTTAACAATGGCTTTCTTCTTGCCACTCTTCCATAAAGGCCAACTTTGTGCAGTGCACGACTAATAGTTGTCCTATGGACAGATTCCCCCACCTGAGCTGTAGATCTCTGCAGCTCGTCCAGAGTCACCATGGGCCTCTTGGCTGCATTTCTGATCAGCGCTCTCCTTGTTCAGCCTGTGCGTTTAGGTGGACGGCCTTGTCTTGGTAGGTTTACAGTTGTGCCATACTCCTTCCATTTCTGAATGATCGCTTGAACAGTGCTCCGTGGAATGTTCAAGGCTTTGGAAATCTTTTTGTAGCCTAAGCGTGCTTTAAATTTCTCAATAACTTTATCCCTGACCTGTCTGGTGTGTTCTTTGGACTTCATGGTGTTGTTGCTCCCAATATTCTCTTAGACAACCTCTGAGGCCGTCACAGAGCAGCTGTATTTGTACTGACATTAGATTACACACAGGTGCACTCTATTTAGTCATTAGCACTCATCAGGCAATGTCTATGGGCAACTGACTGCACTCAGACCAAAGGGGACTGAATAATTACGCACACCCCACTTTGCAGTTATTTATTTGTAAAAAATGTTTGGAATCAAGTATAATTTTCGTTCCACTTCTCACATGTACACCACTTTGTATTGGTCTTTCACGTGGAATTCCAATAAAATTGATTCATGTTTGTGGCTGTAATGTGACAAAATGTGGAAAAGTTCAAGGGGGCTGAATACTTTTGCAAGCCACTGTATATTATATGGCTTTCTTGTGCCCCTTCCATCATCCTTGTTATTTTCCTTAGGATAAAACATTTTCAGTGAAATTCCTAAACTCTGCCTTCCATACAGATACTGATGCCTCAAGGAAGAATCAAGCAATACGCTTTTCACGTTAGGAGTAGGTACAGGTGGGAATGGAAAATATCACTTCTCCTCTTCTTCTCCTTGCCTTTTTTCTATCTTTCCTAGTCTATTTTCCTTTGTTGAGTGATAGCTCCTTCTCTTCTTCTACCCAGCACTCAACTCATTAAACCTTGAGTGGATTTCTATGCTTGTCAAACCAAAGGTTTTATTTTTTGGGATTCGGTTGTTTAGAATAAACGAGGCTGAACTGCACTGGCCTTTGAATACACATTAAATGTTAGAAATGCTGCTGTGCATGTCTGCAGGTAATGTATACTTAAGCATCTGAGGAGGTTTGTTGTGATGTGAGATTTTGCATTTAACTTGATAAACATTTTGTACGTCTTTATTTATAATTTAGGCAAAGCAATGTCATTTAGTGTTTACCCCCCCCCCCCCTTTATGACTGAGTATTTTTGAATTTTATGACAGAGTTGGGAGAGAATGTGTCTTAAACCAGTTTGGCGAGTATTTCTCTGCTAAAGTCTTTCAACCCCCCGCAAGGAAGCAAGGATGTTTAACATATGGTTTGGGGGGCAGGTGTTAAGATGTTCTATTTCCCCCCTTGATCTGAGGTATGGCTGTTTGGAATTGGCTTGTCTCAGAGGCCTTTAAGTGCCATGATGTCCTATTGGCTGTAGGAGTTGGACAGAACATCTATAAATGTACGTGCTTAACCTCACATTCTCTCTCTTCCTAACCTGTGATGATGTAGAAGTATCTTTCTCTTGTTTATAACTGATGAAGACCATCACACCATGAACTGACAAGAACAGCACAATGAAGAGCACAGCTTCAGCCATATTGAGACAGGTTTGAGGCCTGTTCTGAAGAAAGCTGAGCACCAATGATGCCTTAACTAGAGACATTTTAAGTAACTACAAGTCTGTGTGCCACCTGAGTTACACATCACCATTTTATCAGGTTGTATGGTTGCCAATATTCAAATGTACTTTGCATATTGTTATTATTTATGAATATTATCAGTAATACATTATTTTATGTGGAACTTAACTCCTGCTTGTCTTTTTACTACATCTAATTGCATGAGGTTATAGATATACTGTAGAAGGGATGTTGGGGATAAATTATATAGAATAACACCTTATAAACAGTGGTAAGTCTGTGGGATTAGGCATTCTAAGGCTACATATCAATAATACAATAGGGGAAAGTAGAGCAATATATATATATTACTCTACCAAGATCCATCCATCCATTTTCCAACCCGCTGAATCCGAACACAGGGTCACGGGGGTCTGCTGAAGCCAATCCCAGCCAACACAGGGCACAAGGCAGGAACCAATCCCGGGCAGGGTGCCAACCCACCGCAGGACACACACAAACACAACCACACACCAAGCACACACTAGGGCCAATTTAGAATTGCCAATCCACCTAACCTGCATGTCTTTGGACTGTGGGAGGAAACCGGAGCGCCCGGAGGAAACCCACGCAGACACGGGGAGAACATGCAAACTCCACGCAGGGAGGACCCGGGAAGCGAACCCGGGTCTCCTAACTGCGAGGCAGCAGCACTGCCACTGCGCCACCGTGCCGCCCTCTACCAGGATAAAACATAATAATTTCCAGTTATTTACAGGACCTCTGACCGAAGGCACTCTTCTTTAACAACCGAAATATCAAATTTCATAGTTTGTTACACTACACACTGCCTATTTTTATACACTGCAGTGATTTAATGTCACTACATAATTTATATATGCATTTTTTTAAATTAAATCTTTTCTTCTTTGTTCTTGAAAAAACACCAATGTACTGCCTAAACATGGCACATATAACATAACCTTGGATTATTAGTGGATTTTATTAGCCAACTACGGGATGAACTGTTGCCTGTTCACTTCTTAGATATATTCAATCTTAACATTTTAACATGCAACTGCAAACAATGTTTACGGACAACAGTTTTCTAATGTATTCCTGGGTCCATGTGGTTAAACCCATCACAACAGTATATTGGTTTTTATGTAATACTGTATGAAGAATTGAACATCACAGGCATTCAGTACTGATTTTTGACTTTGCCCTTTATAAACAAAGATTTCTCTTGATTTCCCAGTATCCATTAATAATATTATTAACCATAATATGAAAATCCTAAATTAGTAATAATTATAAGTTGAGAAACATTGTCTTTACACTGTTAAATTTTTCAAGGTAGTGAACCATAACCTGTCCTTGATTGCAGATAACAGAGCCTTTGGTGAACACTACTTTTATATCAATTCAGGAACATTCAGCAGTGTTTATAATCTTATGTTACTCTTGTCCTAACGTTTTAAAAAGGTTTTTCAAAATTCCAATTGGGCATGTATTTACTAGAAAAGGGAAAAAAAGTTACATAAATACATTTCAAACAAGATTTAAAAAAATCACTGCTTTCTATTTTTTCAAATTGAGCCACCTTTTTTTGGAATTGATTTGTGCATTAATAGTGCTGAAATGAGGGTAACATTTTAAAATGTAGAGATATTTCAAAAGATTGTGTCTAGGCTTTCTTATAGTACTATATAAACACAGTACATTTCCAAATGTTAATGAACTGTTAATGAAAATTCTACACATTTTCTTTTTGTAAAAGCATTTTATGCCACAGGTTTTCTGCCTGAATTTCAACATTTAAGACTAATTAGTCTTGTCAGATATGCATCTGTCCAGAAGTTGTCTAGGAAATACAAATACATACAGAAGTTGAAAATCATTTCTACGAAGAGGATTCAAGTCAAAGATTTAGGTAGACGACTCAAAAGCTTTTACTTTTAAATTCTTATGATACTCTGTGGTAAGCTCTGAGAGTCTTGCTTCAAGTCTTTAGTGTACTGAAACAGGATCTACTATAATATTAGCCTATACTTTGAACTTTCCATTTTTGTTTAATTCCTAAAAAGCGTTCCTTAAGTCGCATAGTGTGGGGAGGAACGATCTCCTCAGTCTGTCAGTGGAGCAGGACAGTGACAGCAGTCTGTCGCTGAAGCTGCTCCTCTGTCTGGAGATAGTATTGGCAGTGGATGCAGTGGATTCTCCATGATTGATAGGAGCTTGCTCAGTGCCCGTCGCTCTGCCACGGATGTCAAACTGTCCAGCTCCGTGCCTACATTAGAGCCTGCGTTCCTCACCAGTTTGTCCAGGCGTGAGGTGTCCCTCTTCTTTATGCTGCCACCCCAGCACACCACTGCGTAGAAGAGGGCGCTTGCCACAACTGTCTGATAGAACATCTGCAGCATCTTATTGCAGATGTTGAAGGACGCCAGCCTTCTAAAGAAGTATAGTCGGCTCTGTCCTCTCTTGCACAGAGCATCAGTATTGGCAGTCCATTCCAATTTATCATCCAGCTGCACTCTCAGGTATTTATAGGTCTGCACCCTCTTCACACAGTCACCTTTGATAATCACAGGGTCCGGGAGGGGCCTGGGTCTCCTAAAATCCACCACCAGCTCCTTGGTTTTGGTTTTGCTGGCGTTCAGTTGTAGGTGGTTTGAGTCGCACCATTTAACAAATTTCTTGATTAGGTTCCTATACTCCTCCTCCTGCCCACTCCTGATGCAGCCCACTTAAACTTTTATTGAATCATTAGTTATGAAGAATTAACTTTTTCTTTGAATGCAAAAAGAAGTATGTCCACACCACAAATAATAAATGATGCATCCTATGTGTCAATAAAATCTATGATAGATTTTAGTGGTGGTTAAATACCACTTACCTTAACAAATACTGCAGTAGATCACTGGACAGAAAATGTTCTTTGCTTTTGTTATGCCTTGTGTGATAAATCTTTGAAGTTTCTACTCTATGATACTATTTCAGCTTTTTATTTAGTTGCAGCTGTAATTTGAACTGATAATGTCTACACTTCCAGAATGAAGAATCCAATATGTCATGGTTGGATTCTTAAACTGTCATGCCCATAAACCAACCCTGTCTCCAGAAGGAATGAAGTTTGTGGGATCTAAAGTAAAAGCAGAAAAGCAACAACCCCAACATGCTGAATGTCCATAGCAACAGGTCTGATAATGGAAGAACAAAATTTTGAGGATATTTTATAGGCTATATAGTTATGAAAGATATACTGTAGTTCTTATGTTTCCATGTTTCCATGAGGTCTATAGGAGTTGCTTATCCTTGTTAAATTTACAAAATTGAACAGCCAACTAATATATCTGAGGCCTGTTTGAGCTGGCCTCTCACAAACTGTACACAGTAAATTTTGGTATAAAACTCATTTTCATTTTTGCAGTATTGTAGGGCTTGCTACTCATTAATGTATTATTCACTGGGAAGAATGAAAGAAGCACACACTACTATTATTTAGTGGACATAGTTGCATCACTCATCTAACTCATCTATTATCATGGATAATGGGTAATGTATGAATGCAGAAAAAAGCAAAAAGATAATGAAACCATGAAACAACAGTCTTAGTATTTGTTGACTTTGACTACTTACTTGAGTGTCTCTGCTAGAAAGAAGCTCTGCTGCACATCATCAAGGCTTGGGTGGCTTGCGTAAACATCTCTAATTCCACTATATCCTCCTTCGACTCTGCAGTGTTGCTCCAGTGCCTGTGTTGACAGGAAAATTGAATGAAGCTTGGAAAAAAGCTTGATAGACAATTGTATTATTATCCTGATAAATGCCTTTAAATAATAAGTCAGAGCAAAGGTCAATGTTAATGTGTTATCTTAAACATAACTATATAGTAAATGCTATTTCCTAGTCTTTAACCCTTACATACAGTTTAAAATTAGTAATAGGACAATAAAGACTTACGTACTTATAAGTTAATATGTAATCTAGAAATAATTAAAAAATGAGATGTCAGTATTATCACACTGAAAGTGCTCTAAAATAAACTACTGCATCACATCCTAACCAACAAAAAAGAAAGAGGCCTACGACTCTTTGGTTTTCAGGTTAAAATAATATTAAAGTTGCACACACCCAAAAGTATTATCACAAATGATAAAATGTATTTATCACAAGTAGATAATTTTTTAGTGTTTAATTGTTTTAAGGTTCAAACTGATGTGTGTCAAATGTATTTAATTCATGACATCAGTTATTTTACACAATTATAAAAAAGGTATAACTTGACTTTAAAATGTAAAACATATTGACTGCTACGCTCTGAATGCTACATTCAACTTTTTTTTTCCTTTTTTTTTTATTTGTCAAGTATCTAATTCCCAACAACACTTCTTCTGCATCCTGCCCGGCTTAAACGCACAAGGTAAATGAACCTAGCAAAAGGGCTAACTAACTTTTTTTCTGGTTTTCTATAATGTAGTATCGGCCTCAGAACACAATATTCCTTGAGCACCCATCTTTCATTAGAACTTTAGAGCCTTCAAGCAGACGTCACACAGAACTCAGATCCTCTATGTTCTTATTTTTGTTGCAGACTTTTATAAACCCATTGAATTTAACTGTTCACATCAATTCAATAAAGTGCTTGTTCAACTCACAGAACGAATCCATGTTGTATTTTTGAAGTCCTTATAATCATTGTGCTGTTTACCTGGCAATTCAGGTGCAGTGTCTCAAACACTACAGATATTTTTTCTTCAGGTTTTTTAGGTCATTTCACAATACCTATCACTAACTTCATACTACACTTTTAGGATTTCACATCACTGTGCACCTGCATCACTTTATGACATTACTTATGAATGAAAAGTACAAGTAGGACAGTGTTCCTGCCACTGCCTCATAAAGCTATTTTTATATAAAAGTACCTAAATAAATACCATGAAAAGCTCTAGAAACTACTGTGCATTAATAAGTTAGTGAGCAGCAAAAATGGCACTCTACAGAATCAGTCACAGTAACGAACTGCATTCCAAGGAAAGATAGCCGGAAATTATATTTTATGCAAGGAACAGAATATATGGTCTGAAGAGATACATGATAAAACTAAAGAAAAAGTGAGCTTAGAATAAAGGGGGTTCTACCATTCAGGCAATGACATTATATGCTCTAAACTGCCTAATCCAATTCAGGATTGTGGTGTGTGGGAGCCAATTCTGTCAGCACTGCGCACAGAACAGGAACATCCTCAGACAAGGTGCCAGGCCATCGAAGGGCCTACTAATACATACACTTGCACAGGGGGCAAATGTGCAATCATCCGTAACTATAGACATATTCCATCTTTATGGAACTGAAAATTCCAGGAGGCAGAAGTTACATAAGTCTTTTAGACATAATATAATCGGAGGGCAAAAAAAGTTTATGTAAAAGTTTTTAGCTGTTACTAAATTTTCTCTTCTAATTGTTCAAGAATATACAAGTCTCACTTCACTCCAAAGAAGAAACAAAAATTAAAAGATAAAAAGTTTGAATGGAACATGTGGCATGCTCTTCTGCTGCCTTATAGTTGGCACATCAGGATTTCCACTGGCTGCCACTCACCTGTAGTGCCTCCCAGCCCCACTGCCGATATTTGGGGTCATGTGTATATCTCCACATGTACATGTAAGTCTCAATAACCTCTGGCCGCAGAATAAAGTATTTCTCATTTTGTCTTGTTGCAATGGCTTCTACACCACCATCAAATCTGAAGGCTTCAGGACCCAGCTTTAGATCTAAAGTGTAACATAAGAAAAGCAGTGAGATTTCCTTAAACAATACAGATAGATTAGATAGCACAGGACACCCCCAAAGACACGTGAGTGATATAATAAAACAGTGCTTCTCACTAATGATGCTGACTTTCATTTTAGATTTATGAATAATGAATATCCTTACCATTAGTGTTCAAATTTCTTATTTCTAATTTTTGCTTTTAGTGACATGGGAATGCTTAATATAAACCTTACTAATATAATGGCAATATAAACCTTACTAATAAGAATTATAATGCTGATGTTTTCATTGGTTGTACTACAGAGCAGCACTGTATTTTCTAATCAGCCAATCACTAATGAGATACAGTGCATCCGGAAAGTATTCACAGCGCATCACTTTTTCCACATTTTGTTATGTTAAAGCCTTATTCCAAAATGGATTAAATTAATTTTTTCCTCAGAATTCTACACACAACACCCCGTAATGACAATGTGAAAAAAGTTTACTTGAGGTTTTTGCAAATTTATTGAAAAAATAAAAAAAACTGAGAAATCACATGTACATAAGTATTCACAGCCTTTGCCATGAAGCTCAAAATTGAACTCAGGTGCATTCTGTTTCCCCTGATCATCCTTGAGATGCTTCTGCAGCTTAATTGGAGTCCACCTGTGGTAAATTCAGTTGATTGGACATGATTTGGAAAGGCACACACCTGTCTATATAAGGTCCCACAGTTGACAGTTCATGTCAGAGCACAAACCAAGCATGAAGTCAAAGGAATTGTCTGTAGACCTCCGAGACAGGATTGTCTCGAGGCACAAATCTGGGGAAGGTTACAGAAAAATTTCTGCTGCTTTGAAGGTCCCAATGAGCACAGTGGCCTCCATGATCCGTAAGTGGAAGAAGTTCGAAACCACCAGGACTCTTCCTAGAGCTGGCCGGCCATCTAAACTGAGCGATCGGGGAGAAGGGCCTTAGTCAGGGAGGTGACCAAGAATCCGATGGTCACTCTGTCAGAGCTCCAGAGGTCCTCTGTGGAGAGAGGAGAACCTTCCAGGACAACCATCTCTGCAGCAATCCACCAATCATGCCTGTATGGTAGAGTGGCCAGACGGAAGCCACTCCTTAGTAAAAGGCACATGGCAGCCCGCCTAGAGTTTGCCAAAAGGCACCTGAAGGACTCTCAGACCATGAGAAATAAAATTCTCTGGTCTGATGAGACAAAGATTGAACTCTTTGGTGTGAATGCCAGGAGTCACGTTTGGAGGAAACCAGGCACCGCTCATCACCAGGCTAATACCATCCCTACAGTGAAGCATGGTGGTGGCAGCATCATGCTGTGGGGATGTTTTTCAGCGGCAGGAACTGGGAGATTAGTCAGGATAAAGGGAAAGATGACTGCAGCAATGCACAGAGACGTCCTGGATGAAAACCTGCTCCAAAGCGCTCTTGATCTCAGATTGGGACGACGGTTCATCTTTCAGCAGGACAACAACCCTAAGCACACAGCCAAGATATCAAAGGAGTGGTTTCAGGACAACTCTGTGAATGTCCTTGAGTGGCCCAGCCAGAGCCCGACTTGAATCCGATTGAACATCTCTGGAGAGATCTTAAAATGGCTGTGCACCGACACTGCCCATCTGATGGAGCTTGAGAGGTGCTGCAAAGAGGAATGGGCGAAATTGGCCAAGGATAGGTGTGCCAAGCTTGTGGCATCATATTCATAAAGACTTCAGGCTGTAATTGCTGCCAAAGGTGCATCGACAAAGTATTGAGCAAAGGCTGTGAATACTTATGTACATGTGCTTTCTCAGTTTTTTTATTTTTAATAAATTTGCAAAAACCTCAAGTTAACTTTTTCACGTTGTCATTATGGGGTGTTGTGTGTAGAATTCTGAGGAAAAAAAATGAATTTAATCCATTTTGGAATAAGGCTGTAACATAACAAAATGCGGAAAAAGTGATGCGCTGTGAATACTTTCCGGATCCACTGTATACAGCTTCATATGAAAGTCAACTATTTTAGCATCTTTTGTGCTTTTATGCAATCTTCATCTGTTAGGTGTTTTAATTACTGAATGTTAAACAAGTAATGCAAGAAACCTATTTCAACATATTACAACCATAGCTTTACTTAACCTCTTAAAGAAATACAAAATGTCTTGGCATCCATAGATGATGGCAAATAATAGAATCTAGTACAAACACAATTGTGCTGTGATTCATAAGTTTACAGGGAGCTTAGACAGTTGAGATTTTGAAAAACCACCTGTTCACATCCATTCATTGCAATAAGAGGAGAAAAAAACCTGGAAACCATCTTTGAAAATTAAAATAAACTTTCTTGGAATACAAACAAAAACGCTTTTTAAAAATGTAATTTACAAGCATCACTCATTTGTTGCAGAGCTGAATAAACAATTAGAATCATAGACAGCTACCTGCTTAGTTTACTTCTGTTTAATATCTATATTTTGCCTCTGGGCTGCCAGATTCCCCAGCAGGGTGAGATATTTAATTTCTTTACCAACGACATCCAGTAGTAGTAGTACTGGCTTTCACAATAGACTTAGACAAGCTCCTTCTCCATCTAACCAACATACACACATGAATGTTTACTAACTAAACCTGCAACCATGCAAAATTAAAGCACCTTTTGCATTATATAAAGTTCAAATGAAAAATCTTAATTTCTTTTCAATTGACCTCAATTCCTGCCACTTTTTATTTTAATCACTTTCTGAGTTTTGAAAACCGCTTTCCAGTAGCCATCAATATATCTTCTTACCATAAGTGCAACACTACTGTAATTAGACCCTTTCTCCCCACTGCTGTTATGCCTTTATCATGAGATTACTGCAATTTTGCATGCTCTTCCTACTTCTTACGTCAACCAACTGCAAAAAGTTCAAAATGTTGTAGGTACAGTTCTTATAAATTATAGAGCAACACCCAGTTCATCTAGTTCAACTACGCTGACTGCCTGTATGCTGGCGCATAATCTTTACTTTTAATTTTGGATTTTATTAACTCTGTAGATCCACAGGTGCAGGCCTTCCCACAATTCTAAAGACATATTTTGCTCATTCACCTTTGTGGCTCTTATACTATGGAACACTCTCCCTGGGAATCTGTGAAGTTGCATTGGTGGCTTCATTCAGATCTCTCTTAAAGACTCAATTCTTCCCTCTTAGATATTCAGTCAACTTGATTCTTAATCTTCTGTAACAGTTTTCCAAATCAGGATTATACCAGACTATTCCTCCACTTTTCTGCACTATATAAAATAAGGATTCACTTAATGATTGTAGCATTGTGAGTGCCCTTGTGTTCTTTAACATCAGTGCATTTGAATCTCCTGATAGCACCATAAATGGTTTGAAAGGTAGATGCCAGCAATATTCACTAAAACCAAGTTCTTAGCATAAAATATTTTTATGACACTACTAATCACATTTTTTCTTGTGTAAGTTGTTAAAAATGTTTATAAATGAAAATGTGTACTTCGAAAACTTTAAAAAAGGGTCCATTGTTGGATGCTTAGTGTACAGTAGTCCATTGTCTGTAGGGATTATGTACATTCTCTCTCTGCCTACATGAGTCTTTTCTAGGTAATGTAGCTTTTTCTATTTGACAAAAGATGTACATTTGGTGCCATTTTGGTGGCTCTAAATTGGCTTGCAGTGGGTGTGTGGCCAGTGACACATGGACATACTGATTAATCAGTCAGAAAATAGATGATGTCTACTTGGTCACATACAGATGGTCTCGCATGTTCCTCTAGTACACCCTCGTATATTGTTGAATTCATGGAACTAAAACATGTCAGCAAGGTGTCCAGGTCCTGGGACATCATATAACTTAAAATAAGGTTGTGTGTTATAGATAAATGATTTAATTTGTGATGCAGAGCACAGTGTTTCGAAGTTCTGCCAATAAATCTAAAGCTATTCTGTTACATTTTACTTGGAGAAGTTCGACAGACTAGCATTCCTTTCCATTTGAGAGCAGGGCATTTGTAGATTTATTTTCTTGCAAAGGAATAATGGATTTCATAATAATAATGGATTCATTTTATGTGGCAATGCTTTGTAGCCCTTCCTGATAAGCAGGAATATTTTTAACTTGTTAGAATTTGTACAATTTGCAATTGTACATGTGTGGAATAGCCTCCCAAATTTTTACCCCGTTAATAAAGATGATTTAATTAAAGCTTCAGTTATATTTTCTCATAAGGACACTGAATACTAGCTTTTTCACTTGAATGGATAATGGGAATTTGTTACAAGCTAACTCTCAAAATAGCAAATTTAATCTGTAATTTGGTGATAGGCAGAAGGTGAACATGAAAATCTATAAATATATTAAACCTTAAAATGTTAAAGAAAATGTTTTCCTTTTTCCAGGCCATCCAGTGGTTTGAACCCTCTAAACCTAGAATGCAGCTTCTGAAAATTAAAGGATAGATGCATATTTACAGTATATATAAACACATGCACACACGTACAGGGCAAGCACAGCCACATTTATTTGTTTTTTCAGCCACTAGTTATTTAGTGAATCGAGAGAATCATCACATAGAACTGCTTTAAACTCTCAAGTAAATCTTTGATACTCATCTGACAGAGCTGGGAAATTATCCATATGTGTAGTATTAGACCAAAAAGAAAAAAGCAAACAAGCAAAGAAATGTGCCTTCAGTTTTGACAGGGAAGAAGTAAACTGAGAAAAATGGACATAGTTTAATGTGTGCAAAATTTGTTTGTGTGAAATAAAAAGTGGGCAACATCAGAAAGTGAGAAATCTATTTAATTGGAAGTGCAATTAAAAACAAGAGGTTGAAAACAAAGCCAGCAACATACGGATTACTTGACAAGCACCATTTAGATGGGCATCGATAATGGGCCTGCTGCAGGCATGGTGATTGCAGAATTTAGAAAGGTGGCTGTACATTTTTTTCTTCAAGGTAAACAGACAGAGAGCAGAAAAAGATCAAATTGGTCTACTGGCATAAAGGAATCCACTTAACTTCCATTTCTCTTCCATAAAAATTGAACATCTGATGCATTTTAATTACTTGTGTGTTGTATGCAATAGATATTTTTGACAGATGCCTTATTTAACCGAAGCATGCTCTGCAGAAAAGTGACTGCAGTCTGAAATTGTTAAGGATTTTTTTTCTTCCATGGCTAATCAGTAAGGAATTTTTTTTATCAGCATAAAAGAACTGAACAGTGTTCAAAATGTTTCACGTGTGCATGAAAATTTAATAACTTTCTGAGAAAACAGAAATTAAATGGCCTATATACAGTAGTATACCTTATAACAATGCAAAAGTATGTAGTCTCAAGAACTTTACATGTCTGTGTATGTTCAAACGATATTTAAAATACAAAACTGAATGTTTTAAAACTGGCTGACAACTCTGGTATAAACATAATAGCTCATCTCACAGGGATTCACCTAGAGATGAATCAGATTACTGTATATAATGATGTATGGTATGTACTACCAACTACCATCCATCCATTTTCTAACCCGCTGAATCCGAACACAGGGTCACGGGGGTCTGCTGGAGCCAATCCCAGCCAACATAGGGCACAAGGCAGGAATCCAATCCCGGGCAGGGTGCCAACCCACCGCAGACTTAACATATTGAAACATAAGTTAAAATATTATCATACCGTCACCTACTGTAAGTGGGGTTCCTGGTAATTCTTTCCCTTACTGCATACTATTTATATATGGTAGTAAATTTGTAAGAAGGCAAAAAAATACATAAAAGGTGTTAAATCTATAGGTTTGCAAGGAACAATAACTGATGACCAGCTTGATGTGAATGACTATACCCTGAAATGCATTAGCTTCTGCCTTGTACCCAATGTGGCCTTGATAGATAGTGACCCCTGTAGAGATTAAATGGATTATATTGGTCTGATAATGGATATTTAAACAAAGTAAGGAATATCAACAAGTGCAAGTGAAGAAACAGATGAATGAATAATTAATATGTATAATATTAAGAGTCTAGTGCTACATGTAATTAGCTGAACAATTTGAAGTCAAATCACTATTATATTTATAATTTACAAAATACAAAAAGAACAATATATGGCAGAGTTACAAATCTAATTACTACACTCAGCTAACATGTTCCAATGACAAAATGTTTTTCCATCTTTGTATTTTTACCTCATGATACTTTGAAAATAGGTTCAAGTTATCTGACAACAAAATAAGTATTTGTTTAAAAAGACTAGCTTTTAGTCTAGGAAATGTAATAGTAGTTTTGATGATGCACAGACGAGCTAAATTTGTTCATATGTGCAAAACCACTAAATGACAGAGACCAATTTCTGACTTTGATAACTAATGAATAAGTAATTTTATCGTTAAAGCTTTTCCTTACTAAATATGTGCATTTACAATAAAAAGGCACACTGAAATAAAACATGAAAGTCTCATTTTTACAGGTAATAGAGTAAACTTTCAAAACGTCCACATATTTTATAAGTCACTATACTGTATACAGATATTTAGACTTCGGGGTTTCACAAATGTTAGCTATCAGCTCTAAACAGGCCTGGTATGAGTGAGCACAAATGTGCAATGGACCTGTCAAAGACATCTGGGGGATAGGTTCAGGCTTTTTGTGTGGCCCTAAAGTAATGGATTATTGGAGTTTTCAGTAAATGGATGGCTGGATAAAGGAGGTTACATTACATAAGGCTACAGCTTTAGTGAAGACATTTCCTGTTTTTTTTATTTTAACTATAGATTAATTGAAACAGTCCTGCTTTATAAAGGCTTACTTTTTTAAGTGCTTCATCAGAAAATGTATTGTAGCAGTTAAAAAAATTCCAGTTGATAACATGGCACTGTACTGAATACAGAAATACAGTATATGCTTCTTTTATTACATCCTGATGGAACTGCAAAAATCTTTAAAATGTCACCAGTATTCAGATGGACTCACGGCATTGCTGTATATACAAAAAGAAAAATCTTTGGCAGAACAAAATGTTTATAGATAACCCATGATTAGGCATAGTTTCAGACTTCTTAATATGCTCCACAATAACTAGAGATTTTACGTTTGGACAATGATCTTTCAAACAGGCAATTATAAAAGCAGAGGATATTTGAATTGAAAAACTGTGGACTTGCACTTACTGGTCCGTGTATATGACTCATGGCAGGTGCGAGCAATTTCAGCAGCTAGTTCCATTTGGTGTCCAGTCTTATCATCTGGTGCACCATCAGCCCCAAGAGCAAACATGCCTCCAGCAAAACATGTCAAGTGACCCATTTTGTGCTCCAGTAAGCCTCCTTTCCATTCTGCGATGTAGGTGAGGCCACCACTTGATTTTCTGATGAGATGTGTTTCAATAGCCTGTAGAATAGATAACAGTCATTGTGATTCTTTGTATTGAAAGTAAAAATATTTTCTATGTAAATCTCCAAAAAGTATTACTAAACAGTCAAAACATTCAAAGAGAATTGGCAAAGAGTACTAAAGATCCATCCATCTATCCATATCAATATAAAAATGAGTTTTACATTTTGATATAAATTGACAGAGTTTAAAAGACAGGTAATGTACAAAAAGAGAAAATGTAACACATAAAAGGAAGTTAATTTTGGCCATGACTATGACGAAAACATCTTTTTCAAGGCAAAATTATTTAATTAAATGTTATTTTCATACTAAAAGCATATAGAAATCCCTATGTTGGCATGGAATGGAAACATGAACTGCACCTTACACTGGACTCTAAAACACAATGATTCTATTGGGTCAATTCTCTCCTCAGCCTACTGTGTGACCTCAAGCAAGACACTTAAGGTTTGTGCTCCAGCTCTAAAATGTACATGATGACAGCTAAGTCTCTGCACTTGTGCTTTGAGATGGTGTTCACCAAAGAAAGGCACTATATAAAAGTTAAGGTATCTTGAAATCATTAATGCTTTGAAAGCAAACTGCAATAAATAGCAAAGTAACACAACCATCTTAAAACAAAGTACATAACATACCACAACACAAAGGAACCTGCCATCTGGATGAACTGCAAAATGTTTGTACATACATTTAGTTTTAAGAAACTGTTTTCAAGTACAGGAAATGTATGTGTTAGAGACAAACTGAAATTTAATAAATTGTGTAAATGTCATAATAGCGACAGGCTATGTTATCTGAATATATTATGAATTGAAAAAGTTCATGTGACCTATAGTATGGTTTACATGTAATTATGTAATATCAAAGAATGGCTTAAAGGCCACAATGAATGTATTCTATGCTATATTATATATTGAGTGAATTATGGTGATTAATCCTTTTCATTTACCACAATTTATATAAACACAGAATGACTCTAGTGTTCTTATTACACACTCCTTTCTTGCCTGTGTATGCGTACCCATCACTGAATGTGATGCTGCTGAAATATGGATGAATGGATGGAAATGTATATTATTTACAGCTAAAGCTCTAAATCTGGTAACTAGCTGGATTAATTAATGCTAGTTACCATGACATTCTGTTTGAAAATTAAAAACTGTACTCTGACCACAATTTAAATTTAACGAAAAAAAAAACACTGAACAAATATGCCCAAAACAATCTTCACTGAATTGTGGCAATTGCCTCTGCTTTGAATGTAAATGAGGAAGAGAAAATAAATAATCATACTTATCACTACACTAGCAAAATACCAGCACTTTGCAGCGGCGAAGTACTGCATTAAAATTTTTATTAAGAAGAAAATTAAACCTTTTTAAACTGAGGGAAAATATGCCAATAATTATTTGTTAAGGATCTCTTTGTATACCACATTGTGAGTTCGGCCCTCCGGTTGTAATATGACCAAGCTGTGCGCTGAGCAACTTACAGTTGGCCATGTGAACAGTAATCTTGTTTCAAATCTCACAGCTTGGATTGCTGCTGTCATAATCGGTTTGAGTTTCATGGTTTGTTTCAATTACGACAGTATTTGCAGGACTTGTGTTGAAGTGACATTTGGCATCTGTCAAGCGTTGTAAGCATACAACCGGTTTCATCGATAACTTCACATCCAGCTTTTGAGAGTTTAAACATTCATAAACATCAAAGTGTCCACTACTCAAATCATCACTGGTGAATCTAAGATGTTTAAGAGGTATTGGCGGTTGTCGAAAGGTGTAAAATATTTGGCCATTTCGGTACACTTAAAAGCGACAACCGAACAATTCAGCGGCAGCCATCAACTCACATGCAGAACCATAGGTGAAGGGCTTAAGCATTTCACTCTTCTAGTGCTCCTGTGTAGTCTAATTATCTCCTGTACCGTCATCAGTCCACACCTTGAACCTGTCCCAGTCATTCAACTGGGTACGGGTACGGTTGGAATGATAAAGGAAATGGGTACCTGAGCAATGTAAAGTAAGTCTAAAATACCTACACAATAACTATAATCGTCATAAACGAACAATAAAACAGCGGAGAAGCCGTGGATTAAATAAAAAGGCTGTAGTTATCAGTAGGGAGACGTGAATCCCGTGGCGAAGCAAGGAAAGGAATGTAGAGACTGGAGCGACAGACGGCCTTATATAGGCAGGCAGCCAACAACGTGGGAGGCGTTGGGATGGGTGACCCAATGCCACCTCACACGGTGACCGAGCTGCAGGCTATGGACGTATATATGTACGTAAGTAGGATTCAGTTAGTGTTGGGAACCCGTGTACCAAATTTCTTGAAGATGGGCCCATAAGTAACAAAGACTGTTGAAAAGTTCAATATGGCGGCCGACAGTGGCATCATACCACTGAAATAAGTACGTACATCGGTTTCGGTTAGCGCAGGGAAGCCACCTACCAAATTTCATGAAGATGGGGCCATAAATAAGAAAGTTCAACATGGCGGACGTTGTTGACCGGTATGACCTTTACGCGTAGAATTTCAAAATTAAACCTGCTTAACTTTTGTAAGTAAGCTGTAAGGAATGAGCCTGCCAAATTTCAGCCTTCTACCTACACGGGAAGTTGGAGAATTAGTGACGTTGGAAAGTTCAATATGGCGGCTGACAGTGGCGTCATACCACAGAAATAAGTACGTACATTGGTTTCGGTTAGCTCAGGGAAGCCACCTACCAAATTTCGTGAAGATGGGGCCATAAATAAGGAAGTTCAACATGGCGGATGTTGTTGACCGTTATGACCGTTACGCATAGAATTTTGAAGTGAAACCTGCTTAACTTTTGTAAGTAAGCTGTAATCATTGAGCCTGCCAAATTTCAGCCTTCTACCTACACGGGAAGTTGGAGAATTAGTGACGTTGGAAAGTTCAATATGGCGGCTGACAGTGGCATCATACCACTGAAATAAGTACGTACATTGGTTTCAGTTGGCTCAGGGAAGCCGCCTACCAAATTTCGTGAAGATGGGGCTATAAATAAGAAAGTTCAACATGGCGGACATTGTTGACCGTTATGACCGTTACGCGTAGAATTTCGAAATGAAACCTGCTTAACTTTTGTACGTAAGCGGTAAGGAATGAGCCTGCCACATTTCAGCCTTCTACCTACACGGGAAGTTGGAGAATTAGTGATGTTTGGAAAATTCAATATGGCGGCCGACAGTGGCGTCATACCACCAAAATAAGTACATACATCGGTTTTGGTTAGCGTAGGGAAGCCACCTACCAAATTTCGTGAAGATGGGGTCAGCCTTCTACCTACACGGGAAGTTGGAAAATTAGTGACGTTGGAAAGTTCAATATGGCGGCCGACAGTGGCGTCATACCATCGAAATAAGTACATACATCAGTTTCGGTTAGCGCAGGGAATCCGCCTACCAAATTTCGTGAAGATGGGGCCATAAATAAGAAAGTTCAAGATGGCGGACATTGTGAAAATTAGTGACGTTGGAAAGTTCAATATGGCGGCCGACAGTGGCGTCATACCATCGAAATAAGTACATACATCGGTTTCGGTTAGCGCAGGGAATCCGCCTACCAAATTTCGTGAAGATGGGGCCATAAATAAGAAAATTCAACATGGCGGACGTTGTCAACCGTTATGACCGTTACGTGTAGAATTTCGAAAGGAAACCAGCTTAACTTTTGTAAGTAAGCTGTAAGGAATGAGCCTGCCAAATTTCAGCCTTCTACCTACACGGGAAGTTGGAAAATTAGTGACGTTGGAAAGTTCAATATGGCGGCCGACAATGGCGTCATACCATCGAAATAAGTACATACATCGGTTTTGGTTAGCGCAGGGAAGCCGCCTATCAAATTTCGTGAAGATGGTGCCATAAATAAGAAAGTTCAACATGGCGGACGTAGTCGACCGTTATCGAACGTTATGACCGTTACGTGTAGAATTTCGAAATGAAACCTGCTTAACTTTTGTAAGTGAGCTGTAAGGAATAAGCCTACCAAATTTCAGCCTTCTACCTACATGGGAAGTTGGAGAATTAGTGATGAGTCAGTCAGTGAGTGAGTGAGTCAGTGAGGGCTTTGCCTTTTATTAGTATAGATGTATTCCGTCTCACATCGGGGGATTATACATACACTGTCCATTAAGGGCATCTGTCCTTGAGGAACAGAATTTACTTAAATGATTTGTATTTAAGGCGGTACAGTGGTGCAGCAATAGCGCTGCTGCCGCCTCGCAGTTAGGAGACCTGGGTTCTTTTCCTGGGTCCTCCCTGTGTGGAGTTTGCATGTTCTCCTCATGTCTGTGTGGGTTTCCTCCCACAGTCCAAGGACATGCAGGTTAGGTGCATTGGCGATCCTAAATTGTCCCTAGTGTGTTGCTTGGTGTGTGTGTGTATCCTGCGGTGGGTTGGCGCCCTGCCCGGGGTTTGTTTTCTGCCTTGCGCCGTGTTGGTTGGGATTGGCTCCAGCAGACCCCCGTGACCCTCTAGTTAGGATATAGCAGGTTGGATAATGGATGGATGGATTTATATTTATTTAATTATTTGCACATATATATTTTTTGCAGCAATACATTTGGTGATTAACACAAACTCCAAGTAGTTTAGGGCATGGGGATATTTCTTATGAAATATGTTTATGTATTCAAAACTTCAATCAGCAATTAAGTACTAACATTTTTTAGAAATGTATATAATTGAAAGTAAAGCTCTGACAGGTGTATTTTTAACATCTTTTTCAATCTTGGATAGCTTTATAGTTTCTGTAATGTACTGAACAGATGTGAAAAGATACATTGATGACAAACAAGTGCGCTTTAGAATTGAACCATGGTTTTTACACAACCCTATTAGATGAATACTAATTAAAAAAATATATTAAGATTAGTTACCACTGCTGCCTCATAGGTCCAGAATGCTGGGTTTCTGTCTGAGTAGAGTGTGTGGGTTTTCTAACTACATCCCAGTGATGTGCATTTTAAATGATACTTCTAAATTACTCCAAGTAATAAATATAGTGTAAGTAAGAAGGGGGTTATATAACATTTGTTCCCAAACTTTTCCAGGCTTGGTATTCCTTTCAAGCTTCAAAGACTCTTCCTTGTACTGCATTATGAATGCCTTATTCACACTACTACCGATGACTGGCACGCAGTATACAGATCTTTACATGAAAACAAAAAGCATCACTTTTTTTTTTATAATTTATTCTACGCACCATTAATGTGATGGGTGAACTTGCTTCTTGGAGACAGCTTCTGTAGGTTTGGTGAAATTCATGGCAGTTTTTAGTCTTAAGCTGTTCTCAATAGACTCTGCACAATATGTCTGTACTTTGATTTTAGTGGAGTAAGTGCTCTCACAGAGGCAGTGATTAAGAATGGCTGTAGGAACCAAACAACCATGTTTGAATGCTCTAGATATTACCCAAACCTTGGCTAGTGGTTTGTGTTGATATACATTCTTTTAAGACACCAGCTGTGGAAATCTCAATAAAGTTCTCTTGCTGACTTGGTGGGAGGTGAAGAGTGGGGCCCCTGGTGGAACAGTTGAAAGGAGTGCAAATCCAATATTTTGCAGCATCAATCGCAGGAATGTACTCATAAAACTGCACACCCAGATGTGTGAGATGCTCATTGATGTCTTGTTTGACACAGTACACCAGGTCAAGTTGGAAGGCAGATAAGAATTTGTTCAGTGAAGGAAAAACCTGCGCATTGTTCTCCTTTAGACATTGACACATAAAAACCAAAGTTACCATCCACATTAAACATATTAGCAGTTAAACTGTGAGAGTCAGTGGGTGTTATGTATGAAAGGAGGAATGGATGATCATAAAGGAGTAACTTAACCTGCTCTCGTAATTTGAAGTAACACTTCAGTGTGTAGTAGCAAACTTACATAATCACTTCCCACTTTGTTGTACATAGCTGAAAATATTCTCAAATTCAGTGGCATTGCTTTAATAAAATTAACAACCTTGATAGCACTGTTCAACACCTCTTAGACAAGCCAGCATGTGATTTGTAGCGAGTGCCTCTTTCTGTATGCGACAGAGGGTCTAAGTTGCATCAGGAGTAACTTGCCCAAATACGAGTTACTGCACAACTGTGGCTTCCAGAACTAGATTTCACACAATTAGTATAAATACAAACACATTTGCCCCAGGTAGGTCCATACACATTAACAAAGGTGTCAAGCTTATCAAAAATATCTTCTGTATTCGAGTTGGACAAAGCTGGCAAAACAGAAAACCCTCTTTAATTGTATCTTCATAACAGTACCGGATATATAAAAGGAGTCAGGGCAAGTTCTCTGTGTCAGTAGACTCATTTCTTAATGAAGCAAAATAATCACTGTTCTAAATGTTCTGCACTAACTGTGCTAGAACCTCATCTGCCATGTCATTGATGTGCTACAAGACTGTAATGTTTGATAATGGCACCATTTGTATTGCTCTTATCGTATTTTCTCCAACCATTAAATCAGCCATGTCTGCATCAGACTGAATTATTAATTCCTCAGCTATGTTATGAGGCTTACCAGATTTTGCCACTCAAAAACTAACCATGTATGATGCTTTGAGGGCCTTTTGATTAATGTCTCAGAGTATGAAACATTGATTTGCTCAGCAAAAGCTCAGATGATGCTTTTTCAAAAAAAATCATTGGTTAATCCTTATGCTGTAGATGTCTTGTTCCTAGGTGTCTACTTATTTGTGATGGCTTCATACTGTTACTGGAGAGCACTTCGCTGCACACAACATGCAACAAATATCAAAGTGAGTTGTTATAGTAGTCTAATATTAATTGCATAAAACTTGCAGCTGTGTGTTATTTGCAATTTATTTCAACAATAATTACACATATACAGCTGACTGACATCTTATCTTGTAATTTCAAAGTCCCCAAGATCGTGAAGTTTTTAAACTTCCCAAGATGTTTGGATTTCACAGACTTTAATACCTTATAGTTACATATTTTTGTTTTAAAAGCATCTATTATATGCTCAGAGTGCTTTAGAATAAAAATCCACACATCAACTGTTCATTTTTGCCAACAATTGAAGAACAAATTGAGCGACTTGCTTGTGGTCCAATTTAAACCCAGTGGTCTATTTCAATAAGTAGTGATGACTAGATAGTAAATAAATTCCAGTTAAACAACAAATAACTCGTTTGGAGAAATTAGTTTTTTTGTAAATTTTATAACTGATGATTCATTAACTGAGTACCAAATAAAATTGTACAGATTTGGTGAAATCAATACATCTTATATCGATTCTAAATCATCTAATTATTACTTTCCTTCTAACTACAAGCCTAGCTGAGATGTAATCAAGTCTAATGTATCTCCATGTGGTTATTATGCATAGCAATATTTTTTTACATTTTGCGTATTTAATTATTCAAGCATTCTATCCATGACTTATTATAATCTTTGCCACACAAACATAAAATAAAAAAAAGCCAATAAAACAAAGGCACAGTAAGTTGTGGTACTACATAAAGCACAGACAAGCCCAGGTCAGGAGGTAGCAACCCGGTCTTCTGTGTTTACTTTGAATGCTTTTTCGTTGTCTGCATGAATTTACACTAGAACTCTGGTTTGGTCCAGCAATTGAACATTATGCAATAAGGTTTGCTGTTGACTTTAAAATGGCCCAGTGTGAGTGTGCATTATTGTACTCTGAAATAGAGTGGTCTTCAATGCATAGTTGACTTCCTAAGTTACCCACCAAAACTCTAAAATGGGAGTTTTACTTAAATGGATGAAATAAAAAAAACTGGATGATAGCTAAATTTGAATATTCATATACTTTTTAAAAATACTGCCATAACAATATACATTAATAAAAAAATACTTGCTAGTTAATATTTGCATCAAATTAAAAGTGCATTTGAAAAATGATAACTAATCTAGGCTTGGAGAATATTAAGCTCCCCAATGTAATCTGAGCAATAACAGCAAAGTAATGACTTTGGAATTAAAGAAGAGAAAACAAAAATTTCACTCAAATAAGACTTCTCCAAAGGGATACAGGAGATTAAAATGTGAATATGTAGATCATGGTTTTAACATATTTACACACTTATTTAGTGAACTGTTTCAAAATTTCACTGAACAGCTCCATGCAATTTACAGGAGATGCTGAATTAATTTTAATTGGTTCAGATACAAAAATTAAGACATGTGCTGTTTTAATTATAAAAACAATACAGAATTCATGAATCTTTTCTGTTTCATTTCCTGAAATCAGTTTTCCTAGTATATGGTCACAGATAGCACCGATTTCAAAACATGACCCTGAGCAGGCTGCCAGGCCACCACAGACACATAATACTTTCTCATTGCATAATTAATAATTAAATGAAAGCTGAAATTTGTGATTAAATAAATAATCCTCAAAAGTGGTCTCATGTCTTCTTTAAGCTGAATCACACAAGACAAAAAAAAAAAAAAAGAAAAAACAATTTAATCTCTATAAAAGAAGTCTTATTTCTATTGATGGTATTACTGCTGATTGACAATTCTTATCACTGAATAACATTTAGGAGATATTAGTTTTTACTATGCACATGGAATGTTTAAGAATAAATGTTCCAATTTTTGAACTAACACTATGATTAGCTGATGTTTCATGATCTTTTAAGAGTTAAAAAAAAACAGGCAAAAAACAAAATGAAAAACAAAAAGTAAAAACTTTAGGCTAGTTATTTTTTAAAATGCAATACAGTGTAAGAGTTATCATTTACAGTATATTAAGTATTTTATTCTGTGAAAGGTTTAATCTTCTCCAAAATTACAGGCCACTCACAGCATTCACAGATGCAAGTTTGTGTACTCTAAATTAATAAAATTAGTTATTCACACAGGTAGATTATACTGAAATATGTAATTTCCAAAAACTGTAACTTGATAATTAGTTGTGTGTGAGTGTAACTGGCACCACATGGAGGGCTGATTCCTGGATTAAGCATGTTAAGAATGTTGTGTTATGTAAATCCAAAACCAGGAGTGTTAAAGGCAAAAGAGTGAAAATACTTAAGAAATCATTCATTTTATTTTTTAAATGTATAAGCAATTTAGATGTGTAGGTTTTTTCACTGTCAAATTGGAAATTTATTTAGACTGATCAATTACACAGAAACCTCAATAACTTCATTTTATAGCATAATTAAATGTCAAAGAAGGTTGTTAAATTTTATACTACTGTAAAGGAAATTAAATTAACAATGATGCTTTTTCTTTTGTTTTCAGAGTCACTTTAATCTACTAATTTCCTTTTTGCCAAGCTATACTGATGATTTGACCTGCTCCATGTAGTTTCTTTACAAGACTCTAAATTGAATGTCTGCACACCATTCTCCTGGGCTGGGTTTGGATGGGCTCAGCTTCATTTAGCAATTTCATCTTGTATGTGCATATGCCTTTCAATCTCGGGAATATCATGATGTAGCTCACGGTAGATTTGAAATGAACACTGTGCACCAGAGATGAGGTGGGAACACTTTAAAAATTTTACCTTCAAAGTGACATTCCATGTTAGATCCTGTAACCTCCTGTTTAGAAAGCATTGCTTTAAAAGTAAGTAATTTTGGTAATGTTTTGGATGTGATCTCTTGTTTTACCTTATCCTACTGCACTAAAGAATACTGGCCTTTATAGTTTTGCACTTTTTGGGGTAGGATGGCTTAGTGATTAGATGGCCTGGTCTGTTAGACATTTATGTTACATGAAGGCAGAAGGGAAGCTCCTTAAAATCTCAGCAATAACAGATAGTATAGGGAAGCAAACTAGCGCCAAATGCATAAACACTAATACAGATAATGTTAGCATGAAAGACCACGGCAGACTACTTTAGTTGTACTCAGAGGAGCTGGAATGAACAATATTTGAACTGTCGTTCCCCCTGTAGTAGAAGTTCTATCTAAGAGTGGATTTAAAACACAATTAAAGTCCCCAGCCATTATAATTTTATGAGTGTTCAGATTGGGAATGGATGCAAATAAATTTTGTATAAATTCCTTATCATCAATATTAGGTGCATAAACATTTATCAAAATCATTTTACAGTTAGATAAGTCTCCCATGACCATCACATATCTCCCTTCAGGATCCAATACTACATCTGATGCTACAAATGAGACTGTTCTATGTATGAGAATTCCCACACCTCTAGTTTTCTTTGTAAAACTAGAATGGAACATTTGGTCAGTTGAGGCTTTTTGCAACCGGAACTGATCCTTGCTTAGTAAGTGGGTCTCCTGTAAAAATACTATTTTAGCATTTAGACCTGTTAGGTGAGAGAGTACTTTCTTTCTCTTTAATTTGTGATTCAGGCCTTTAACATTCCAGCTCACGAAGTTAACTGTCCCATCATGGAGACATTGATTCTGAGCTTT
>JANRMT010062791.1:90634565-90680533 GCA_026402145.1 Polypterus bichir lapradei | reverse complement strand
CTTCACACAGTCCCGGTCCTCTGACATACCTAGAGACAGAGCACGTCCAAAGCAAAACAAGCCCCCATGCAGTGGCGTTTTAGGGTTAAAAAAATAGAGATATCTATTACCAATATAGTCTAAATACTATATGCATAAAATTAAATCATTAATAAACTGTGCACTTAGAATATATATAATCTTCAGCAATCTTAGTGTATTAAGATAATACACCCGGATAATAAACCTGGGAAATGGTGTTAGAAAGTGGTCCAGAATAAGCATAATAAGTCTTAATGCAATAATAGCAATAACAATAAACCAAGGGTATGATGTTGAACAGTCTTGTTTAGGGTAGAGAGAAAATAATTAGATAAAAAAAGAAAAAAAAAGAAGAAAAAAAAAGGGTAATTAAGCACAAACATCTATAACTATAATTAAAACATAAACAGATAGCGCCCGAGTAATAATGAGAATATATAATGATAAAACCCGTATTTTAAACAAATAGATCAGACAGTAAATTATTAATCTTTGCCATATCATTAACGGCCATGACTCACTATTATCTATCAGAATAGTCCCTGGATCAGCTTTCTTAATTCCTTTTTTGCTTCTTCCTTTCTAGCGAAGACACAGAATTGACCCTGCAATTCCACTTTCAGTTTGGCAGGGTACAAGAGGCTATAACCCAAACTCTAGATAGGAATAAATCCCACCCCCTCCCACGGGAATTAGAGATAACACACAAACACTCAAGACAAGATAAGTGATTTGAATATTCTTTTATGATCAAGGTTTTTAGGTAGATCTGTAAATCAGCAGAGTAGTTAGCCAGTTGTCTGTGTGTAAAATCGCATGGGCCCCTCCAAGGGAGAGAGAGAGACTTACATTTAACTCAAAATCCTAGCAGCACTTGTGTAACTGTTATTTAAATACACATTGTAATACTTTTGCAGCACAGGGACACCAACGGAATGCTACAAGACCCATGCAACATTGTTATAAGCACTTACTGATTTGCAGAGGCCCCCCACAAGTTATAAAAAAAAAAAAAAAAAAGTACAAAATTATAATTCTGTAGTGAGGGTAATTCTAACAAATGTGGCTCATAAGGGTTTAAGCTCTTCTTGTGGCTCCTAAATATCATGAGGAATACAAGTCAGCTAGTAAAACCGTGACAGAGAGAGAATGGCAAATGAAGTAAAAGAGCAAGTAAGAGGCATGCAGGTTGAAAGTGTTTTACTATTTTGAAGGTGTCCAATGGGCTGCAACAGAGTACAGTTAATATCACAAAATTCAGAATTAAAATCCTGTCGGCAGCTGTTCACTCACCCAGAAAACGGACTCCTGTGTGGCTTAGGGGATGGACACATTATCAGGTTATGGTCCACACTGTCTATTTTTTTCTCCTTTACAGATATAGAAATATTTTAACACATTTGACCTGAATATTTTTAATTATAGCTCATTGTTTTAGATATTATGCGTCACACAGAGAGCCATGTAAGATCGAAACTAATTGTAGAACACAGTGTGCTGGCTCTTTAAAGCTTGGATTTTAAAGCACTGTAATGAAAGGAAAATCAGAATTATGAGTTACTTTTCAGTTACTTCAATTATACTTATACCGACTATACTTCCTTAGAAAGTTGGCGTCCTTCAACATTTGCAATAAGCTGCTGCAGATGTTCTACCAGACAGTTGTGGCGAGTGCCCTCTTCGACTCTACGCGGTGGTGCGCTGGGGAGGCAGCATAAAGAAGAAGGAAGCCTCACACCTGGACAAACTTGTGAGGAAGGCAGGCTCTATTGTAGGAATGAAGCTGGACAGTTTAACATCTGTGGCAGAGCGTCGGGCGCTGAGCAAGCTATCAATCATGGAGAATCCACTGTATCCACTGAACAGTGTCATCTCTAAGCAGAGGAGCAGCTTCAGCGACAGACTGCTGTCACTGTCCTGCTCCACTGACAGACTGAGGAGATCGTTCCTCCCCCACACTATGCGACTCTTCAATTCCACCGGGGTTAAACGCTAACATTATTCAAAGTTATTGTCTGTTTTTACCTGCATTTTTTTACTCTTTAATTTAATATTTTTTTTGTACCAGTATGCTGCTGCTGGATTATGTGAATTTCCCCCTGGGATTAATAAAGTATCTATCTATCTATCTATCTATGAGAATGCCTTAGCATTAAACAGTCAGGGATCTCAATTTTAAGAGTGAATGGGACAGAATCAGATTCAAAACGATACTTTCAGTGCACCAGAAAATGCACTTAGAAAAACAGCACCACGTACACTTGTGGGGTAAGGTTAAAAAAAAAAAAAAAAACCTACATTGTAAAGGGGTCTAGCTGTAAATTTTACTAATAGAGATAACAAGCTAACCATTTAATACTATGAAATGGCTGATTTTGAAAGTGAAATGCAAAAACAGATCTAAAAAATACTGCCACTGTGCACAGCGTGTCTGGAGTAACTCAATCCCAAAACTGGTGAGGGTAAAACGAACAATCGTATTTTTACAATTGAATGTCAGCTATTGCCTTCGAATAAGACCTTTTAAAAATAAATTTGAATTATATAACAATAGTGACATTCTATATGATAGCTCTAGTATGGGCTTATTTTTACTTTGTTTAGTTAATTTGCTATTATTCCATTTTAATACAGTAAATACTGCTTTGCTTTTAGATTTCTATACTTTGTATACCATGAGTGATAGAAATAATACAGTAAATACAGGAAACCTGTTGTGGACAGATTGACACTTTCTTTTTCACGTGATTAGCAGGCAGAGTGGGGAGACCACTAGCAGAGAGCAGCGTGGATGGGAGTAATGCATCATTCTTTGGCAAGTGGCATTAAACAAGGTGTATCAACCTCCACATGCTTAAGTTATTCTTGGAGACCAAGGAATATGAGGCTTTAGTGACTTTTCATGCCACAGCTAGTAAGCCCCTATGTAGAGTAATGAGTAGCTATAAGTTGTGCAGGCATCACTCATAATCAGCACTTAAGTAGATAGGGTCTCTGTGTGTGTGTGTGTGTGTGTGTGTTTTAAGCATAATGTGTGAGAGTAGGTCAATCCATAATGAACTTGGTGAGTCCCACAAAGCCCATCATAATACACTGGCCTCCTGAAAGTCACAAATATCCACACCTTTAGTTTATGCTGGGTTATCGGCCTTCTAGTATCCTTGAAGAATGTGAGAGGCTTTGTCCTAGAGCAGCAGTTCACTTCTCACTCTCCCACTGTAAGTTAATCCTGAGCACACCTTATACTGTACTAGCAGACCTCGTGCGCTTCGCTGCAGTCACTGTAGTTGGAATCATTATGTATCTATATGCGACTTATAGAGCTTCTTTATATACAACATTTTTGATTTGTCCTCCTGGAGCCAAAATATATAAATTTTCTCTATGACTAATTTGTGAACATGCTACATAAAAAATAGAAACGGGAAAAACGGCAATACCGCCGGGAACAACACTAAATGAGATAAAGTAAAAAAGGGCAACACCGCCGGGAACAACAGTAAAAAAAAACAACAGTAAATGAGATAACGTAAAAGTCTACTAAACACTAAAATACAAAAACGAAGTAGAAAGTAACAGTAAACCGCAACACCGCCGGGAACACTGGCACACCGCGCCTACTAAACACTAAGAAACACTAAAGGAAAAAATACTATTCAGTAAGTACTGCGCCTAGTAAACAGTAAATCAGTAAAGGAGAGAGGACTAAACACTAAAGAAAAAGAAAGGCAAGACCGCATCAGCTGCGGAGCTCAGCTCGGAGCAAAATGAAGTGAATGAAATGATGTGAATGGGAGGGGAGATGATCACATGACTCCCCCACCCGCCTTAACTCTCCATCCCTCCACAAACACAGTCTCTCGGATCCCAACTCTCCTTTATATATATAGATTTAGAGAATCAACTGCCCTCTAGTGATCCTCATCTGCCTGCACTGGCATGATAAGTTCTTACTGAGACTGACAATGCACTGTGGTTTGCTGAGTAAGGCGTCATTTGAAATACTGTCTTGGTGGCAATTTTGCCTTTGGCGATATCTTGTCAGAAGGTCAAATCTCTGTAGTGGATATTACAAGCTACATTCCATTAAAAACACTTGATAGACATGGTAGTTTTAGAATTTACTTAACCTTCTGGGGATTTGAGAAAATATGTTGTTGTAAATGTATAATCATATCTTTACACATATATAAAAAGTTATTTAAATGCATATTTTTATCTACTCCTTTTATACTGTATATGTTTGCTGTAAAAACTAAGATTTTAAATGCAAGGTCAATGCATTTGGATCAAGTTACTGAAATATACTATACAATTAATAACTTTAGGGTCTGATTTTGAGCTGTGAGTTTTATAAGCCTAATAGAGAGTAGGTTAATCTCCAATGTTATCTTTGCCATGAAACCTACTAACCTTTTTAAAGTGGCACTTATTTTAAAAGTGTGTTAAGTGAGGCACATCCTTTAATGAAATTTTTATTCTATGAACACAGTAGGAAAGAAACAGGCAACTGTTGGAGCCTTATAACACAGATAGAAAAAGAGTCAGCAATTTACAAAAAAAATGTGACTGGGGTCAAAGACTTTAACATGAAAAAAGGAAAATTTTAAATTTAAATCAGGTAAAATTACTCTTAAAAGTAATTACTCTTTCTCTTTAAACACACAAACACAACCAAATGAGTTCTACTGATTATCAGGTTTGCAAATTTTGTCGATATATTAAACAAGCAACCCTGACAAATCAGTTCTCTTCAAATGTTATTTTATCTGTGATTTAACTTTTTGTCCAGATCCCTTAAATTCACTATTTCTATAGAGCTCATTAAAACATGTTTTGTGTCTTTTGAATTCCTCCATCAGACTTTAAATGTAAAGCTGTAAACACAAGAGTTGGGATTCTTTGCAGGCTGAGGGACTGGAGGTGATAAGCATTAACCAGACCTTAGTAGGATCATTTTTATTGTGACTAACACAAGCTATCACTTCACCATTTAACTCACTTAAAAAGTCTTAATGTCTTTCTGATAACTTAAATTCAAAAAAGACTGCAAACTATTGATTAGCAACTTAAAAAGTGTCAATCATAAATACATCATTCACCTACAGCATGAGGAGTTCAAAACTTTGCTGACTGGTTGTCTTACTACATAGGTGGCAGAAAATCAACGGTGATGCGTGCTGTCTGTCTCCTGACTGGTTGTCATTTCAACAACAGGTCTGAACAGCTACTGTTTTTCACTAGTTTCATACTTTATTAGATTATGTAAAATTAGTGCATATACTGTACTATATGTTACATTTGCAATAACCTACATACGTGACTAATGCAGCCTTTTCAGTTGCCTATCCGCTAATCACCATTACCAGGTCATTGGTCATTAATGGTACAAGTTTTCATGCTGAATTCTTCTGTCAGTCTGAATGACTATACTAGAATAATTAGCAGCCAAAAACTATATGCATTCCTACAGTCCCACCTTATGGACTGACTTATCTGAATACTGACACCATTCCGACTGTTGCTAGGTTTTCTGGAGTGTGCTTACAGACTCCCCGAAATCTGTGCAGTTTCTTATACTTTTGAATGTGGGTCATTATATACAAATAACAATTCATCATTAGTGATCAAGTTCTAGGAGGCAGAAGTTGAAACAAGATGGCATGCCAATGTTTTGTTAAAGTATTCCCCTGACATGAACTGGTGTCCCATATATACATATTTTTCTCTAAGCTGGCAGAACAGACTCTAAAAACTTTTAAAGTAGGAAATATCAAAGCAAAAGGTACTGTGAACAAACAAAAGTCCTCTGTGAATGAAAAATAATATAAGAAATGACTCAAGAAATGCCAGTTGTATAAGCCATATGAGAAAATTGCATCAGTGTTAAACAATAAAGAGCTGCCCTCTACCCGCCAAACCCTGTTACGGCTATAACAGTCTCCACTCTCCAGGAACAGCTTTTGATTTTGTAGTGAGTCTGCAAGAATTTGTGCCTATTCAGTGTGAAAGGCACTATATAGCGCCTGACCTGACACAGATTGGACATGGGAGGCACATGTAAAATAAAAGGACTTTTATTACTCTTCAGCTGGAGGGCACGTCTTCCCCATAATCCCCCCAGCCACAACACAGTCCCAAGCACCAGTAACCACCAGTACAGCACAATCACTTTTCTCTTCCTTGGCAACACCACTCCTTCCTAGAAACCTTGTCCTCCTCCTCCCGACTCTGGCCGATGAGTGGTGGTTGCTGGCTTGTTTTATAGCCCACCCGGAAGTGTTCCAGGTGTTTGACCACCTGGTCCCAATTGCACCTCTGGGTGGGGCTGATGACTCGTCCAGCTGGGTTCTTGAGACTCTGCAGCACCCCCTAGCGGCCATCCTAGCTCCCAACCAGGTTGTGGAAGACTCCATCTCAAATGGAGCCAGGTGGGAGGCTGGGGAATCATCGTCGGCCCGGGAGGCTGCCACCAAGCGTCCCGGGGGAGGTATTGAGCTGTCCAAAGTTGCTCCCCTGGCACATACATAGCAGGGGCTTCCCGGCTGGGCATGGAACCAAGCCGCCCATCACATCAGCCAAAACTGCACTTATGAGGTCAGGTACTGATCACAATTGGTGCTCCAGTTTATTACAAAGGTGATCAGCTGGGTTGAGGTCAGGGATGTATACACTCCACTTGAGTTCCTCCACACCAAACTTGTCAAACCATATCTTTATGAACTGGATTTGAACAAAGGGGTACAGTCAAGCTGGAACAGAATAGGGTCTTCCTGAAACTGTTGCTACAGAGTCGGAAGTGCACAATTGTCTAAAATGTCTTTGTATGCTGTAGCATTAACTGTACCCTTCACCGAAACCAAGATATCTATAGCCCAAACACTGAAAGACAACCCCAGATCGTTATTCTCCTCCACCAGAAGGTAGCATTCTCCAGGCATTCGTTTATCACAGTACAAGATACTAATATGTGATTCATCATTCTAGAGAACACATTTCCACTACTGCAGAGACCAATAGCAAGAAGCTTTACACCAGTCCAGTCAAAGCTTGGCATTGCACACAGTCTTAGGCTTACATGCAGCTGCTCAGTCATGGAAACCCATTTCAAGAGCTACTTGTGCACAGTTCCTGTGCTGATGTTGCTTCCACAGACAGTTTGGAACTCTGTTGTGAAACAACAAAGGGTAGGAGATTTTTTGTTGTTGCTTCTAGATGCTCCCACATCTCAATAAGATCACTTACATTGGGTGAGACAGATCCAGCAGTGCAGAAATTTCACATACTGACCTGTGCCAAAGGTGGCCTTCTATGACAGTGCAACATTTAAAGTCACTGAGCTCTTCAGTTTGACCCAATCTATCAATGGAGATGTATGCACTTATTACCAGTGGGGGCAACTGAAACACCTGAACTCAATAACTTGAAGGGGTGTCCTCATACTTTTGGTCATATAGTGTACATTGCAAAGGACTTATTTCTACAAATCCACACTTACTTTTTCAGGGCCAAATCAACCTCACCTGCATGTCTTTGGGATGTGAAACCAAAGAACCTTGGGAAAAGGGATACACAAGATGAAACTATTCCACACCAAAGGCTTTAAAGGATTTAAACCCTTGTCTTTGGAGTTCTAAGCATCAATTAAAAATAAAATTAGGAATGTCAAAACAAACATACAGAAAAACATTACTAATCACATGAAACACAATCTGAAATGGATTTGTCACTATTTAAGGCCAGCAGTAAAATTAAATTTACAGAAAACAGTAAATATTCTAGAATTTTTTGAAGATGTCACTTGTGAAGAGATCAGTAACATGCAAGTGTCAGCTGGTAATTTTAAGGAAGTATTAAATGCAATGCAGATTACAAAAAACAAAATGCTACCAATAAATCACTTAAGTCTGACAACATGTATCAAGGATGCCCAGAGAAGCTAGTAATTAAATAAAATAAGTACTTAACATTGATTTCTCAGAAATTGCTACATATTGGGTAAATTCCTGCAAAATGGAAGGAGAAATAATGTCCATTTACAAAAGGAAAGATGGCCAAACTATCCTTGCTAACTTTTCCATTACAAGCAAATGAATCGAGTCAATTAAAAAACACAAGATGTGAATCAGCTATGCAGGACATTTGTGTTATTGGCTAGTTCAGACACCAAAGGTTATGCGTCACTAGGGTAGCAGAGTTTTTTTATGAAGTCAGTAAATCTAGTTGATAAATGAGGAGCACATGACATTATTTATTACAGGCTTCAAAAACCATTTGATAAGGTTAACCAGACAGTCTAGTTACTTGACCACAAGAGGACAGGATAGAGGGAATTAGATTGAGTAAAGAGAATAAAGGGTTATAGAACAAAGAACATCTTCCAAAGTGGGGTCCTGTAGCAGCTGATACTGTTTAACTGTTTAACATGCTGGTGTCAGCTGGTAATTTAAAGAAATATTAAATGCAATTCAGATTACAAAAAAAAAATGAATAATTGTTTTTTTGTAATCTGCATCATTACAAAAAAAATCATGATTAAGAATAATGAAGATAAAAATCACTGTTGACATAAATCTAGTTGAATATACACAATATAAAGTCAGGAAATTCACAACATGAGTATCTCAATAAAATTTATAAATGGGCACATATTGTATGTGCTGGATAAATGTAATGTAAATAAATGTAAAGCCTTACATATTGAGTGTAAAAGCACTAAATGCAAATACAAAATGGGGTGCATAAAGCTAGAGAATTACAGCAGAAGAGCCTAATCACCTTGCTATAGGAAAATTGAGTTTGAAACATGGTGTACCAATGTATTTTTACATATTATTTATATGTACTTTATATAAACTGTGATCTTGACCTGACCCTTAGTCAAATTTGCAATCAATTTGCTAGTTTGATTATAGTAATTAGAACTAAATGAAAATGCTCACTTTCCTCCTGCAGGGTAGAAGCTTATGGATAGCAGAGACAAATGACATGGGTCCTCTGGATTGGACAGTGCTGGGCTTTGATTTCATGGCATTAGTGATGCTGGTGGCAGCTGTGCACTTCTGATTATATAAATTGTTTATTATACTCCCATAATCAAAGAATGTGACATGCCAACTAGTACTAGCAGTGTCTAATTTGCCTTAGGCCCTGCCTGCCCCCTTACAAATGGCACAGCCTGAGGGTGTTATTTTGTTGCTAACAAATATTACAGCACCTGCTAACAAATTATTTAAAGCTGTCATCTTGAAATTATACTAGGCTTTCTAACTAAGGGTATAGGGATGATACAAATCACTTTTTTAAATCCCTTTATATTTACCACAGCTATTTTCAAATACATACTGTTTAAATATCTTGTAATGGTGTGGGTTGCTCCACACTGCTGAGCCCTTCCAGGAGTCTCTTGGACCCACCACCGCTAATAACGTACCCAAGGGATAAGTCCAGCAGATAAGGGCACACATGTAGCAGCAAATGGTAGGTGTGAAAGTGATTAGTGCTTTCATTAAAAACCAACAAAACAAAGTGCCCAAATAAAACAGTGCAGTGATCCATCCATTATAATAAATAATCAATAAAAAGTCAGTGATAGTGGAAGTTAAAAAAAAAAAAAAAAATCTGTTAAAACAAGGTTAAAATCCTAGGTAGGAGTATTCTACTTAAAATCACAGTCCCTGTTGCTTCCCTTTTAAAATGGATGTCTTGCAGCATGGAGAGACGTCAAACCAACAGGCGCAGCTAACCTTCTTCCACAGGTGCAGGTCCTTGTTGTCCCATGGCTCCCAATCTGAACCCAGGTTCAGGTCCCTACTGTCTATGGTTCCAAAAGGGCTCCCCATCTGAGCCACGCCAACTCCCGCTGCCTACCCAACTTAAGCAGTGAGTCACACCATCCAGCACTGCATTACTCAGGCTCCCTCAACATCTCAGCCAGAGTGATTCACTTCAGCAGACCCTGAGTGTAGGCCACATGCTCCCCTGAGGGCTCTTTTCATAGCTACCTGCGTCCTCTCTCTTGCCCACTCGCACCAGCACTCTCCTGCCATTTCCCCAATTAACCTGACAGCGAAATGCACTGACAAACCTGCTTGGTTTCTGCACCTTCTTGGGGCCCGTTTATTTATTTAAAATTGGCCACCTATTGATAAGTCGTGGACCTGGTATACCACATACCTCTTGAGCACCAATGGAAGTTAGAGACCATAAGAAAACATAAGGTTATAATGTAATGCTTATAATACTTGCAACACTAGAGCAGAATGCATTTGAATACAAATGTATTTACCCATCATCCATTTGAGCTGCAAAGGACATATGCAAAGATGGGAAGAGCAAGCTCTCCTTGGCAAGAAGAAGGAGGATCATGTGTGCCTCAGTGAGCCATAGACCTAAGATGCCAGTAGCTTTGTGTTAACAGCAAAGGTAACCTTGACAAATTGGTTTAAGTGGTTAAAAGACACAAACTATGATCTAAAACTTCACCTCTCTTACAAATCGATAATTCTAACAAAAAGAAAGAGAACTCCCCCAGAATATGGATACTGGTATGTGGGCTCCATGCCCAAAAGATACAGGGAGAGGGTTATTTGGATATACACACACATACTCACATATATACATACTACAAAGTATGAACAGTATGTATACATTAAATATACAGTGCCTACAAAAAGTATTCACCTCTTGGAAGTGCTCACATTTTATTGTTATACAGTATTGAATCACAATTGATTTGATTGAAATTGATAAACAGAAAAACACTCTTATATCACAGTGAAAACAGATCTTTGAAAAGTGAGCTGCATTAATTACAAATATATAACAAAACAAAGACAGATAATATTCACATATAACAGGACTAAGAATGTGTTTTTTTTTATCCAGAGACAACAATCAAGTCAGCAGAAAATGCAAAAGAAGGATGTGGGAGCTGTGGTAAAGCAGCCAGTCCTGGCACCTGTACGACAGCAGTTAGCATGAAGTTGAGGCACTATCTCCTGCAAGAGACTGTCACATCTTGGCATTTTTGTTAAACACAAATGTTTTGTGTGGCATGTCATCTTCTTTTCACTTTTCCTACTGGGTCAAAACCAACTGCCAGGTTCCATTCTGACTATAGGAATAGTAGGTGTGGTGTGCTGCGCACATAAATGTGTGCAGACACTGCAGATGTAATTTAATGCCAGGTTTAAATGTAATTTAACAAAATTATATATGGATACAATCTCTATATGAAATGTATATTAATAGGGATCTTTGAGAAAACTAATAGTCATTGCGGTTTATTTATGACAAGTTTTGAATAATAATAAAGCAGGTCGCTTTACAAAGGTCCAAGAGATGGATCTGTAATGGGCCTAGAGTTTTATACCCATGATTAAGGCCAAAAATGATATATGTGCAAATTACTTAGCAAGTCAGATATTTTGTGAGCAGTGCTTTACACATGCAAGCCTTTTCATGGTACATACTGTACAATGGTGATGACAACTGTCAAATTAAAACAAAAAAAAATATTGGTATTCCCCAGTTATCAAACATACAGGTAGTAATATATATATACTGTAGTTAGCACCACAAGAATGTAAACACATATAAATCAAATTCTAGTGATAAGGAGGAGGAGGGAAGGTCTCAATAAATAAATATGTGAGTCACATGCCTGTACATACTGAATTAGCTATGTATTTAAATTCCTGGTAAAAAATGAAGATATACAAGAAAGAAAGAAACACACTACAATTTTTCCAACTTGATGAATTAAATAACAGGATAGCTTTTAAAGCGCAATTAAACAGTGAAAAATCAAATAAACATCCTTTGGATGTGTGTTCATAGTGAATCCTATTCAAAGTGCAGATCTGTAACACAACTTTAAGAAGACACATACTGTGTATTTCTGTCGTGCACATCTAGTTCAGGGTCATGAATAATTGGTGTCTACTTCAGCAGTACTGGGTGCAAAGTTTGCATGTACATTTTGCAGCAAGATCACAGACAGTTTATTTCATACTGCCTAAAAACTTACTAAAATCATTATTAGCTATCTTATATAAATGAGTAATTTTGCTTCTAAAGGTCTCATATTTCACAGCCTGTTATACAGAATGTTCAATTAATTTCAACATAGTAAGGCAGGCTAAAGACTGTACGGTAAAGCGGACAGGCTTGTCAGTTATATCAGAAAGCTATTTAAAAACTGATCTAACTTGGGAATGTGATCTAGGAATTATGCTTCAAGCAAAATAAAGGAAACAAACAGAATAAATGAAAAGAGTCTTAGATGTTCAGGGATTGCATTACCCATACGCTAATTTGAAAACTAAGATATCGGTTAATGACACAATACAATCATTTGCTTATTGCAGTAAAACAAAGAATAATGTAAATATGTTGTTAGAATCGTGCCACCTAGCAATTATTCAGCTAACCAGAAAGAAAATGGTGAGCTAGCCATAGAAGATAACCCATTGCTGTGAAGTGTATGAGGAATGCAGATGGCATACTTTTGAAAACTTTACAAGTAATAATCTCTGCACACTACACTACACATTTAAACTATTCAATAATGAAATAAAATCAGCCTTTTAGTGAAGCCTCCATACACAGTAACTTCTGGTTGACAGGATTTATATGTTGAAACTCAGCAAGTGATAATAAATGTAAAGAAAAAACACAGAATGATAGATGTCTGCTTTTATAACAATAGTTATTTTGAACGTCTTATCATTGCTTTCTATGTAGCCTCAGAGCTGAGATTTATAGTCCCCTCTGTGCAGTACATCTTCACTGTACAGCTGTAGTAAAAAGTCATGATAATTATCTTCATAGCTTGTCAATAAGGAACCTTACAAAAATTACATAAGATGTCCACAATATTAGCAGTAATATCCAAATAGATCACACGTAAGCTATTTCCTCATGTTACCCTAAACTTGAAAAGAGTGATTGAAAACACTGCAATACCTCACTATAAAATGAATACAGTACTTTTAATCATATGCCACCACTTTTTATATATAAGCAATAGGATCTTTTCATATAGATTAGGCTGGTGTAGCACATCTCGAGGGATTATTTCTAATCCCACTGTGATTACTTTCTAGTCCTTGTTACAAAACATCTAAATTGCTTTAAGATTTTCATTAACAAAGGGGAATGTTGGATAGAACAACAAAAAAAGTCAAGTAAATAAAACAAGAGAAGAACAGTATAATTGACTCTTTAGTCTGGTAAATAAATAAATATCATTCCTTCATTCTCTTTGAAAAAGTTGACCAAATGAATATTTGCAAGACATGATGACAGTTTACTTTCAAGATGATTCATGGGAATGAATTACAAAATGATACACTATGCTGCAGTAGTGAGAAATATAGAATAAGCCTCTGCTTTCCATAACATGAAATCCAGTTTGCACATGGGGGTGATACTCTGACAGCTTGCTTTACCTAGCATTACTGTCTTCATGTTTACTTATAGTGCAACACGGTGGGGTATTGGTAGCACTGCTGCCTTGCAGTAAGGAGACCTGAGTTTGCATGCCTAGTCATCCCTGTAAGGAGTTTGCATGTTCTCCCTGTGTCTACTTTGGTTTCCTTCCACAGTCCAAAGACATGCAGGTTATGTGAATTGGCCCTAGTGTGTGTTCGCCCTGTGATGACCTTGTGCCCTTAGGCTAGCTAGAATAGGCTCCAGCACTTCTCACAAGTCTAGTCTGAATTAAGTGGGTTAGAAAATGACATGACAGGTCTAGATAGCACAAAGCCAAGATGATTATAGTCATCATTTGTGGAAAATCAATTAATTATAACAGACTTTTTCATATTGCAGAAAGGAGTATTCTAGTGGAGGCATTTGTTATACAGCAGTTCAAGAGCACAACTGCCAGGGAGATTTACTTGCAATGACACAAATCAGAATGTTGTACAGTAGTGATTACTGCCACCCATAGAACTCTCCCTGGTAAACATACCTTTTAAAAATATTTTAAGTTTCAAACACAGATTTGGCAAACCAGTCACCTTGTTTGTCATCACTGTGGCTGACATGAGAGCTACTTTAAGCTGACAGTCTGGACTGAAGTGCTGGCTGCTGTCTTCACATTTTTCTCTACCCTTTCACCATTTCAATTGTATAACAAAGCTAATATTATCGCTGTGCCAAAGAAAAACGAGATGACCTACCTGAAAACTGTAAAGAAAGAAGGCAGCATATGTTGCTCTAAAATCTCAATGTACTTTTCTGCATTAATGCTGCCAACACAGAAGTATAAATTACCTTTGCCAAGGGCACGGACACAACCCCATACTATGACAGACCCTGTGTTTTGGACTTGTTGCTGGCATCAGTCTGGATGATCCTTTTTCGTCTTTAGTTCAGAGGACATGGTGTCCTTTTCTTCTAAAACAAAATCTGGAATACTGTATCGTCTGACCACAATACATATTTCCACTGTGTGGTGGTTCATCCCATATGCCTTTGAGCCTAGAGGAGTTGACATCACTTCTGGACATGGTTAACAAAAGGCTTCATTTTTGCACAGTAAAGTTTTAGGTGGCATTTGTAAATGTAACTCCATATTATAGTGGTTGAAAAATGTTTGCCAAAGTAATACCTTGGCCATGTGGTAGTATCAGCCATTGATGAGTAATGGTACTTGATTCAGCACTGTCTGAGGGATCAGAGATCATGGGTGATTTCAAGGCTTGCGCGGTTGCCCTTTATGCACTGAAATTTCTCTAGATTCCTTGAATCGTTTAATGATATTGTGCACTCTACAGGAAGAAATATCCAAATTCCTTCTTTATCCAAAATCTTTCTTTGAGGAACATTGTTTTTAAACATTTCAATAATTTTCTCAAGCATTTGTTGACCAACTGGAGATCCTTTGCCCATCTTTGTTCCTCAGCCTTTACTGCTTTTGTACCCAATCATGATTTCAATCACCTATTGACATCACCTGTTTGAAATTGCATTGTTATTTATTTAGTTTACCTCATTAATGATTTGACCCTGTCCCAATTTTTTTAGTAATGTGTCACATGCCTGAAATGCAGGAATGGATGTATGCTGAACAGACAAAACATGAAATACAGTTCATACTGTCTGCAATGAAATAAAAGTTCAAGTAAATTTAAGTATTGCTGCATTTTTTTATTTGCATTTTCCATACCAATGCAACTTTTTCTGATTTGAGGTTTTATAATCCTTGTGTTTATCAATAAATTGCATAATTCTATTTCTTAAAACGAGTGTGCTTCAGTTAACTTGATATAAATCTAATGGCTGGACACCACCTCAATTATACAACTCTGATCATGAAAGTGATATGCAAAACATGCAATATACAGAATTAATACAGCATAGTGTGTCTGGATTATCACAATGCTGAAGTTAGTGTTATTAAAGTTATTTAAATAAAAAAGGGTTGTTTTTTTACAAATGAATGTCAGCATTGGCCATCAAATAAAATTTTTTCAAATAGATTAGAACTATATTCAAATAATGATGTTTGTTCTGACAGCCCTAGACCAAATGTCATTTATGTATCACTTTAAGTGGTCCACAAATAATGTAATTCTTTTTACTCTGCACACTTTTCAGAAATACCTAGGGCAGCAATGCTGTCTGTATGTTGACCCAGAACACAAAGGCCCGCCTGAACTGTGTGTTCAGCACCTTGCTATATTATCGGTGTAACTGGATTGTACTGTATCTTAATTTTGTCTTTAAGCTGATAACTACTGTTGATTTGCAAAATTTGCCAAAGTGTTTTTCACAGCAATATCCTGTGTTAGTCTGTCACTTTGTTTCCTGTAAATTCGACCTGGGCCAGCTTAGATGAACATTTTTGTCCCCAGCACCTCATGATTCTTTGCAAGGCCAATGTGACATCACAGAGCTGCATCAGTCCTATGTAGAACTACCACTCAGGTCTATTGTAATATTATTGCGGTCATCAATACTCTAGCATTACTGATTTCAATCCCAATCCCAATTTCACCTTTATAATCCACTTAAAACTTCAGTACATTTTGTGGAGCTCAGTGAAGTTTTTGAACATTTCCGTGATTTCACAGAACTCTTAAACTCTGTAGGGCTTACTCTTCACTAGCAGGCCTGACTACCAGGAATGCTAAGACAGTCTAAATGTAAGAAGTGAAGGACATGGTAATGTGGTGCCATGATAAAAATCTCTCCCTAAATATCAGGAAAAAAACCAAAATAGTTTGTTGACTTTAGTAAAAGGGAAGGAGGCGAAACTTACCTTTACGACAATGGGGCTTGGTTTAGAAATGGCTAGCAGTTACATGATTTTGAACAATCACATCACTACCAAATGGGACACCCCATGAAGTGACAAGGTTGGCACCAGACTAGAGAGTGGACATCAGATATGGAGACACAGACACAAAAAGTGGTATTTTCCACAAACAAAAGTGTATTTTATTTACAGGTGCGCAAAAACACAAAAATGTCACAATCAAAAATATGAATAATATTTATAGTGAATTTGCTAGCCCCGAAATGAAAAATGAAGACAAAAATGTATATACACAAAATGGTAGTCTTCCTAAAGAAAAAAAAAAACAATTGGGAAGAAACTACACACAACAAAGTCCAAACAATTCCAAAAATATTCACAAGAAGAAAAAACAGTGTATATACACAAGAAAAACAAAGTGCACCGCAAACCCAAAATCTACAAAATACCTCCACCAAAACAATACAATAACTAGGAGATATCTAGAATAGAATATATACAAGTAAGGCACAAGCCGCTCGTTGGTACTGTATACTAAAAGAAATTGCTATACCACCACAATATCCACACCATTGAGTCTAAATGCCACCCATAGAGGCAGGAACAAATCTTACAGTCAATCCTGTGACACGCTGCTCCCTCATGCCAATTGCGACTGACGCAGGTGCATTCTGTATAGGTGCTACACTCAATCCTTGCAAGGCAGGTATTAAACAGGCTAGCAGCATTGTGTGCATGTGAGCTACCTTGAGCGCAAGTATGAGTGCATCCTGACGCGCTCCCTTTGGACAAACAGGTACGTTCTCTGAACCCTTCTCAGACTAACGCTTATATGCACAAAATTAATTAAACTAAAATGACCTGCACTTTTCTCTTTATCCACAGCAGGGGCTAGGGAGACGCTCGTCTTTATGACAAGGTACACGCAGCGTCCTCCATCTGGCCTGACCTGCTGAAAGCACTGAATCATACTTAACTGCCGAAGGCAAAGTTAAAATCCTTGTGGAAACGCACCCCCACAGTCTGACAATTAAAACAGGTAAGTGGTTTTTCTTTTTACTATGTGAAAGTCAACTTTTATTTAAACTGGTAATGCCTAGCAGACAGATTACCACACTCATCTAAACCATATAACTGTCATAACTACCTCCATATGCAAACAAATCCCTACCCCAAGCACAATTTAATGAATTCAAGGTCAAGAGTGCCAGATGGCAGCCATGGCTGTACCCTTATGCTCATCTCATATTTTTTAGGTAAGTAAATCAGAAATGTTGTGGTAAGATATTTATTTCAGGTGAGGAAAATGGAAGTTTCCAAGTAAGGTAGTTCTACTTGGTACTAGTGCCGCTGGAGAATGGTGATGTGTTGCATGTTGGTTAGCACATGCAATTAAGAACTTCACTGTACATATTAAAACAATGACAGTAGATGACTAAGAAGGTATACCGCAATACTTTGTCAGGTGATTAGGAATACTTAGTGTCCTCATGACTTTACTTACCATACCTGTTTTTACTATCTTACTTGATTATCATTTTATATATTGTGAATAAGCAAGTAATACAAATACAACAGTTCAGTGTGGTACTGTATATTATTTTAGGTGTTAACTACTGTACTTGAAGTAAATTCCTCAGCATTAACATGTAAGTGGATTATGAACTCTTTTTATATGTATAGTAACCCATTACAAAACAATAACATATGTTTTCTAAGATGAGCATGTTACATTTCTGTATTACTCATTTATTTTTCTCTCATATAAAGGTATCCTACTGATAGCTTAACTTTTAAATTCTGGGAGCAACGTTAAACAATAACACTGCATGTCCCTTTGACCTCACTAATTTTCTTCATGTTTTTTGGCTCAGTGTCTGTTAGGCTCCTTACTTTTTATATGCTTGGATGGTTCTTTCTGAATAGTTACTCTCTTCTTCTCTGTTAACATGCTGTCTGTATTTTTAATGTTTAAGGGTAAAATATGATTCACTGGTAGGGTTTAAAATGCTGCAGGTTTACATTATAATTTAAAGAAAACAAACATGATTACTGCTTGAATTATTAATTCTGAGTGTTTTCCATGGCACTTGCATAGCATATAGATAAAAGCTGCTGTGTAAGACAAACTCACTTAGCGTATGAGAAACACTTAAAGTGAGGTTTTATTCAGCCATATCACATATCAGAGTGTCAGTATCAGATGAAAAAAAAAATCATTTACTGTACTTTCCTTTTGAAAGACTAACAGAAAACATAACTTGAAATAAAGACACAACCAGGGTGTCTAAATGGGTATTTTCGATATATTAATAATCTGTATCACTCCTATATCCCATGCAAGATAGGTTGACTACCAAATCTAAACTGGCCCGGCTATTTTGTGAAAAATATGCATGAATGGGCCCAAAGATGGGCTACTGTCCTGTTGATGGCAGGTTACTCCCCTCTGCCAAATTCTCTCTGCCAATCGACAGGGAGTTTACAAGTATTCATGAATGGTGCAGAGGTAAGAACTGCTGCCTTATAACCCAAAGGTCCCGGGTTTGAGATCAAGCACTCCGCATTTTCAGTAGTGAGCTGCTATTATAATTATTATGAAGAAGCTGTCTGTTGCTACAGTCCTGCCTTTGTCCAGTCTGATAGTGGTCACGTGACATCGTAACTTTGATTGCCGCTATGACAAAATAGTTCTGAGCAGGCATCAGCCACAGTGCTGCTCTTGTGAAAAGAATGGAGATAAATGCCATTAACTCAGGAGAGGCAAGTTCGTTGTACCACGTGAATGTCACTGAGAGAATAAAACTGAATAATTAAAAAAACAAGCTCTAACTTATACAAGTAGCCAAAATTTACACCGGTTGTTACAGGCTTAAATCAAATGTATGTTTTTATTATATTGTAGAAATAATAATAATAATAACAACAATAGCGGCTCACTACTGAAAAAGTGGAGCACTCGGTCTTGAACCTAGGACCTTTGGGTTATAAGGCCACATGTAAATTGAATGTTTTTTTTTTTTTCTTTGGTTATATTCTTAAATAAAACCACATGTTTATTTAATATTTGGACTAAAGTCTTCACACATTATACATCCATGTCATTATTAGTATAACATGGAAAAAGTTTCTGCTTTAGGTATGTGTTCAGCATGTCTTGCATTTCTCTCAATTCCTTTCCTCCTACACTTACCCAGATCTTTGTAGACACAGAACACACATGAAATGCATGTACAGTGGAACCTCGGTTCACGAACGTCCCGGTTCACGTACAACTCAGTTCACGACCAAAAAGCTTGCCAAACTTTTGCCTTGGTTCACAACCACACATTCGGTATACGAACAAGCCAGTTTCCCTTGCCTGTCTGAGCTGAGCTGAGAGAGAAAGAGAGAGAGAGAGAGAGAGAGAGCGAGAGCAAGAGCGAGTGAGCACGTGCCTGCTGGGGAGGGGGAGGAGGAGATTGCTGCACGTGTTTGCTGAACAAGCCAGTTTCCCTTGCCTCCTGAGCTGAGAGAGAGAGAGAGAGAGAGAGCAAGAGCGAGCGAGCACGTACCTGCTGGGGAGGGGGAGGAGGAGATTGCTGCACGTGTTTGCCTGCCTATCTGCAGGCAGTAAGTGTACCATCCCCCCAATTCCACGTGCCTGCTGGGGAGGGGGAGGAGGAGGAGGAGGAGGAGGAGATTGCTGCACGTGTTTGCCTGCCTATCTGTAGGCTGTAGTGCACGCGAACCATCCCCCCCACCACAGGCAGCCTGAGAGAGAAAGAGAGCTGCCTAGCTTTTTCATTTAAGCAAAGCCGCTCCTTGTTCATTGTTTTCAATAAGACGTGCACTCTCTTTGTGCTCTACAGTATTTTGTGTGCTTTTGCAGTTAACTATGGCTTCTAAGCAAGTGAAGAGTGGTCAGAAGAAAGTTTTGAAGAAAATTGAAATCGAATTAAAGAAAGAAATTACAAGAGGTGGAAAAACTGTTTACCAGTTTACTCATTTACCAATCTGAGAACCCTCCTGCTTTCAAGCAGCATAATGTAAACAAAGCCAGACTGCCAGTAATGTGGAGGGTCACAAGAACTTTCTTTTTGGAATGGCTGCATGAGGCTTTCACTCCCACCAGATAAACAGCTAAAAGCACCAGAAACCCAAGAAATCACAAGAGAGAAAACACCTGAAGGAAAACACTTCATGCCAGAACTCGTCTCATGCAAGGTTAGTTTTCTTGGTGGTTTTTGTATTACGGATTTTTCAAAAGTTAATTTTTTAGTTCATAATGCGATTTGTTGCAATGTTATTTTTCTCTTTTTTCAAATGTTCGCTTTTTTCCTTGTGCTTAAAACTCATGAAAGTGTTTACAAATGGAGTTTTTCATAGCGCGATTAGGTGCAATGTTATTTTTCTCTTTTTTCAAATGTTCCATTTTTTCCATGTGCTTAAAACTCGTGAAAGCGTTTACAGATGGAGTTTTTCATAGCGCGATTAGGTGCGATGTTACATTTCTCTTTTTTCAAATGTTCGCTTTTTTCCTTGTGCTTAAAACTCATTAAAAAAATTGTTTACATGGAGGACTTCATTGTGTGATTTGTTGCAATGGTACATTTTTGGTTGCTTGTGAGTTGGTTTTTAAATGCAGTTCGGATTTGTGCGATGTTTGTTTCTGCTGTGCTTAAAACTCATTTTAAAAACATTGTTTACAGCGATCAGGCTTTAAGTTTAATAGCATGATCTCCTGCAATGTTACTTTTTTGGTTGCTTGTGAGTTGGTTTTTAAATGCAGTTCGGATTTGTGCGATGTTTTTTTCTGCTGTGCTTAAAACTCATTTTAAAAACATTGTTTACAGCGATCAGGCTTTAAGTTTAATAGCGTGATCTCCTGCAATGTTACTTTTTTGGTTGCTTGTGAGTTGGTTTTTAAATGCAGTTCAGATTTGTGCGATGTTTTTTTTCTGCTGTGCTTAACTCATTTAAAAAAAAATGCTGCACGAGCACCTGCTACAGAGAGATTAGAGAGCACGAGCGAGCAAGCACAGAGAGAAAGAGAGAGAGCATGGGCAGTTGACAGGGAAGGGATGGGGGGGATAGGGGTGTGTGTGTGTGTGTGTGTGTGTGTGTGTGTGTGTGTGCGCGCTCGCACTACAGAGAGAGAGAGCGCGCGTGAGCCAGGCTGCTCTTGTAGCTGAGGTAGGGAGGGAGGGGCTTTGGTGGTGTGTGTGCTACAGAGAGAGAAAGAGAGCGCGAACGAGCCAGCTCGTGTAGCTGATCAGGGAGCCTGGGTGTTTTGTGTCAGTGTTATTCAATGTTTTTACATTAGTTTACTATTACACTGTGCATTCTATGGTGTAATTAACTATATTTGTGCTTAATCTTTACATACAGTTTGTACGGTCTGGAACGGATAAATTGTATTTATATACATTCCTATGGGGGAAACTGCTTCGGTTCACGACCAACTCGGTTTACAACCAAAGTTCTGGAACGAATTATGGTCGTGAACCGAGGTTCCACTGTATTCCAAATAATAAAACACTGTAGTATTTACCCTATACTCTGAGAACTTCACATGTAGATAAGCAGCCTTGGCTTGAACTGGAAGAAGTTTTTGCCCGAGGTGAGTTTCACCAAGGCAGGGGATGGGCAGCAGGCTGCTTGCGCTGATCGATGCACTTACAAAAAAAAAAAAAAAAAGACACTGATGGAGAGGTGCAAAGGGATTTAAGGTGGGCTGGGATTACAAGTTTTTCATAGGCTTCAGGAATTTTTGTGTTAAGAAGACAGAATCAGGGTGCAACAGCTGCGCAACTCTTAAAAACAATACTGAGAATTGAAAATGAAAACCCAACTAAGTGCCAAAAAACTAGTTCAGAAAACTGTCTTGCATATGGCTTTAGCAATTGGCTTTTTGAAAAGTATGCAGTTGATGGAGGAGACAATTGCAGTAGTATTAACAAGTTGCTTCTGCCTGAGGATGAACCACAGGCAGTATGAGCTGGCATTCTGTCATACAAATGTGCTGCATCAGAGCTAGCTGCAGGGGAGCCTATAAAAAAAACACAGGCCTTAAAAGTCACATCAGAACTCAAACTATTGCAGCAACTGTGAGCCGCCCTTTACAGAAAATGAGCTCCTAAAAGATGGATGTAAAGATAAGAATCCACTCAGAACCCTGCACTAGGGGTGGGTGTTAATATTACGAAAAAATTTTAAATTATCACAGTTATGGCAAATATCATGTTATTATCTATGTGTGTATAGTTTTATACTTTTCAGACTCAATACAGTTTAGGTGCTTCTGTTGCCCCAATTTTATAGGTTTACACAAAGAAATTCTATTGTGATTTTTCTTTTCATAAGGACCATTTTAATCAACTGAAGTAATAATAATACATTTAAATAGCACCTTTTCCAAGCTCAGAATTTCAGAATGAAGAGCTGGGAAAAATAAGAAAAAAGATCAAATAAATAGCATTGGATACAAAATAATACCAGCATAAAAGACCACATAAATACAGGAAACACACAGCTTTGAAGGAGAAGAACAGGCAATAAATCACAATAAAACAAATAATACAACTGCTACAAGAAAACCCTGAACAAATAACATAATTTGTGATACAAATGAAAATCATCCTGAGTACCTGGACCGCAAGGTAAACTGAAAGAAGGGTCAGGATGTCAGGCTAAATGAAATACTTTCCTGAATAAATGAGATTTTAAGTTTATCTTTAAAAGAATTATTTGAGTCAACCGATCGAATTAATTTATATTAAAAATAGCTTTATTTTGCAAAATAAAAAAAAATAACTAAGAAATAAAAATGTACTGCACCTACTAATAAAAACACAAAGTAAAATGACAACAGCAGAAATGAAGACCACTCTACTGTTTCAAGCAGTTTGTGCACAGTTGCAAGTAGATGGAAGTGGTTGCTAGGGACTGACAAGTTGCACCAGCCTGGGGAAAAGTCTCTAAAAGTATGAGCTGGCATTCCATCATGTGAATTGTAAGCTAAAGGGGAGCCTATTAAAACAACAAGCCTGCCAAAGTTGCATAAGAATTCTAACTAGTGTGGCAACACAAAGTGGTTCTCCCAAGTATAGTAAGCTGCATAAAAGAGCAATGTAAAGAGTTAAGAATCCACTGGAAACTTAGCATGGGCAAGCACCATGGCGTGGAGTATTTATCTATATAAATAAATATATAAAATGTTTAGTGTTCTGTATGTCTTGAACCATAAAGAAAATTAACTAATTTGTTTATTTTTATGAGATAACTTCTTCTCACATGAACCAGGAGTTTAAGCAAGGTCACTATAGAACTTAACTTCAAATACACATAGAGCTGCCATTTTGTATTTTTCCCTCTAACAATGGACTCATTGGGAGTATAATTATATATTACATTAGTGTGTTATACACAGCCTTAGGAATAATACTGTATTTTTCAGCATGGAGGATGGAGAAAAGGGCACAGCATGATGTAAGGAACTCCACCAAGATGACTTTCACAGAGTAAACAGGTGGGCATATATTGTTGGTTTTCTCGAATGAGTGAGAGGCACTTTTTTTTTTTTTTAAAAAAACCAGTACAGTTTTAGTATTGTTGGTAATAAGCTTTTCTTTTTAATACATACCATAAAGACCCTTTAGTAAATGTGCAGCTGAAAAGTCATGTTCTTCGAGCATACTTGGTGTATGTCAAACCAGCACTTATACCAGTTGTGTAGCCCAAATGAATTCAAGATGCATATGAAACAAAATGATTTAAAACCACTCATCTAAAGTATTGACTGGTGCATTTTTTATTTGCAATTCAGTTACATTCTCGAAACTTAAATATATTGTACCCTTAGAACGATAAGCAACCAATGATAAGCAAAGTAATTTTCTAAGAGTGGATCTCAGTAAGAGAGGTCTTTACTCAGAAAAGGCCATTATCTAAAGTGGCAACATCCTCTGCTGGAAGAACTAATGGTAATGAGAAACATGTAGCAGAAATTTAATCAGGGCAAATGTTTTTTCCCTTTCAGGAACAATGCATCATTGCATGCTTTTCTTTTAAGACACAATGGTGAAAAATTGCTCTTGGCAAGTGTAATTATCCTCAAGCAAAGTTAGCAGATTTTGAAAAGTAACATGGACAGTCCATCTGATTACTTTTAATTCAGCCATCTCAATCACACCTTGATAGTTTAATCTTTACTGCTACTAGACATTACAAGCTTAGACCTTTTTTATTCAAGGTAGAAGTAAATAACATCTACTCTTAACAAACCAATATTTTGCCAATTACTGAAAGTTGTGGACAAAAAAAGTGTTGTGCTCAGGGATGCTGTTGGCAACATATTATCTTTTCTAAATGTAAGGCCCATTAATTAGTTTTATAGATGGACTAGTGAAAGCAGCACTGTATGGCAAACTCATTTTTGGGATAGCCACTAAGTTTCCACATGTGTGTGTCAAAAGTGACTAGTTACCCCAAACGTATGAATGACATGGCTCATAAGAATCATATAGAAAAAGAAAAACTGGATTGGGATTCAATCTGACTGGATATTCCATCCGATAGGCTTTGCTTTTATTTGATGCAAAAACAAATTGCTATAGGCAAGACAGGTTCAAAATGCCTATTGTGTAATGACTTTGGCACAATGCCTTCTTTGGCACTTTGAATTTAGGGCAGAGTATCAAACTCAGTTTTATTGAGGGCCAAATGCTAACACTTTGGATACTTGATGCGTGGCGGAATATATCAACAAATAACTCCCGCCACATTTTGCTGCCCTCGGTAATCCCATAAATGTCTCTTGTCCTGTTCCCCTACCCTCATTTTTAATAAATGATGCCAAGAAGCAAACATATAGTTTACTATAGATAAATTAGGTAAATTAATATACATTTGACTTAGCATTTCAGTAACTGAGTAGGTTTTATTTACAAAATGTCTAAACTCAAATATATATTTAAGAATATAACACAATGGGTAGGTTAATTGATTAATAGTAGTTCCATTTTACACACATGGGATGCATGCTCTCTGAGAATGTATTCTTTTAGAAGTGTGGCTTTCTATTCCATTTGCAAACAGGTGACGGAAGCAAACAGAATATTACAATTTATTTACAATTAGTCAGTGGCTTTCCCTGCAACTGCAAGTTCATCTTCAGAGGAGTGAAAGGCATCTTCTTAGGAATGGTCAGCAAGGGATGTCTTTTGTCTAGGCATACATGGGTGAGAGTCAAATTCCAAAAGGCTGTGCTAAATATTTTATACTTTTATAAAAGGCCTTTCATACCAAAATAATCAATTGCATAAGAACACCTTTTTTACCGTTACTGTACATTAATTTTCAACTAATTTCCATAAACCTTTGCTAACCATTACTACACGTTACATAACTTCCATCAAACTACATTAACCCTTCTGCTCTCAACAAACAACTTGGCAATTCACCTTAACTTTCATTAAAGATTAATATGGTCATTACTGCCACATGTACAAAGTACAGTGAAATTGTTACTTGCATGTGCTAATTGACATGCAACATGTCTAACCTTTGTTACCATACTTAGATGAATATACCTACCCTACCTTGAAAACTGAGTCTTACTTAGATTAAATAACTAGAGCACCTCACCTTGAAACTTGTCTTCCCTGCCTAAAATGTCTCACAACACATTTGGCATAACCCTACAGCATACCATTAAAATACTGAAGCTAAAACAATGTAATCCATGTGCTGAGTTTGTCCTTAAGGGAATACTTATTTTAAGCAGATTAAACTATTAGCATTGGCTTTGTTAATCACAGTCTCCTGTGATTGAGATTGTTGAGAGAGGATCATGGCTCTGTGCATTTTTAAAGTTAAATAAATAATATGAAGTATGCAAGCTCCAGGAGGTCACAGGTGCATGTGGAAATGTGCACAAGCTGCTCTGGGGTTGATTGGGCTGCTTGGCTGATCATGCATTCACATACAGATGCAAGTGGGTCATTCAAGTGGTTTCTTCATGCCTCGGAGGCAACGTTTATAGCACCTGCACTTAGAGGCAGCTTAAAAAAAAAAAAGAGCCTGCGAAGGGAAATAGGGAGAAGCAGAACAGGAAAAGAATTATGCGTGAGAAAGCAGTATCAGATGTCTGAGCTGGTGTAAGAAGGCAGGTGGTCTGTGACTCTGAGTGAATAATGAGAGAAACAGCATTCCCATAATTTCTCCTGCTGATTATGTTTGGAGTAGTGGAGGACAATGGTGGTTTCCTCCTAGGGACCCCAAAGACACTGAGTGGTGTGTAGTGGAAGACAGGGGGCCCAGCCAGCTAAGAGTGTTCTGCCAGATGCTGAATGAGGCAGTCAGCACAACAGCAAGATATGGGACCAACAGCTGCTGATGTCTCTGCCAGCTGAGAAGACTGTGTGGTGAGCTGGGAGACAATAAATGGAATATGTGCTAGGCTCAAAGAGAGGCAGAGAGAGAGAGAGACAGCAAAAAGTATCTGATTACTGTATGGTTTTGTTCTGGGTTTATTCGTGAATTAATTATGAATTGATGTTTAGCTCACGGACAGGCACTAGTTTTTTGAAATATTTATTTGTTTATTTAGCAGAAGCTGGAACACTGCACTATAATGCACATGACGTTGACTTTACACCTACCTTTTGACTGTGCGAGTTCTCATTTGCCCAGCTCATCCTTAGTTATCTTTTTGACAGTTCTGGGTACAAGCTGCCAAAGAATATGAAGCCAACCGAGACCATTACATTACCTTATAAAATAAATAAAATGATGGGCATGTGTGACAGTCTGAGACAACTATACTTCAGCAGTGGGAACTGGCTTAGGATGGGTGAAAACTAACTTCATTAATGGAAAATGAGTCAGAGCTTAGATGTGCATGTATAGCTAGGTTATGCACTTCTTTATTAAAAAAAGCCTCTCTTTTGCTCTTGAGTTACCCCAAAGGAGAGGATGTGGGGAGGAGTGAGAAAATTCCTCATATGAATGCAATACAGTTGATGGTTGTTACCGGTGGATGAGAGAATCGGAGATTGAGTTGTTTACGTGAGTGACCATGAGTTTGGTCCTTAAAAATGTACTACTAGCTGTGCAATAATACTGGGAAAGACTTGATTTTTCTTTGCTGTGGTGAAAATATAAATGATAGGCAATTAAATGTTGTGTGATACTAACCAGGGTACTGAAAAAAGGAAATTCTCACAGTTCTCTTAGAATTATTCCACAATCTGATGCAAAAGAGTTCCTTCAGAAACAACCTTGGAACTTCCAAGAAATTTTTCCTAACACTGAGAATACATAAAGGATATCACTAACAGTGGCAGTGGCCTTGGGAAAAAAAACCCTTTTTAAACTAATAATTATTAAGAAATATATGTGAATAGCAATGTCCCAAAAAACTATGTGGACTCATTATATGTCAATTAGAAAGAATACTGAACAAAAAATGGACTATCGAGACAGCCTAAAAAATGCAGTGGTCTCTTCATACTTAGGTAAGATAATTCTAATGCATTTACAACTCTAGTCTTGTGTTTTCTGTTGCTGAATTCATAGTGACTTTTATATATGCTTGTTTTTGTTGTTTATTTTAAAAGTGAAATAGTGGTTGATTGGTCTATGGGCTTAATCTTATTTGTTACATAACACACTAACATAATTGTCACTGCAAAGGGTAACTGATGGTGGGTCTTGCGATTGTCTTTTACCCTGTTATCCTTCTTGAATTTGAGAAGGCTCAGAGAATAAATTCATGCTGAATATATATATCTCTTACTAAGTTTTCACAAATGTGTATATATTTAATTTGCTTCTAGTGTGTATTACTCTTACTAGCCTGTAGTAATTAGGGTTAGCACAATCACCTTTTTATATAAAAATATTTACTTGGATATTCTACTCCTGGGGTAAGAAATTGTTGATTGACCAAGAAGCGCAGCATATTAAAACAATCAAAGCTATCTGGGTACGAATGCACACAGGGGAAGCCGTTAAAACAGCAGGCACTCTAAAAACACAAAAGCTTATTTTTAAAATACATTGTCTCAGACTCAGTTACCAAGAAAGACAATTTGCAATCATAATCAAGTCACTGAGTCTACTAGGAACTTTGCTTTGGTCCAAGCAGCAGTAGATATAGAGGGTTCTGTTTCTGTGGGCAGTGGTAATAGCCACGTCTTATACAAAACAGAGATGGCCCAGTAGTTTTTCTAAAAGACGAGGAAATTTTGAATGCTACCAGAAGGACAATGACATAGAAGAATGTTAAAAGACTGGCTATAATTTCCACAGCACATTGTTTAAGTACATTGCCACTCTGATTTTTGAGTAATTTCTTTCCCCACAGATGCCCAGTTTTATATCTGTTGACAAACATGACAGGGAATGAGAGAAGGTGCAATACCATGGGATTTGCATTAATGCAGATGGGTGTATTAATCAGTTATTATAGACTCAGCACCTAGCAGATCTCAAGCTGGATATATTGTGTGTTGTAAAGTGATGAAAGTGGGAGTGCTGTAGCACTACAATATTTTCTCTGTGTATGAATTGGAAGATACTGGATTACATATGGCTTGTATGTGTTACTGGCACCGATCCTGCAAACTAATGGGGTATGGAGCAATTTTGCCTAGAGGAGCAGAAGAGCTTGTATTGTTGCGGACCATAACCACACTACACTCTAGCCTTCATTTCTGATCTCTGTAGAGAATCTACTCCACCAACTGACTTCATATTTGGTAATAAACCCACAATAGCCCCCTTGCCTCAATGCCCAACAGTTTGTCAATCGTAGCAGCCATTAAACAGAAGTCAGTACAAAATGTGACACCATATAGGTATCACATTCATTTGTGTTACTTATTATTAATGTGTTTATGGAAAAATACTTGGTCATTGTATTTACCTGAATGGAATCATAATACATTTTTTTGCCTTCTTCGTCTTTCTTGTCTGACATTAGCCATGCCTTAAGCAAATATTCATAAAAACTGTCTCCCAGGCCTCCAACGGATACATGATCTGTAACACAATGACAATTTAACAGGTTAGTAATTTTGCAATTATTAAGTTAGTTAGGAAAATGCAGTTTCTTAGGGTAGCTAGCTTACTGGACCTTTGGAAGTAATAGGCCTAGTTATGAGTCCTCAGTTTGAAGACTACTTGCATACTGATAGTGGACATAAGCATATTAAGAAGGGTCTAGAAGATAAACTTATTGATTAAAAAATAATTTGGATTACAAAAAAATGACAAACATATCAGACAACAACAGAAAAATATAAAGTACATAAGTTAAAAAAATTGCTTATATCAAATACGCATGGTTTTGTTTGATGAAGTAACCAGGTACATTTTTAAGCTATTTGTTTTTTTTCACTGATTATCATGTAAATCCTCAAAACACTGTGTAGAACAGATATACAAAGACACTGTAAAATCCATTAGTCAATAAGAAAAAAATTCTTAACCACAGTTTGGGCACAATTCTTAACCACAGTTTAAGCTCAAAAACCTTAAGTGTTCAGAAACCTTGCTTGTCAAGTAGTTGCAAGATGTGACTCTCCTATTTACAGTCTGTCCAAGAGTTTTAGGTGTATTACAGTCACAAAAATATTTGTCTTAGATGACTATGTCTTCTGGATTAGAGTGTCAATAGGAAATAGCAAGTTTTAGAACATTATTTTTTCAAAAAGTGACGTAATAAAAAAGGATATTTGAAAGTCCTTAAGAGAATGAGAGAATGAAACTAACATAGTAATAGAGCACTTTCAAGCTAGAAAATGTGAGAATTTTGTAGGCATACTGTATATGCAGTGCCTGATTAAGCACATTTAACAAAAAAGTGCTAATGATCAATAATATAATGTGCAGGTTGAACCCAAGTGATTAACTGAAACAGCTTTTGAATATGGAACTAGTTATGGTTGCCTACAAGTCTGGTTAACCAATCTGCATAGTGGCTCTATGCCTAATTAATTGAGTGTATATTTCTGCTAGTTTATTCTATAATTATTTTTTTCTCCAAGAGAAAAAGATGATTCAGTTTTCTGACAGTGACAGACTTGTTTGTAAACAGCTTGGTGTCCATGGACAGACTGTTAATAAGTGACATTACATTAAAGTGCTGATGTGTCTATGGAAAAATCATAAAAAAAAAAAAAAAAAAGTTTGGAGAAACGGTGCACCCAAAACTGCATTTTGCACCATGGCAGCACACCTACATACACTGCACTGTCAATCAGAGTTTTTTTTTTTAAAAAAAAAAAAAAAAAAAAACAATAACATTGCACCCCCATATTCACCAGACCTTTCTCCCTGTCACTTTGTTTTGTTCTCAAAATTAAAATGGAAGGAAGAAATTGCTGTAAGTTTTTTTTTTTTTTTAATTCTGGGTATGCTCACTTTCGAAAAGGAGAAGAGATTAAAAGGACAAAAGTGTTTACAAATTATAAAAAAAAATCAAAGAAAGACATCAATTATACTTTTCATCCTTGTGTGTGTTAAATTTGAACATGATTAAGCACATTTTTAAAAGTGGACTGGAATCTAACATGTATACTCACATCTGTGTATATTTTTGACTTTAAAAGATTTTTTGTAGTACTCAGTAAGCAGCCTGATTAAATGAAAATTACTTTAACAGCTGAAGCAGCACAGACAGACAACAACAGAATCTCAAAACTTGTCAATGTCTCCATCTGCTCTAAGCGCTAGTCAGACTGCACAGTCTATAGACTTCAACATGGCAGTAAAAACATGGTTGGAAAAGAAAAAGATTAAAGTTTAGCCTGCAGTTAATTCTGAAAATACTAAAATGAATAAGTGAACTGCTAAATTAACTGCTACATGATAAAGACTTAAGTAAATTAAAACAAACAAGAATGTTATCATATCATAAAGAGATATTGTATCACCTAGCCTTCATAGTATATAAAAAAAACTGAAAATATAAAAGCACCCTTTGATGGACCAGTATCCATCATGGGCAATATTTCCATTCTGCTTGCAATGATAATGGGAGAGCTTTAGCTCCAATGACACTGATCTGTAAAAGCAAGAAAATGAAGGAACAGTACTTGTATGCATGTAAGTAACCGTTTTCCAGACCAACACACTGGTCAGAGAAATAATGTCAAATCTAGTGTTTGACATACAGTACAAATGAAAAAAAAAGACACAGAAAAGAAGAAATTCCCTTAGACATCTCAAGTTAAAAATCCACGGCACTAAAATGCCTTGCATTTTGATGCATCAATCCATTTTTTAATCAATCATTTAAGTTTTTCTCTGACGTGTTAACGTACCACAGTCAGGAGTGTTAATTGCTCAATGTACAATTCTCAGTAATTTCAATGAACATTAAATGCAACTTTTTGATGAGTCTTTCTTCTGACTGATTATAGTAAGATGAAAAAGAGCTGAGTCGTTTTCACATACTCATATTTTTCTGTAGTTATACATTCACTCGCTGACAGAGTTGAATTTTTGCAAGCTGTGTAACATTTTACATAAATTTTTATTCATGTGTTCAAATTAGGAAAATGTTCCTAATTTATTAATATCAAAAACATAATTCTCTTAAGCACCAAGGTCTAAAAAACTGTAAAGCTACAATGAGGTGAAAGCATTTGCCTGAAGCATATTTGGAAGTACAGGGAGCAATATTTTCTGACTTAAAAGCCACAAACTTCTCCCAAAGCTCAAAACGATGCAATGTAGTACTGAGTAATAAATATTTAATTTATGCCATTTTACGGAAGGCTACACATTAAGGAAACCATACACATACAACAGTAAATACTTTAAAACTTCAGATAATTGTGACTAATTAAAAATTCCTGATATATCATTTAGATGATCTACCACTTCATGAGTGCTGCTTGTGAAGCTCTACAAAGTAACTAGTGACATTGTAAGAAGTGCAATTACTTGGATAAAGGAACCACCTGTACAGCAGAAAATGGAATGTTTTAAAATATGCGTATTTAACTAGTAGTAAAATAACAAATACTGAAAAAGTGCACTGTACTGCATTTGCACATGTGCACCACTGCTAAATTTACACATTTTGGCTGATAATTTCAGTCCTGGAATTACAAGATCTACCATTTTCAGTAGCTTCATCTATGCCATACCATCTAATTACACAAAGTATTAGTTACAGAAAAGCTGTACTTGCCACCAACACGTTGTTTGGCTAGCAGTTCTTTAAGTATAATTATGCTGCTTTGAAAACACTGTGTTTAGTTTTAGAAGGAAGGAACCACAGATGGTTTTATGGATTGCTCAAGCTGGCAAAATGCATGAAAGTGACAATATCAACAATTTTACCTTAGCTTTGGACAGTAATTAATTACTGCAATTCCTAACCCTTGAGGAAACCTGTTGCTTCCTTAAAAAAAGATGTTTATGTGACTTAAAAGCTTTTGCAATAATTTTAAAGCACAACAAGTTTTAACAAAACGTAAAACACGTAAAGAAAAAAAAATGGAAAGTTATTGAAATAGCTACTTGTGGATCAGAAGTCACTGTCACTCTGCATTAAGTTAAACTTAATGGTCAAACGAGTAAACATATCAGAAACAAAAACTATATGTGACCTATGATGAAGGAGGTGCTGGGGACAGGTTCAAACTAATCATGTAACACATTGGCATTAAAAGAAAAATTGCAATGGAGTAAGATAATCACCTAAGGTCATCAAGTAGAAAAAGAAGAAGAAAAAACTTACACCAAAAAGACAAATGTACTATATACAAAAAATGAAACAAAGTGCTATATTACAAATGAATTTTTAGAATATAAATTCACCCATAGTTGATGTTACACTTAAGGGTTGTGCTCCAGTTTGCACTTTTTAAAAAATTTAATACACATAACTTATCTAATTTTTGTTTCTACTTTGTGTTCTATTTGAGGTTGTCAATTAATTTTTAATAATCATTATCTTGCATGAAATTACAAAGTCCCCTCCTTGAACAGTCACCTTATCGTGGTGGAGGGGTTTGCGTGTCCCAATGATCCTAGGAGCTATGTTGTCCAGGGCTTTATGCCCCTGGTAGGGCCACCCAAGGCAAACTGGTCCTAGGTGAGGGATGAGACAAAGATCGGTTCAACAAACCTCCAATGAAGAGCAAAAACTCTGGACAACATTTTCCCTTGCCCAGACGTGGGTCACCGGGGCCCCCCTCTGGAGCCAGGCCAGGCACAGTCTGAAGAGGTAACGTGGGTCCTCCTTCCCATGGGCTCACCACCTATGGGAGGGGCCAAGGAGGTTGGGTGCAGTGTGAGTTGGGTGGAGGCCGAAGGCGGGGACCTTGGCAGTCTGATCCTCGGCTACAGAAACTGGCTCTTGGGAGGTGGAATGTCACCTCTCTGAAGGGGAAGGAGCCTGAGATAGTGCGCGAGGTCGAAAGGTTCTGGCTAGATATAGTCGGACTCACCTTGACGCACAGCTTGGACTCTGGAACCAATCTCCTTGAGAGGGGCTGGACTCTCTACCACTCTGGAGTTGCCCCCGGTGAGAGGCGCCTAGCAGGTGTGGGCATACTTATTGCCCCGCGACTTGGAGCCTGTGCATTGGGGTTTACCCCAGTGGAGAGGGTGGCCTCCCTCCGCCTTCTGGTTGGGGGTGGGGGTCCTGACTGTTGTTTGTGCGTATGCGCCGAACAGCAGTTTGGAGTATCCACCCTTTTTGGAGTCTCTGGAGGGGGTGCTAGAGGGCGTACCTTCTGGGGACTCCCTCGTTCTGCTGGGATACTTCAATGCTCACGTGGGCAATGACAGTGAGACCTGGAAGGGTGTGATTGGGAGGAATGGCCCGCCCGATCTGAACACGAGCGGTGTTTTGTTATTGGACTTCTGTGCTCGTCACGGATTGTCCATAACGAACACCATGTTCAAGCATAAGGGTGTTCATATGTGCACTTGGCACCAGGACAGCCTAGGCCTCAGTTCGATGATCGACTTTGTGGTTGTGTCATCGGACTTGCGGCCATATGTCTTGGACACTCGGGTGAAGAGAGGAGCAGAGCTGTCAACTGATCACCACCTGGTGGTGAGTTGGCTTCGATGGTGGGGGAAGATGCCGGTCAGGCCTGGTAGGCCCAAACGTGTTATGAGGGTCTGCTGGAAACGGCTGGCAGAGTCCCCTGTCAGAAGTAGCTTCAACTCCCACCTTCGGCAGAACTTCGACTATGTCCTGAGGGAGGTGGGGGACATTGAGTCCGAATGGGCCATGTTCCGTGCCTCTATTGTCGAGGCGGCTGACCGGAGCTGTGGCCATAAGGTGGTCAGTGCCTGTCGTGGCGGCACTCCCCGAACCCGTTGGTGGACACCGGCGGTGAGGGATGCCGTCAAGCTGAAGAAGGAGTCCTATAGGACCTTTTTGACCTGTGGGTCTCTGGAGGCAGCTGATAGGTACCAGCAGGCCAAGCGGAATGCGGCTTCGGTGGTTGCTGAGGCAAAAACTCGGGCATGGGAGGAGTTTGGAGAGGCCATGGAGAACGACTTTCGGATGGCTTCGAAGAGATTCTGGTCCACCGTCCGGCGTCTCAGGAGGGGGAAGCAGTGCAGTGTCAACACTGTATATGGTGGGGATGGTGCGCTGCTGACCTTGACTCGGGACGTTGTGGGTCGGTGGGGGGAGTACTTCGAAGACCTCCTCAATCCCACTAACATGCCTTCCAATGAGGAAGCAGAGCCTGGGGACTCGGAGGTGGGCTCCCCCATCTCTGGGACTGAGGTCATCGAGGTGGTCAAAAAACACCTTGGTGGCAGGGCCCCGGGGGTGGATGAGATATCCCCGGAGTTCCTCAAGGCTCTGGATGTTGTAGGACTGTCTTGGTTGACACGTCTCTGCAACATCGCATGGACATCGGGGACAGTGCCTCTGGATTGGCAGACCGGGGTGGTGGTCCCCCTCTTTAAAAAGGGGGACCGGAGGGTGTGTTCCAACTACAGAGGGATCACACTCCTCAGCCTCCCTGGAAAAGTCTATTCGGGGGTTCTGGAGAGGAGGGTCTGTCGGATAGTCGAACCTCGGATTCAGGAGGAACAGTGTGGTTTTCGCCCTGGTCGTGGAACAGTGGACCAGCTCTACACCCTTAGCAGAATCCTGGAGGGTGCATGGGAGTTTGCCCAACCAGTCTACATGTGTTTTGAGGACTTGGAAAAGGCGTTTGACCGTGTCCCTCGGGGAATCCTGTGGGGGGTGCTCCGGGAGTATGGGGTACCGGCCCCCTGATAAGAGCTGTTCGGTCCCTGTACAACCAGTGTCAGAGCTTGGTCCGCATTGCCGGCAGTAAGTCGAGCCCGTTTTTCAGTGAGAGTTGGACTCCGCCAGGGCTGCCCTTTGTCACCGATTCTGTTCATAATTTTTATGGACAGAATTTCTAGGCGCAGCCAGGGTGTTGAAGGGGTCCGGTTTGGTGAACTCAGGATTGGGTCACTGCTTTTTGCAGATGATGTTGCCCTGTTTGCTTCATCAGGCCGTGATCTTCAGCTCTCTCTGGAATGGTTCGCAGCTGAGTGTGAAGCGGCAGGGATGAGAATCAGCACCTCCAAATCCGAGACCATGGTCCTCAGCCGGAAAATGGTGGAGTGCCCTCTCAGGGTTGGGGGAGAAATCCTGCCCCAAGTGGAGGAGTTCAAGTATCTCAAGTCTTGTTCACGAGTTAGGGAAGAATGGACTGTGAGATCGACAGGCGGATTGGTGCGGCATCCGCAGTGATGCGGGCTCTGCATCGGTCTGTCGTGGTGAGAAAAGAGCTGAGTCGTAAGGCAAAGCTCTCAATTTACCAGTCGATCTACGTTCCTACCCTCACCTATGGTTATGAGCTATGGGTAGTGACCAAAAGAACGAGATTGCGAATACAAGCGGCTGAATTGAGTTTCCTCCGCAGGGTGTCTGGGCTTTGACTTAAAGATAGGGTGAGAAGCTCTGTCATCCGGGAGGGGCTCAGAGTAGAGCCGCTACTCCTCCGCATCGAGAGGAGTCAGATGAGGTGGCTCGGGCATCTGATCAGGATGCCTCCTGGACGCCTCCCTGGTGAGGTTTTCTGGGCACGTCAAAACGGGAAGAGGCCCAGGGGAAGATCTAGGACAAGCTGGAGGGACTATGTCTCCCGGCTGGCCTGGAAACACCTTGGGATTCTCCCGGAAGAGCTGGAAGAAGTGGCTGGGGAGAGGGAAGTCTGGGCCTCTCTGCTTAAGCTGCTGCCCCCGCGACCCGACCCCGGATAAGCGGAAGAGGATGGATGGATGGATGGAAATTACAAAGTTCTTAACACCAAGATGGATTATGACTTATAAATAGTATATACTTAGTATACAAACTAAAAAATATCTGGTGCCCTCTGCAGGGTTTGTTCCTGCCTTGCACCCTATACTAGCTGGGATAGGCTCTGGCTACTAAAATGACCCTGGTTTGGATTAAGCAGGTTAGAAAATGACGACTTGTATAATTAGTGTACAAAAGCAAATTTATCAGGTTTATCAGACTACAGCAAACACAAACAACGAGAATTTGCAGTGTCATTTACTATTTATGTTTCACAGCTTTAAAATCAAGATGTTCTTCAAGTGAAGGAAGATAATTACTTTACATACACATAAAAGTATTTGCAGGTTATACAAATTTTCTTATTTAATAATTTCAAAAATCATAAAAGAAATGATGAAAGAAAAGCAACTTTTAAACAAATATTTTGGGATGTTTTAGACCAATAAAAATTACAGGCATTTCATGGTAAGCAAAGCTTAGGCACATATAAATACATTAACCAATAATTTACTAAATTTATATATTTATTCTGCAAAAGTGAGTCAGTTTTGGCACATACTGTACTTCCAGGGACAAATACCAACAATAGATTACAGCAACAATAGAATATATAATTTATGGAAAACTTGAGGATTAACATTAGATATACACTGTATAAACGAAAGACCTGTGTGTGTATGCAGCAGTCTGCTCATGCTCAACCACAGCCACTAGATGGCGCATGCATGCTCTTTTAAATTTTTTGCCACTTTCATGTACCTTACTTCTCACTATGAAAGACCTGCGTGCAGCAAATGCCACCGTGCAACAACGATTTCATGCTAATGATACAGATGAAGTGTCATAACATCGAAAGTAATGTAAGTAACTAGTAAGTAATAACATTCGAAAGAACAAACGGCACAGTTCAACAATGTGCAAGTAATAGACCTTAGCAACAAACTTCAAGGCTTGAAGTTTTCACTAAATACATTGTCTATCCGGAGGCATTATCTTGAGACAAAGATTAGTAGGACTCATAAGCCTGCAATATGGCTAAAATATGGTATTGCCAATCTCTTATTACAAAAGCCAATGGGGCAACAAGCACAGGTGGGTCCACTTCCTCTGTACTCTGCAATTATTAAGAGTTAGCCGACACCTCTCCAAGTTCATGAGTACAGTTAAACTGCTAGGGAGTCTTAGTGTTGTTTTTTTGTGCTGAAGACCACATGCAGCTTGTACAGCATAAAACAGGAAGTGTTTATTATCTTCTAGTACAGACTGAAATTCCAGAGAACATCAGCTTTGTCCCCAGGACTATACAAGAAGCTGCAAAAACAACACTACATTCACTGTGTTGCAACAAGACACAGATATCCGTGTAATTTTTGTAAGCATGAACAAGAAGTGTTTATTTATGTTCCACAAACACATCTAAGGAATTTCTTGAAACGTGGCCTTCTATGAGGTCTACACCTAAAGGCATGTAACGATGCTTAATGCTTGATTTGTTTTAGAGCTTTCTTGCTAAATTTTATTGTAAATAGTTTCTTTGAATATACTTTATGTGTGCATTTCTTCAATAGATTGCACATATTTGCCGTGTTGTCACTAGGCGGTGATTAGCTAATCACTGTCACAGCAATCTTGCTATGTGTTCATCAGCTCTCTTGTAAATTGCCTTATTTATTTTTTGAGAAATATCAGTCTTTCTCTCATGGATTGTGGATTGCAGCAGTACAGTGAAGGGGCTTGGACTAGATTTTAACAGGTGGTGATTTTGACCACATTTAAAATGGCTCAGTATGATGTTTTCATTCAATGGTTTAGTTTAGAACTTTTACTTAATACAATACTCAGAACTACTATATACACAGAGTAATATTTGTTAAATTTACCCACAAATTCAAATTTTATTGTTTGCACTTTTATCTAAAATTCATTTTCTCCAGGGGAAAGTCGAAGACCACATATTTTAACAATAGCTATTACTTTGTCACTGTGATTTATTTTGTACAGATTCAACATTATTAACATTACAACTAACAGCAATTAACTTTGCAAACCTACTGTGGTGGAATTTAATGCGTCACGCCCCTACCACTATAAAAACATCTGTGATTTTGTATTTTTAATGTTTTACTAGCCAAAACTGATTTGAACAGTTGATGCACTGTGAATCTTTAATAAATATTAAATTCTTCTAACAAAATAAGCTATTCACATTAATATTAGCTGAAACAAATACGAGTTTATGAAAATGACAAATTCTATAAATAATAACCTAAAATTATTCTATTTCATTCTTTCCTCTTTTTTGTCTACCACTAGAATTCAGTTAATGATATGAAAAGGAAATTTGTAAGTTATAAAGTATGCTGTTCAGTTTTCTGTTTGTGTTTCCTGCAATTAGAAAATTTAGTAGCTGGCTCCCACTGCAAAATTTTCTGCCACTGCTGCTGGCACAAAAAATTAAAAACCAAAAATGTTTCTAAATTCATGTAGTGAAATTTTATATCAAATATTATACACTTTTCAATAAGGACTGTCAACATTTTTTTTTTTACTTTATATTGGCTTGCAGGTATTTAAACTGCATTCTAGCTTGGTGGTCAAATAGAGACACAAACTAAGCTTTGCCATGGTATTCAGTTTCATTCAGGCAGATCAAAACCTACAGCTGTACAATTATAAGTTGTAGGCAGTGACATTGCTAGCTTTAGCCCCCTCCTGATAATTTCTGTTAGTCATACAATTATGTCAGATGGGAAAGCAGGGCTGAGGTGAGGCTGACGGGGTGGGGAATCCCCTTTGAGTTTTCATGCGGTCAAAGAGTGGTTGGGGGGTTTTCCCCATTGGTTTTGTTACAGTGTCAAAGAGCTTTTTCTTCATAGAGTCTCACACACAGAAAGACAGTTTTGGGTGTGAGGGTGTGTCTGCATTTTTCATTATGCTGTTTCACACATTTAAAGAGTGGATTTCTGCCATGGGTTTTCACAGTCACAGAGCAGAAGGGTGTGAATGGTTCCCAAGTGTTCTTGCAGTCATCAGTCAGAAAGCAGAACAGAAGGATGATCAGGGGCTAAGTATTTGGAATCTCCCCTTCAACAACGCCAAAGGTCATAGGTGTCATATTTTATCTGTGAATAATTTACAGCTGTACTCATTTTTAAAATAATCACATTGTAATTTATTTCATTGGCCTTGTGGGGATATATTTTTTGTACATGATGTTTATTTGGGGGGAAAAAAAGACAATGCGATTTATATCCAGGGTATCTTATTAAACTGGCAGCTTAGCTTACTTCCCCTTAGCTAGACAGATTAATATAACTTTATTTTTTCCCTAGGGGGGAATTTGGCTATTTACAGAAGTTCTTTAAATAAATAAATACAAATCAATATGATGTGCCATTAGCAGACACAATGTTTCCATACCATATGTGCACCAAAGACTGGTTTAATTAAAGTCACAGTTTACAAAGTAAAAGCTGGGTTTGCAAACCTACTAACCTGCAAAGAATGCCTATTGAATATTCAGCTAAATTTAGTTCTGTTACTTGGTTAATGTGCATCATCATGGCTAAAATTTTAAAATGCTTTGTGACAGATAAAATTATGGAATTCATGTAATAACACCTCAGCAATAAAAGTTCCTACATGACAATTTGAAAATGCAAGTAAGCATTTCCCATGAAACAGAAAAGCCTGTCATTGGGCTATAAACAACAACACGATGGTTGTTTATGTACCTCAAAGTAGAATAAGTTCCATATATCATCATATACATAGTACCATATATTATATTTGTTCATCTGTAAGGGTCATATTCAAATTATTCTTTATTTATTCAGAGGAACTACTTTTTTAACTGAAAACTTTTTGTTATTTATTATTGATGTTATTAAAAATATCTTTTTAACTATTCAGATAGCACTATGTAAAATATACTGTGTATATATATTAACCTACAAAAAATGTAACTTTTTGTAAACACCAAAATCATGACCTTTTCCAAGGGGGACCCCAACTATGCCTACTCATGGATGCCCCCAATGCTAGCTCATATTGTTGTGATCTACCTAATTTACAGAAATGGCTGTGTCAAAGTATTCTGAATTTTTGTCATGAAAACATTAAAAAAATATATACAAATAATAATTATCATAAAAACAAAATGTAAATGGTTGCAAAAGTTTTGGTATCTTTGCAAAGGCTTTACAGGTATGGCAAGTTCAGCGGCAGTTACTTCCTTTTTTCTATTTTTTGTGATATGTAAAACACGCAACATTGGCCAGACAATGCTCCTTTTCATTGTAGCTGCATTACATGCAATGTTCTTTTTTGACGAGGCTCATTGGTTGTCAACTCTCACGCAAGCAGACTGGTTGTATTGATTCACTGGGTATGTCAGACTACGGGACTGCCTTCAACTCTCTAAGATTATGTAAATGAAGTCAGAGACTGAAAAATCATAGGAAAAGTCACGTAATGTGATATGGCCTTGAAACTGAACAAGCAAATATTCCTTAATGCAGATATGAGGGACTACAGGAAACATTCAACTACAATAGGAAGTGCTTCTGCTTTGCTAAACGGAAAGGTACACTTACTTCTGCACACAGGGAAGACTCAAAGTGCACCAATAAACTTCAGGGAGTACATTAACAAAGAAGAAATCATTTATCAAACCACCATAAGAACTCCTCAGTGGACAACAGATAATGAATGACCTTCCTCAAGACAACTGAATAAATTAGCAATAAGAATAAATTACATAAAATTCAATAAAAGATGAAGAAGTTCCACCACCCTTTCAAATGAAGAAATACATTAAAACATGCAAGAAATCTGCTAAAAAATTAAAGCTGTACTGTCTTTAAATAAACACTGAAAGTCACTACAGTAGACATGAATATAGCTTGATATTCATATACAGACTTCAAAGGTTTTCCCTTGCCTTGTGATGCTTGGAAAGACATATGGCAAGATCAAATTGATAACTAAGTAGTGTATCAATAACAATGCTACAAAGACCTCAGGAGGCATGGGTGGATAATACTCATTTTCCCCAGTAACAACCATCAATGGTGAAATATAAAAGAGGCATTCAATTAAAATAAAACAGAAACAAAGGTTCCCTGAAGGTAATGATATCATAGTACAGTAATGAGATGCATTAGTGGATTTCATTTCCTGCTGCTAGTTGGATTTTTTTTATGGGGGATCAGTTTTAGGTATTTCAGTGAGAATCTTCTTAGGAAGCTGATACAATACTGATTTTTGTTGCTGGCAAAGAATCCCACAAAGTGCAAAATGAGGTTACATCATATTGGGTAGAGATAGCGCCATCTGCTTCAAAAAAAGTGAATGATAGGAAGCACCCAACTTTACAATAAATATAAAGGTAGCTTTTATAATAATACATTTTTATTTATATAGAGCCTTTCCCATGCTCAACGTGCTTCAAAGAGTCTCATAAAGAAACAGCGGGTATATGTAACATTGGATACAGATGTGTTTCCTGAATAGATTAAAACAGATAGATACAGGATATACAAAGGCATTAAATAGAATAATGAATAAACCAGAGTAAAATACTAAATTCAATAATAAAAGAAAACCTAGCAAATAACACCATTTGTGATACAACACACACACAAATTATACTGAGCATCTGGAGGAAGACTGAATGAGGAGGCAGAACGTCAGGTTAAGTTAAAAGGCTTCCTGAACAGAGTTTTAAATTTTTTTTTTTTTAAAATTTAAAAAGAGAGTTCAGTCAGCTGATCTGATAAATTTAGGTAGGTCATTCCAAAGTCTGGGTGCTATACAGCTAATGTCCCTATCACCCATAGAGTGCAGGTTAGTATGGGGCACAACAGGATTGCCAGAACCAGAGGACCTTAGTTGGTGAACAGGAGCATAGTGATGGAGGTGGTCACTGATTTAGTCTGATGCAAGGCCATTTAAAGCTTTTTAGATTAATAATATAATTTTATATTCAGTTCTGTAAGACACAGGGAACCAGTGGAGGCAAAGCAGGATGGGTGTTATGTGCTCGCTGTTGCTGGTCAGTGTTAGGTCTCCTGCAGCAGAGGTTTGAATCAATTCAATAAGAAAGGGAGGAATCAAAAATGACATCAAGATTCCTTGCATTAGAAGAATGTTTGATGAGATCACTACCAAGTGTGATTGTATTCTGTCGTCTGAATCTTAAAACTGGCAACATTATAGGCTCATGATCCTATCTGTAAAAATGTCTTCATTATGACAGTAATTGTATCTGGCCAAATGCTGCATTCCTAATCTGTCAAGTGCGGAGAGATTTAAACAAAAATCGATACAATAGATATTAATTGTATAGACTTCAGGTTACAATCTATATATATATATATATATATATATATATATACTAGCAGAATACCCGCGCTTCGCAGCGGAGAAGTAGTGTGTTAAAGAAGGTATGAAAAAGAAAAGGAAAAATTTTAAAAATAACATAACATGATTGTTAATGTAATTGTTTTGTCATTGATATGAGTGTTTTTCTCACATATTAGATATATATATATATATATCTCTATATATATATATATATATATCTATATATCTCTTGTGTGTGTATATATATATATATATATATATATATATATAGCAAAATACTCGCGCTTCGCAGCGGAGAAGTAGTGTGTTAAAGAAGGAAAGAAAAAGAAAAGGAAACATTTTAAAAATAACGTAACATGATTGTCAAAGTAATTGTTTTGTGTATTTGGCGGCAGCGTCACAAAGTTGTTTTCATCTTGCTGCATCAGAAAATGTACCACGACGTCTGACACGCCTCCTTTTTACTGTTTTCTCACAGCTTGGATTACTGCTGTCATAATGGGTTTGAGTCTACATATATATATACATACATATATACACATACATATCTTCATATCTATATACATATCTACATATCTATATACATATCTACATATACACATATATATGCATACCTATCTACATCATATATACACACACATATATATATACATACATACACAGACACACACATATATATAATTTTTGTGTGTGTATGTATGTGTGTGTGTGTGTGTGTGTATACACATACATACAAACATACACACAGGTATATATAAATATATGTGTATATATATATGTATGTGTCTATATGTGTGTGTATAGCTTTGATCACTGAGTGCAAGGGAAAAATAATAAAATGTAGTCTATAAGTTATTAAACAGTAAAACATTAACGTTTTAAGAAGTAAAGGTACATTGAGCACTACTGGAGTGGTTGCGGGTAAACTACATTTTAAAGACGGTATAACAGAACAGATAAGTAGTACTAACAGCAGCTAAAATGTATATGGATCATCTCTCGGTAGTAGATCCCTTTTGAAAGGCGCTACACGACGGCTGTGGTATAGAAATTACATTTTCTATGTGAAAGTCCAAATTTCTGCCTGTGGTAATGTGCCTTACCAGCAATTAAAGAAAATTAGTTTTGTGTCCTCTGCCGTGTTAATAGAGAAAGGCTTTGGTTTGGGATAAAAGGAAAAAAAAGTGTAAAGAAAGGAAAGTTGCCTTTTTCTTTTATATAGTGTAGAGAGATGTTTTCGCTGACGATATGAGCGCCTTTTGGGGACAGTCGCGGTGGGTCTTGTGCAGATTGGTGAGGCGTCCCAGCTATTAATCAGCTGTGATGGCACTGTCAGTCCTTCACTCTTGTGCGTGTGTTCATAATCCGAGCTGACGACCTCATAATCGTATACGTGCAAAATAAAGTGCGAAGCGCCTTAAGATTATTTTGCCGCGGTGTAGAAAAGGGGTCCCGTGTTTGCACTTGTCTGGGCTATAGCTCAGGGGGAGGATGAAAAAAATTAAAAGAGCTCTCTTTGAATTAAGGCAGAAGCGCAGTCAGTGTCTGAGAGGCCGGCACACATATGCGCGCGCGCCGGCTGATCGACTTTTTCTGGGCAGGAGACGCCAGTTTTTGCAGACACGTTCACATGATCAAAAGTCTCCTTGCTCTTTGGAGGTCATTTATATACAAAATACCTGCGCCTCGCAGCGGAGAAGTAATGTGTTAAAGAAGTAATGAAAAAGAAAAGGAAACATTTTAATAATAACATAACATGATTGACATTGTCATGAGTGTTGCTGTCATATATATGCCTGCCTAAATAAGTCACCCTCGCTTCGCTCTTACTTTTTTACCGTTCATTTAATCATGGCTAGTGGCGGAAAAATGATAAAATGGAAGGAGGATTACACTGAGTATGGCTTTACCAAAACAATTATTGATGGCGAATCGATTATTCATAAAGCTTGAATTGGTGATCTGTTTTTCTGTGTTAACCTCATATTTTTTCATACTTCTTCTCAAACCAAGGTGGTGCGAGGCTAAAATGAATTGGGATGCGCTGATCAATGTAATTGGTGTACCAGGAAATCATGCATTGACAAAAGTTCCCCTTTGATTGTAATGCAAAGTGTGATTAAATGCATTATTTTTTAACGCGTTACGGAGCACATGCATCGAAGCTTCTCAGCTGTGCTTGTGCTAAGAAAATTAAACATTTTAAAAATAACGTAACACGATTGTCAATGTAACCTTTTGTAAGTAGTGCCTGGAGGATTCAGTGTGGAGAAAGTCTAGAGACAGCGTGTGTATTAACTTGGTGGCAGTGTGACGAAGTTGCTTCGGAAGACGGCGTTAGCCGCGGAGCTCAGCTCAGAGCGAAATGAGGTAAATGGGAGGGGATATGATGACGTGACTCCTCCACCCGCCTTAACTGTCAATCCCCCACAGACACAGTCTCTCGGAATTTGCATAAGCACACCCCTTCACCTGCAATTTTAACTTAGTTACAAAGTGATCAGAACTCTCGTTTATATCCTGCGTTCTTTCATTAAACTTGTATCCCGCATTACCCGTGGGCATGGAATGCGCCAGCGGCAGCCTGTCTATTAACTTAATTTAAAGTTTAAGTTTATACCTTGCTTTGTTTCCGAAGTAGCTGCAATGATGAATATGGTAGTATATGTCACTCGCTCGCTTCTTATTGTTTCGCTGCCTTCTCAATTATATAATGCATGTTTTCTTCAGCGTATTTTGGAGCTCTTCCTGGTTTTCTACATAGTGCGTTGACAGTCAGTTCACGTGATTACGTGGGCGGCGTGATGATGTCAGACGAAACTCCGCCCCCACGGGTTTCAAGCTCATCTCCATTACAGTAAATGGAGAAAAACAGCTTCCAGTTATGACCATTACGCGTAGAATTTCGAAATGAAACCTGCCCAACTTTTGTAAGGAAGCTGTAAGGAATAAGCCTGCCAAATTTCAGCCTTCTACCTACACGGGAAGTTGGAGAATTAGTGATGAGTGTGTGAGTGAGTG
>JANRMT010062791.1:90613006-90634165 GCA_026402145.1 Polypterus bichir lapradei | reverse complement strand
TGTGTTAACCTCATATTTTTTCATACTTCTTCTCAAACCAAGGTGGTGCGAGGCTAAAATGAATTGGGATGCGCTGATCAATGTAATTGGTGTACCAGGAAATCATGCATTGACAAAAGTTCCCCTTTGATTGTAATGCAAAGTGTGATTAAATGCATTATTTTTTAACGCGTTATGGAGCACATGCATCGAAGCTTCTCAGCTGTGCTTGTGCTAAGAAAATTAAACATTTTAAAAATAACGTAACACGATTGTCAATGTAACCTTTTGTAAGTAGTGCCTGGAGGATTCAGTGTGGAGAAAGTCTAGAGACAGCGTGTGTATTAACTTGGTGGCAGTGTGACGAAGTTGCTTCGGAAGACGGCGTTAGCCGCGGAGCTCAGCTCAGAGCGAAATGAGGTAAATGGGAGGGGAGATGATGACGTGACTCCCCCACCCGCCTTAACTGTCAATCCTCCACAAACACAGTCTCTCGGAATTTGCATAAGCACACCCCTTCACCTGCAATTTTAACTTAGTTACAAAGTGATCAGAACTCTCGTTTATATCCTGCGTTCTTTCATTAAACTTGTATCCCGCATTACCCGTGGGCATGGAATGCGCCAGCGGCAGCCTGTCTATTAACTTAATTTAAAGTTTAAGTTTATACCTTGCTTTGTTTCCGAAGTAGCTGCAATGATGAATATGGTAGTATATGTCACTCGCTCGCTTCTTATTGTTTCGCTGCCTTCTCAATTATATAATGCATGTTTTCTTCAGCGTATTTTGGAGCTCTTCCTGGTTTTCTACATAGTGCGTTGACAGTCAGTTCACGTGATTACGTGGGCGGCGTGATGATGTCAGACGAAACTCCGCCCCCACGGGTTTCAAGCTCATCTCCATTACAGTAAATGGAGAAAAACAGCTTCCAGTTATGACCATTACGCGTAGAATTTCGAAATGAAACCTGCCCAACTTTTGTAAGGAAGCTGTAAGGAATAAGCCTGCCAAATTTCAGCCTTCTACCTACACGGGAAGTTGGAGAATTAGTGATGAGTGTGTGAGTGAGTGTGTGAGTGAGTGAGTGAGTGAGTGAGTGAGTGAGGGCTTTGCCGTTTATTAGTATAGATAGATATATATATATATATATATATAGTCAATGTGTGTATGTATGTATGTTCCAGCATCACGTCCGAATGGCTGGAATGATTTTCATGAAACTTGGCACACATGTTTCTCATTGGTTGACTAAAAATACTGTAGGATGAAATCAGCCCCAACCCACCCCCTTCTGGGTAGGGTGGGGGGTGATTTTGCGGTCTTGTATTGATGTTATTATCCAGTTGACACTGCGAACGACCACCATAGGTCAAACAGGAGGTGACTGCCAGCATTCTTTATGTTTGAGCACCACCGCGCCCCTGTTGATTTTGAAATTAAATAGATTTATATATGTGCAAGTGTATGTGTCTGTCTGGCCCGGAAGTGAGATGTAGAGTCGGGGTGAGGGCTCCAGCTCCGAGGATACGCAAGCAAGGCCAGCACACCGGCAAAAGGAAACCTCCTAAGAAAGACAGTTGCTTAGCTGCTAATGTACAAACGATGTGAGCACGTCCGCAACACAAAACCACCTAGGAGAGAGATGCCCAGAGTAGTTCTGACGATTTCAATACTTTCTAGGATCCCGTGCTTTTAACAGCACAGGCTTACACAGTTAGTATATAGCAGGCGACTGCCAGCATTTTTTATGTTTAAGCACCACCGCGCCCCTGTTGCTTTTCAAATTAAATAGAGTTGGCCAGTTCCGAGCGTCAACTGGATGATAACATACATACAAGACCGCAAAACAAGTACATTAGTGGGTCTTAATTGTTTGTTATTTTTAAAGTTGTGTTTTTAATTATGTTTTTCTTAAACAATTAAAAAAAAACAATCTATTTTCCTCCCGGGCAACGCTGGGTATTTCATCTAGTATTAGAATAAAGAACTGACAAATGCTGTGAGTCTGTATTACTGACAAAACAATTATCACTTGTTAAGACATAGTGATTCTAGAGTGATAAGCAAAAAATCTACTCAAACAGAAGTTTATTTATGAAAAATATTTTCTTCCTTTGGAGTCCCAGTAAGTATTCACTTTGAAGCTGAGTTTTATTATGTTGTATCTCTGTCTTTTTAGGAGGTTCAAAAAATGGAGGAAAAAAAAGTCATATTGTCTTCTTGAAAATGCATTGGGGACTCATTGCTACTTCTGTGAAATGGTTAAATTGATGATCCTTTTAAGTCCTGCAAAACAGTGTAAATAGCATACAATAAATTCCTTCAGATTGTTCATCAGATTTCAAGTCTATGGGTTTTTTACATTTGCTTGATACAGCAATTTCAAGCATTTGGATTTTTTTTTCACAATAATGAAAACATGTTGGAGTGCTTATGTCAACACATTTATTTGTAATTAGAAAAATAAATATATTCAGAATAAGGCATGAAAGACTACGGTATTTAATCTAAAATTAAAACTGGCTACAAATGGATTTCATGATGAGTCCCACAGTTGAATTAGAAGCTTGGAGATTAATCTCACTCAAGTGCAGTTCTCATTGTGGGCTCCATCAAAACTTAATTTTTTTTGTGAACTGAATGCATAAGTCAAAGAATAAAATAAAAACCAAAGTGATATAATATCATAGTGTGCAAGATCTAAATTTACTTTTAACACAGTAATTTATTATTTATTATTTATTTTTATGCACTTCTGTAATGATGATTTGGGGCAGTCAGACCCAAATTACTATGCCTAGAAATGGGAATGTTTCCATTTGAATCTACATATAAAAACGCTTAGTTTCAGTACATGAAAAGCAGCCATAACATGACAAATAATTGACTGGTGGAAAGCAACAGGAAAAATATATCAACTTAGCTGTAGCTGTCAAACCAAATGGAATGATGGATCACATGTTACAGCTAAACCTACAGAAAGGGTAATTTTTTCTTAAATTCTGTAATGTCTGTTTTCATGATTCTAAGAGCCATCTGTCAGTTATTTAGGTCATGTTAAGTTGATAGAAGGATTTTTTTAGTTCTATTAAATGTTTGCCTATAAATTAGTGCATAGTAGATGGGAGGTTCTTATAACCCCCACAAGCTGAACTGAAATTGAATATTTTACCTATTTCTTGTCCCTCTGATTACAGATTAGTCTCAGTTAGTGACCTAGCTTGCTGTAGGTAATGCAGAAGGCACACAGTTTCAAACTGTGCCTTAATATGCTCAGTTGTATGTGCTGAGCTGTATGTTTACAACATACTGAATGCAAAGTAAAGCATAGAGAAATAACTCATCCTTAGGTATAGAAACAATTGAAGTTTTGCCCTTTATTCTATGTGTATAAAAACTTTTCACTATTCTTACGTGGACTGTTTGCTTTGAATTTTCACTAAACGCTTTTAAAACAAACCCTTTATGGACTTACCCATGAACAATGCTTGATCCTATATTACTTACCAGCAACTACAACGATTGTTTTTAAATTAATAATTTAAAATAAGATGAGAAGTTGAAGAAGAATTTTCAAAGTTTAAAACAATTTAAAAGAGTATAAGAACTAGGAGCAGTAAGAATGTTTCGAATTCAGCTTCAACCAGTTGTTTGTATTGGTGAAAATCACTTTAAAATTTGTTACTAAAATTTATGCACATAATTTAAAGGAATATAAAATGCAAACAAACCAGGTATTGTACTTTTCAAATGCGCATCACATTAAATAAGGTTTTCAATAAAAGAATTCACTGAAATCCAGTTGCTGAAGTTAACAAGGTGTATTACCAAGCAATATGTCTCCCACTGTGAACCATCTCAGAGACTCTGCCTCTTTGTAAGTATCCCTTTCAATCTGTTCAGAATGTTCAAAACAAAACAATAGACATTACTCTTATTCATGCCAACTGCATCCAATAGATGTGAAATTGTATAAAAGTCAAAATTCTGTTCCATACTTATTCCTTTCTGGCATTATGATTGCTTTCTGTCATTTCCAGAATAACCAAGAACCAACTACTCAAGAACTAAGTTATGAAATAAAAGAACACAAAATGGCAACTGTTTGGTTTTATATAACATTTTCCCATGGTGAAGTAAACTAATGAAAAATTGAAAGAAAACTACACCGTAGTCCAGTTTTTGTGCAGTTTTGCACTGTGAATATAAAATGATGACACCTGCTTAAAAATACTCCTACTAGTTCTGTGGCAAATACATTTGAGACAACTGGTACATTCTAAAATACTATAATGGCGTTCTCAAGAAATACTGCAATGAAGTGTAGAATAAGAGAAGAGAACATTTTTTGTTTATTCCAAAATAATATAACAAACTCTTGAATGAAATGATTACTGTTAAGTACTGACATTAACACAACAGTTTATCCAGTCCTGATAATGAAAAGACAAACATGGGGCTAAATATAAGGATCATTAGTGCTTGTTTAAAAAAACAAAAGGTGAGAAAACTTGAAAAATCAGTATAATTTAAAACCTTTCATGTTCCCTTAAACAGTTAAGGAACATAAGACAACAATTTTACAGTGATTAAATCCCCAGAAATCCATTTACAAAAATAGCATGTGCTGCCTGACAGATAGGCCAGCTTTTGTTTTACACTTCCATTACATGTAATGGGTAATTTACAAAATTCCACAATAAACCAATAGTTGCACAGCCAGCGCATGTTGTCTACTGCCATCTGGAAACTCGGCAGTAAAACAATACAAATCACTTTTGCAAACTGACAGTACTCTAGAACTAAATTAGAAGGGAAAACAGCATGTTATAAGCCAGCTTTTGCAGATCCCTGCAATGAATGTGAATTAGAAAGATGGGATTTACATGAAGTAAAAGAAAATACAGATAACCAGTGCTGTACAATGAAAGTTCTTGAACATAAATACAGTATAATGCTCAAAATCTGAAAAAAGTCATTTTAGATTACCATCTCTCATAGACCTTAATAGAAAACTTATGCAAGGATGCATTTCTTCCTTAGTTACACTTAATTAATTAATTCACTTAAATCTTAACACATCTTTAATCCGTAATCCAGAATTTTACCCAAATCTATGTGCATTTGCACTACAGCTTTCTTGGAAAAACAGCCTGCAATAATCTTATTTTTTTAATCAAAATTATTTAATAACATTCTCCGCTTCAGTTCATAATACATTTTAGCAATCCACACCTTTTCAGAAAACAGCCATATAATAGCTGAAAAAACACTGAAGGTCAGACTGATTATTTTTAATGTTTACCCTTTTATTATTATTCTCTAAGTTTGACTCTTTTGTCAGAATTTGCTACCATAGTATAGCTGATAGGTACCTAGGAGGTGTGAGGTGTTTTGCATGCTGTGTTGCCACTGCTTGCTTTATTTAGAATGCTTAATGAAAACTATACACCAGAAAGTAAATTGGGGATAGAATTTCCTTCTAGACTCATTTCAGATTAAATTCTACACATTACACCTCTTGGTATAACTGCTGATATTACTTGCTTATAATTTTTTCTCTTTTTTTCTCTTTGGATAATGAAGTTATGTTTAATCCATTTGTTTTTGCTGTTAAAAAAAATCAGTACCACAAATAAATTAATCACGATTGCATTTAATAATACTGTATATTATTTTTCTCAACATTTGATTATTTTAAGGGTCAGTTTGCTCATTTTATCATCTCTAGTGCAAATCTCAACCAATATCCTGATTAGCTTATGTTAGGCCGAAGTCATGAATTTAAGTGATATTTCTGTGAAACAGATTTCCCTAATTTATAATAATAATAATAATAATAATAATAGGGGCGGCATGGTGGCGCAGTGGGTAGCGCTGCTGCCTTGCAGTTAGGAGACCCGGGTTAGCTTCCTGGGTCCTCCCTGTGTGGAATTTGCATGTTCTCCCCGTGTTTGCGTGGGTTTCCTCCGGGTACTCCGGTTTACTCCCACGGTCCAAAGACATGCAGGTTAGGTGTATTGGCGATCCTAAATTGTCCCTAGTGTATGCTTGGTGTGTGTGTGTGTGTGTGTGTGTGAGTGTACATGCCCTGCAGTGGGCTGGCACCCTGCCCTGGGTTTGTTTCCTGCCTTGTGCCCTGTGTTGGCTGGGATTGGCTCCAGCAGACTCCCATGACCCTGTAGTTAGGATATCGCGGGTTGGATAATGGATGGATGATGATAATAATAATAATAATAATAATAATAATTCAGGAGCTTATCCTGACAGCAATGTGCAAATTCAAGTACCATCCCTGGATAGGGCACCAGTCCAACACAGGGCACCCTCAAGTGCATACACACACCCAAACTCATTTACAGTGCACCAATTTGGAATAGATAATCAACTCAAAAATGCCCTTCATGAACTTTACTTTTCTTTGTATATCTCTCTGAAGAAAAACCAACACAGCCATGGACAGAATGTGCAAACTCTGCTTACTGGGAGTAGCACATTATATTTGTGTGGTATCAGTACTAGCTACTGCACATTAGCAGTCTTTTAGGTTGATTGTCCTCTGCAGAAGAGTTGTTGTGCCCTTGTTCCATCTCCCTTCTTTTACAGTTAAGTAGTTCAAAAAGAAAACTAAATTACAAGAATCCTTCTATAATTGTATTTGCATACCTGTTGCATAATCCAACAATTTTTTGGTTTTATGTAGATATAGTCCGTCGTTCGAATATCAGACAAATAAGCAAGACATGAGAGGGGTAAAATTTTTATGAGGTCTTTGCATAAAATTCAGAAGCACTTATTATCTTCTCCGTGTCTCTCCATATGAAACAACTCGGTTTCCCAGTAGAGTGATTTACTTTAAATTAATCACACTTATTTTTCAAGGACATTTGCTGGTAAAGCTCCGTTTTGTTGAGATATCTTTAATTGACCATAGCTCTCTATATACATTTTTGCATTTTCAAATACTCCCTTTTTAAAAATCACTGCCAAATTTGAAAAATTGTTCGTGTTCAAAAAGAAAAACATTCCATGCTACCTCAATTCCTGATTAAGTTTGAAATTTACCTTGAGAGAGGTTATTTCAGCTTGTACACTGTAAAAAAAAAAAAATGTAAAATTTACGGTAAAAAACTGGCAGCTGGGGTCGCCAGGATTTTACCGTAAAAAAGAAGGTAACAATATTTTTTGGTCTACGGTACACTTTAAAAAATAATGTTAAATTTACGGTAAAATACTGGCAGCTGGGTTGCCAAAATTTTGCTGTAATAAATAAGGTGACAATATTTTTAGGTTTACAGTATAATTTTGTAGTAAAAGCTATTTGGTCTTTGCAACAAACTCCAACAGAAGGGAATGTTTAACCATAACCAAAATTCATGTTGTGTAAAAAATATGCACTAACAGGGTCAAACCCCAGTACAAAGTTTGCATCGGCTAGTTAACAACAACCAATAGCAAGCATGTGCCATTTAATTATACACATTGAAAACAATTCAATGTTTAAGGAAGTTACGCCACTTGCGTGGTAGGGAAGTAAAGTTTTCTCTTTTGTGGTGTATGGTGTCCTACTTATCAAATACAACCCACCATAAATCAGCTTCCATAACCTCAAAAAACCTTCAGCATGTGGGGAAAAATAAGTCTGCTAACTTAGGTGAAGTTTTTTTCCCTACTATTCAAAGGTATGCGGTTCACCAGGAACAATATTGTAAAAAGGTGCGTGTCCTTATGCAAATATCGTAGCCGGTTTTACTTTAACAGTGATTTACCGTTTTACATTTTACAGTTGTTTACCTTCGTTATTTAACAGTTTTACACTGTAAAATTAACAGATTTTTTTCAGTATAACTGTAATGCATCAATAAACGGTATTTAGCATATTTTGAAGGTAGAAAAATATTGATTTTACAGAACTTGGCTGTAAAAAATAATTAAATGTATTGTTTAAGATATAAAGGTAATTTTCAGTAGAACATAAGGTAACTTTCCTTTTTTTTCAGAAAAGGTCTTTTACCTTCACCATTTACAGTATTTGTACCGTTAAATTTACTGACATTTTTTACAGTGTATATTTTATTTTTTATGTGTCCTGCATGCTCTAGATTTTAACTCTACATCAGATGTTTCTTTTTATGTGTATACAATATGAACTATAATTAGCCATAGACAATTAAGAACAGGAGGTTCATCAATCTAATTTTTCACTTGGTTTGATATGAAAGCTATGTCTGTCACCACTGACATATTTGGGCTTGATTCTTAACTACATGATATTGTAAATTGCTACTCATATTTGTGATCACAAAACATAACACAATTTTTATATTCTACTGTATTATTACTGTTATTTTTAAATACAAATACATTTAATAAGCAAAAGTGATATCTCTGTCTATTATGAAGAAAATAAACTGAACTTAAAGAGCTCCAATTTTTAAAACAGATAACAAAGTCCCTGAATGTATCTCAACTCTAAGTGTATATTTTTTATCTTGACATTTTTTTTTTTTTTATATACTAAAAGCTCATCCACTCATTTTATACCTACTCATTTCAATACAGGACTACAGAAACTAAATCTGCAGCAAACCATTTCAGGAGCATCATAACCCTAATTAAACTGGCTATTGACCTTAGTTGCAAATCTTTGAAATAAAGGAGGAATCTCAAGTAGTTCATGAAAACCACATATGAGGAGAGGAAAAAGGTATACTGAGAAAGTGAAACTGCGTTTTACTCACTTGTGAACACAAAATATCATTTAATAGTAAAAACTGATGAGCTGTGGGCAGCAGAAAGACAAGTTTTTCTTCAGAATGAAAGGCACAAAATAAAGTGATGCAAAACTTAGATACCTGATAGAAGGCTGAAAAAATGGGCAGATGGGTGATTCTTTAAAAATAATTCTTGGTCAGTCTTGCATAACATTACTGTATAAAAGTAATTACACAGTCTTATTTTTTGTAGTATTACATATTTTTCAAAATGAATGCTATCAAATATTCAGACTAATCTTAGTAGATTACATAAAACAGATTGTAGATTACATAAAAAATACACACAGAGCGCCGTTAACAAAAATAACTTAGTTTTTGTTCCAAATACCAATAACGTATAACCAATAATATATTCCAAATCGTAACCTCAGATCCTCAAATGAGTATCTCCTTAGAATTCCAAGAACAAAACTTAAAAGAAGTGGTGAGACGGCCTTCTGCTGCTATGCACCTAAAATCTGGAATAGCCTGCCAATAGGAATTCGCCAGGCTGATACAGTAGAGCAGTTTAAAACACTGCTGAAAACATATTACTTTAACATGGCCTTTGTATAACTTCAATTTAACTTAATTTAACTTAATCCTGATACTCTATATGTTCAATTTCCTCATAATAACTATTCAGGGTAGCTCTACAATCCGTACTGACCCCTACTCTCTTTTCTGTTTCTTTTTCCGGTTTCTTTGTGGTGGTGGCCTGCGCCACCTCCACCTACTCAAAGCTTCATGATGCTCCAACAATGATGGATGGACTAAAAGGCAGAATTCTACGTGACCATCATCATCAAGCCTTTCCGTGAGAACCCTAAATCCAAAGAGGACTGTTTCATCTATGTTAGATAGAATGCCCAGAGGGGACTGGGCGGTCTCGTGGTCTGGAATCCCTACAGATTTTATTTTTTTTTCTCCAGCCGTCTGGAGTTTTTATTTTGTTTTTTCTGTCCTCCCTGGCCATTGGACCTTACTCTTATTCGATGTTAATTAATGCTGATTTATTTTGTTTTCATATTGTGTTTTTTATTTTTCTATTCTTTATTATGTAAAGCACTTTGAGCTACTGTTTGTATGAATATGTGCTATATAAATAAATGTTGTTGTTGTTGTAACGCACATAGAACTCAGTTCTGCCCCTCTGAAACATTAAATATGGCACTATTAAATGTTAGAGCTTTAACTAACAAGACATTGTTTATAAACGATCTTATTAGTGATAGAAACATTGATTTTATTGCACTAAGTGAAACGTGGCTTAACTCAGACGGCGCGGCTGTTTTAATCGAATCTGCGCCTCCGGATTACAGTTTTATTTGTGCAGACAGCCAGGGAAAAAAGGGGGGCGGCTTGGCAAACATTTACTCGAGCCGGTTAAAGTGTAAAGATGTTAGTTTTGGTAAATTTAAGTCCTTTGAATATCTCGCCATTGTTATTCATGGAGATTCTCACGTTCTAGTATTATCCGTGTATAGACCTCCTAAATTTAACGCGTCTTTCTTTGAGGAATTCTCAGACTTAATGTCAATTTCAATTACGAACTATGCCACACTCTTAATTGTTGGCGACTTTAACTTTCATATCGATAATCAGTGTGACCTAAAAGTAAAGGAATTCATGAACCTCCTGGACTCTATTGATTTGAGACAGCTCGTTAATCAACCTACACATAAAGCAGGCCATACGTTAGACTTAGTGATTACTAAAGGACTTAAAGTTGATGTGAAGCAGATCATTGATATTGGTCTATCAGACCACTTTCTTCTACTATTTAATATAGAAATAAAGATAGAAAGCATTCATGAGAAGCATATTGTTAAAAAATGATTCTTTGACTCATCAGCAGCTTTAAAACTTACAAACATTCTAAGCAATCAGTCCGTTTATAGTGCCAACTATAATAGCGAGGATAATGTAAATAGTAAGGTGGAAAACTTTAATTCTAAAGTAAGAGCTGCTGTTGACATAGTCGCACCTGAAAAGACAGTTAAAAAATCTTCTAGCATTGTTATTCCATGAAAGACCCAAAGAGTGTCTGATTTAAAAAGAACATGTCGTAGAGCTGAGCGTAAATGGAGGAAAACTAAACTAACTATCCATTATGAGATATTGAAGGTTAAAATAACAGAATACAATAACACAGTCTGTCTTGAGAGGCGCTGCTATTTCTCTAAGATTATAAATAACAATGCTAGTAATCCCAGAGTCTTATTTTCTACAATTGATCGTCTTTTAAACCCAGGTAACACAAAGGAATGCCCCCAGAATACTTCCAGTGAAACCTGTGAGAACATTGCTGTATTTTTCAATCAAAAAATTAATGATATTAGAAATAACATAGTACATCTCCCCAACACTGCAGAACCTCCTAAGCCCCAGTACTCCGTTATAAACAAATTAAATTCTTTCACCAGGATAGATTTACCTGATTTACATAGAATACTCTCTCAACTGAAACCGTCCACCTGCGTCCTCAACCCAATACCAACAAGGTTTTTCAAGGAAGTATCAGGCGTGCTAATTGACAATATTCTTGACGTAGTAAATTCATCATTAAATACAGGGGTCTTCCCAGACTGTCTTAAGACTGCTGTAGTTAAACCCCTGCTCAAGAAAAATAATCTTGACCCCTCTGCTTTTGAAAATTTTAGACCCATCTCTAACCTGCCATTCTTAAGTAAAATTCTAGAAAAGGCAGTCATCTTGCAATTAAATGACCACCTCAATAAACATGCTATTCTTGATAAATTTCAGTCAGGTTTCAGAACAAATCACAGCACAGAAACTGCACTCGTTAAAGTAGTAAATGACTTGCGGGTAAATGCAGACAGAGGCCATTTATCTGTTCCTAGATCTGAGTGCCACATTTGACACCATTGATCACAATATTCTTAGAAATCGCCTTAATCAATGGGTGGGCCTCTCTGGCAGTGTCTTAAATTGGTTTGAATTCTACCTGGCAGGGAGAAAATTCTTTGTGAGTTATGGTAATCACAACTCAAAGACACATGATATTCTATATGGTGTTCCACAAGGCTCTATCCTGGGTCCGCTGCTCTTCTCAATCTATATGATTCCGTTAGGTCAGATTATCTCAGGCTACAACGTGAGCTACCACAGCTATGCTGATGACACACAGCTGTACTTATCAATACCACCTGATGACACCGACTCTCTCGATTCACTAACACAATGTCTTACTGGTAATTTCTGAATGGATGAATAGTAATTTTCTTAAACTAAATAAAGAGAAAACTGAAATTTTAGTGATTGGCAATAATGGATTCAATGAGGTTATCAGAAATAAACTTGATGCATTAGGATTAAAAGTTAAGACAGAAGTAAAAAACTTAGGGGTAACTGTTGACTGTAACCTGAATTTTAAATCGCATATTCGTCACACCACTATGACAGCATTTTTTCACTTAAGAAACATAGCAAAAGTTAGACCTCTTATATCATTGAAAGATGCTGAGAAATTAATTCACGCTTTTGTTTTCAGTCGACTAGATTACTGTAACGCACTCCTCTCAGGACTACCCAAAAAAGACATAAATCGTTTGCAACTAGTGCAGAATGCAGCTGCTAGAATCCTAACTAGGAAAAGAAAATCCGAACACATTTTTCCAGTTTTGATGTCACTACACTGGTTACCGGTGTCTTTCAGAATTGACTTTTAAAATTCTGCTTATGGTTTATAAAGCCCTAAATAATCTTGCTCCATCCTATATATCGGAATGTCTGACACCCTATATCCCAAATCGTTACCTTAGATCCTCAAATGAGTGTCTCCTTACAATTCCAAAAGCTAAACTTAAAAGAAGTTGTGAGGCGGCCTTCTGCTGTTATGCACCTAAATCTGGAATAGCCTGCCAAAAGGAATTCGCCAGGCTAATACAATAGAGCACTTTAAAACACTGCTGAAAACACATTACTTTAACATGGCCTTTTCATAACTTCGCTTTAACTTAAACCGGATACTCTGCATGTTAAAATTCATCATAATAACTATTCATAGTGGCTCTAAAAATCCGTACTAACCCCTACACCCTCTTCTGTTTCTTTTTCCGGTTTCTTTGAGATGGCGGCCTGCGCCACCACCACCTACTCAAAGCATCATGATGCTCCAACATTGATGGACTGAAAGCCATAAGTCTATGTGACCATCATCATCAAATCCTTCCGTGAGAACCCTAAATACAAAGAGGACTGTTTCATTTATGTTAGGTAGATTGCCCAGAGGGGACTGGGCGGTCTCATGGTCTGGAATCCCTACAGATTTTATTTTTTCTTCTCCAGCCGTCTGGAGTTTTTTTTTTGTTTTCTCTGTCCACCCTGGCCATCAGACCTTACTTATTCTATGTTAATTAATGTTGACTTATTTTGTTTTCTTTCTGTGTCTTTTATTTTTCTATTCTTCATTTTTGTAAAGCACTTTGAGCTACATTTTTTTGTATGAAAATGTGCTATATAAATAAATGTTGTTGTTGTTGAGTTAATGAATGAACAGATAGCACATACATTTTGTAGCATCTAATTTATAAGCTGCATATCCAGGTCAGTATCACAGGGAAGCAAAACACAATCCTGGAAGCATTGGGTAGAAGACAGGATCCAACCCTGAATGAAGCAATAGTTAAATTCACTGTCAAAGTCTCCTTGTACATGGCTATACCAACTTTAACAGACATAAATTTAACAGACCCTTCCTGTAAATACCTATGAGCTTATCAAAATACTGTGGACTGCATATAATACACAATTCGTTCCATAACATCTCAGTGGTAAAATCTAAATTTCCTTTCCTGTAGCCATTCTGTTCTATATATGCTTAAGTGTTTTGGGTTACTGCACTGCTGCATAACTCAAGGTAATTTCAGTTTTAGTTCACATTACCCAATACTGTTCTAAAGAATCTTTTGGCATCCCTAAACTAGTACACTACCATCACCTTGGTTGACTGAAGGCATGAGGTTCTAAATGCAGAATGCAATGTTACCTTTCTGCCTGACACAATGGAACCAGTGTGTGCAAAGAAATTCTATGTTTGATTCCTTTCATCATAGAACACTGTTCAAGCACTACAAATGATCATGAAATGTATCCTGGCAAACCTGAGCTTAACAATACTGACAATTTTATAGTATATTGAAGCCAAAGCAAACTACAGATTACTTTGTAACCATTTCTCAGCTGACAGACATAATCCACAATGTTTTTTTTTTATCTTCAGGTTTTCAATTATTGTTTACGATCGTAACATAATTGTGCCTCAAGAAGCAGTGAGCTTACAACTCCATTCTAATGGATAGGGCCAAAAGTAACATTTTCAGTTGTGAGGATTTCACATTTTATTCCTTTCACACTAAACAAAGCAAAGCACCCTTAACATTTAATGCAAGGTTTTCCCTCCACTACATACTTTTCCAGAACACAAAAAGATCTGTCTAAGTTATTTGTCTAAAAAGGAGTAATACTGTGAATTAGGTAAATATGTTTTCATGTTACTAATGCATCATTCACATGCATGACTAGAAAGGGTTGGTACATTTTGCACATACTGTACATACAACCTTCTTTCATATAAGAATCATATTTGTTCAAATGGAGCATATACCATTTTAAAAGCAAAGTCCAAAAAATTCAAATCACTAATCAAAGTTCTGAAAATATTTGTGAATTAATAATAATCAATGATTTTTTTAAATCAGCAAAGACACAGGTAAAAAATTAACTGATGGATAATCTGAGCAAGAATAACCATGGTCAAAGTTAATATATCCTCACTCATTACTACTGAAACACATAATCCATGAAATGATCTCAAGTATTCATAAATTGTATGTAATATCTAATCTGAAAGGTGGCACAACAGTAAGATCTACTGCCTGATGCATAAATCCAGAAGACTGGGTTAAAATCAGATTATCCATATTCAAAAAAATTATGCTTCACTAGTAACCCATAACTGAATTAAAAGAATTACCAACTAAACAGTCTAAATCTACTGAATGTATCACCATTTACTGAACAGAGCTGCTACAAATTATTTCACAGAGAAAATGCAATAAATCCTGGAGCTGAACTCATCGTCACTAATGTGCTTCCAACTCTTTTTTGATAAAAAGTCTGTGATTTCCACAAAAGCAATCACTAATAATGAAAATGTGTTTTGCTAGGTGTTGCAAAATACGAACGAGGAAAACGGAATGCATACAAAGAGCCTTTAGGCAGTAGTTTGTATTGTTGGTTTTGTCAAAAGCAGAACAGACAACAGAAGGCAAAGAGCCAAATATAAGAATAACTAGAGCTTGTTGGTAAAAATCACAACTAAATATGGGGCTTGTTTTTGTCTTTTCTTAATGCTAAACAATGATACTGGACTGTACAGTGACACAATATGACATGTTTAGATTTCATCACAATAAGTCTTTGTTACATTAATATAAAAAGAACCTTGCAATTGTATTCTTATATGCTCTTTTTAAAACCTAGATACATAAAATTGTTAGGAACAGTAATATATTTTCACTACAAATAGGATTTATTCAATACAACAGCTGAAACATTTACACTTACATTGAACAGTGAGGAAAGAACTAATTTATCTGAAATTAATTTATCAGCAGTGACAAATGTATTTTTTACTTTATCTTCCCACACAACACATCAACTTTCAAAACAAATACTGTATGTAACAGGCAAAGTTCTATTTTCTTCACAAAGTTGTCATACATTTATAATAAAATAGAAGGCAATTTTAGTCTAAATGAAGACACCCTCTGTTGTTGGTTCTAGTAGAGGGCATGACTGCATGAAGACTGATCTTTAAATCATAATGGGATTTTTGTATGTAGAAAAAATACTAAAGTTATCTATTTTGTTTAAAAAAGTAAATGTTTAAGCATTTTCATAGAACATACAAAGTAATGGCAAAGAAGCTTAAAGTCAAAAACAAAAGATGTGTTCACTAAAAATATACTATGTATGGAGAAAAGCATAAAGGGAAAAAAAACAAGTACAATATTAGGGCTGCAACTAATGATTATTTTGGTAGTCAACTAATCGTTCAATTTTTTTTCCCCAATTAGTCACGATTATTTCATGCCTGACTATTTTGATGCCTGCGACCTGTGGTTGCACATCTTGTTCTGGGTTCCAGTGCATGTCTTACCTCATCTGCTCACGTCTGTCCACCTGTGAATGTCACCCTGATGTCTCTGCATTAACATGATTAAAATTAATAATAATCAAATAAAAATAACAACCAGTAAAACATATGAATTTGAAAATAATCAGATGCTTTATATTAGTGTGACCATCACAATAAAAAAGAAATACTGTACATTAAACAATACAAACTAAAGTGCACATAGTCTTTAAACACAATAAGTGCATTTAACTTAACCAAAAATGGCCACTGGTGTGTCTTAAAAGTCCAAACAATTAAATAAAGCTTCACTTCAAATAAAATAAAACAATAATGCACAGTTTATAAAAGATTCAGTTCATATAATCCTGATTGCAGTGCAGGAATGTGAGCATTTTGACATGCTCTGGTGTGAGGCTGGCTCTCTTCTATGAGACAATGTTCCCAGCTGCTGAGAAGAGATGCTTAGAGGGAGTCGAGGTAGCAGCAATACACAAGAATGGTTTTGCAGACAGAGAAAGATGTTTTAATCATCACACTCTGAAGTAAAAGTGTTTATCACATCATGTACTATATTATGCCAAAATAAAAAAATAACGGACTAAAATACGTAACAAGCTAATTACTGCCAGCACACCGGAGCCGAGTATATTCGGAAAAGTACATTTGTTGAACACCGCAACCGGCTAGAGTCAGTTTCCAGTGCAATTTGGAAGCACTCCGAAGCCGAGTATATGTGGCGACATACATTCGGCAACGTACATTCATTGAACTCCGCAACTGGCTAAAATTGTTTCTCAGTGCAATTTGCCAGCACGCCAGAGCCAAGTATATTCGGCAACGCACATTCATTGAACCCCTCAAACCGGCTATATTTGCTTCAAAGAGCAATTTGCCAACACGCCGGAACTGATCAGTCAATACCGTATATTCGTTGAGCAGCCAGCTCACGACCACTGCGGGCCCCGGCAGAAACACTGTCTCTGGGATTCAGCCACTGCACTAGACGAGCCTGCAATCATCAGTGTTTACCTCTGTGTGTTTGCATGCAGGTAGTTCAAGTGCAGTTGGCTCAGTGATTTACTGAATTTTCAATGGCGTCAGTTGCACCTTGAACATATAATAATAGATTGTTTCAGTATTTTTTTTTTTTATAGTTTTTACAGTTCATTTGCAGTGTGTAAAATGATCAGTGTTGCAGTAATTGTGATGCTCTTTGCATGAAAAAAAATATGTTCCATTAAAATTTCACATTTTCTTTGTGAATTGTGACGTTTACTTAACAAGTGCAGCTAAAAAGTATTTGCCATCCAGGGGTGCATTAAACCCCAAGTATGTGTCGGTTTAAGGGTTAACTATCATTGTCGAAACCTTGATATACACATTATAGTACAAACATCAATATTAGCACATGACACTAACTTTACTCACTAAAACTTACCTCTCGAGAGACGGCGGCGGCATCACAGCTCCAGGTTGCTTGCATTGGTAGGACTGTGTGCATTCTTGGCAAACAATAACAAACGATACTGCCCCCAGACGTTCATGTAGTGCATTGCAGTTACAAAAACCAATGTGGTTCTTTGTGACTAAAGCCTCTATTGAAGGTTCTGTTTATGACGTGTTGACACTAAAAAATCCACGTTGACGATTTTTTGTAGTCAACGTCATCGATTACGTCGACTAATCGTTGCAGCCCTATACAATATAATGAGAAAAAAAAAATGTTCCCTCTGAGGGGCTACTTACAAGGGTCTTGAACTTCATTGTGTCCGGAAGGCTGGCTCAGCTTTCTCTTTCTGAGTTTTCAGCTTATTTCCTTTCTCCCTCTCTTTTTAAGACCCAATGCTCTCCCTTCTGCCCAACAAGTTTTTAGCCTAATCTCTAAACCCAAATCCACAAGCAATATTGTTTTAGACTTCAGGCAGCCTTAACCCCCTGAATCACTTCTGGGGTCTGGGTGACCCTACATACAGTACAGGGATGCTAGGCTATAACTTGCTGTAATAACCTATGATATACATACAGCACAACATCCCATGGCCCACAAAACATCTTAAAGGTCTGAATATCTAAGGAGCCCTCAGAACTGCCTTATGTAAAAATGGAAACATGGTCCACTCACCTATGATCTGGAGGTTTATAAATGGGCACTTATCAACCTCCACCTTTAAAGGGAAACATGGTCTTACTTTCCCTTCCCTGTGAACATGTGCTGGTATCTATCAGTCAGATGGTGTTCCAATCTTTATGAATTCACTTTTCTGTTTGATAGAGGGTCAGACATCTCCAGAACCTGCTAGGTCACCTCCACTATAGCATTGTGTGGAAGCACCACAGTTTTCCATTTAGGCTTCATGTTTCTCATATACTCTTGACCCTGGTAATGGTACTTCAGGAACAACCAGTACATATTACAGGTGGGGTTTATTCTCCCTCAGAGGGCTTTGTTTTTTAAATTTTGAACATTTTACTTATTGCCACTGGATGCCTCCTGATTCTCTGAATGACTTTCAAGGGATTAAACCACACCAGCCGCGACACACATAAAAAACATCAATTATAACTCATAAACTTGCAATATTATTTAGGAAAATCGCAACATTTTACTCACCAAAAATTCGGATTATTTGTAAACAAAATCCATCCTCCTCTCTTTCCTCAAAAACAGTTCAATTACTCTGTCGTACGGATTATCCATGCGCTTCAGTTCCACCAAAAAGTCCCTTTCTATCGCCATCGAAGCTAATGCTGAAAGTCGAACCTGCCCTGTCGTATTTCTGGCATAAGTTTTAATTCACTTTAGGGCTGAAAATGTCCGCTCGACAGAAGCAGTGTACACGGGAATGGTCACCGCCAAATATAACAATGTGTACAGCTGCCCCATGCTCTCATTCAGATTTTTCTGATGAAGGAAGTCAAGGAGATCAGTGGGAGATTTTCCTGCAAAATCATCCATGGCATACATTACAGTCAGTTCTGTTTTTAGCCGAGACAGATCAAAAACTGCTGCGTGGCTCTTGTGTTAAACTGGAGAAGGCTGCATGCGGGAAATTCTTCTTGTATTCCAGAAACTTCTGGGGGTCGAGGAGCATGACAGACATCAGTTTTTCATGGTCTTGAAATCTGGTCTGTGTCTGGCAAATAATATTGTCCAGAATCCTGCCATGGAGTTGGCAGTAGTGCACGCGAGGATCTTGCGCTCAGAGCGCCTGCGGTGCGTTTAGTGGCCTCGTAGAGTTCCTCATATCAGCTTCTATCCAATCAATGGGTCTGAATACGGTGACGTTGCCGTACGCCTGCTAGAGGGCCCTACTGAAAACAACTCAAAATCTGATTGGTTGAAGCAACAGTTTAATTGACATTTATTCTGTGTCAGAGGGCCTGCAGAACGGATTGTGAAGGCCTCTCTACCTCGCAACAAATGACAGCTGAAATGTGATTGGTTAAATGCTTTAATACGAAAATACATGTCTGGAAGCAGCACAACCATCGGATTAAACTTGTCCACGGCTTTATTTAATTTTAGCTCAGACCCGGCACTTAAAAGTTTCTCTCGCACTTTCGCTGAGGGAGGGTTTCCGCAGTAGCTGCACTTATGAATATGCTAAGCACAGTCCTTCACCTGTGTTTATTTACCTTATATGGGCAGGCACTCAATTACGTGGGAGGCGTGATGATGCGAGACGCAATTCCACCTCACGCGGCAAGCTATGGCCGTATACAGTATATGGACGAAATTAGGTTCCAGTTATGACCGTTACACATAGAATTTCAAAATGAAACCTGCCTAACTTTTGTAAGTAAGCTGTAAGGAATGAGCCTGCCAAATTTCAGCCTTCCACCTACACGGGAAGTTGGAGAATTAGTGATGAGTGAGTCAGTCAGTCAGTGAGTGAGGGCTTTGCCTTTTATTAGTATAGATAAAAGTGCACTTGTTTTGTTATATTTGTACCTTTTGTGAAAGTGTTTATTTGATATTTGGATTTCAGCCTTCACACATTATACAGTTCATGTCTACATTTTGTCAATTATTACTAAAACATAAAAAATGCTTCTGTTTTAACGATGTCTTTACATAGATTGTTGTAGACATGGGACACACACGAAATGTATGTACAGTAATCCCTCCTCGATCGCGGGGGTTGCGTTTCAGAACCCCCAGCGATAGGTGAAAATCCACGAAGTAGAAACCATATGTTTGTATGGTTATTTTTATATATTTTAAGCCCTTATAAACTCTCCCACACTGTTAACATTATTAGAGCCCTCTAGACATGAAATAACACCCTTTAGTCAAAAGTTTAAACTGTGCTCCACGACAAGACAGAGATGACAGTTCTTTCTCACAAATAAAAGAATGCAAACATATCTTCTCTTCAAAGGAGCGCCGTCAGGAGCAGAGAATGTCAGAGAGAGAGAGAGAGAGCGTGACAGAAAAGCAAACAATCAAAAAATCAATACGTGCTGTTGGTCTTTTAAGTATGCGCACCGCGATAAAGCAGCCGCAAAGAAGGAAACAATGTGAAGGTAGTCTTTCAGCATTTTTTAGAGTAGCGTCCGTATCTTCTAGGCAAACAGCCTCTGTGCAAACAGCCCCTCTACTCACACCCCCTCCGTCAGGCGCAGAGAATGTCAGAGAGAGTGAGAAAAGCAAACAATCAAGCACCGCTTGGGAAGCACATCGTATATCATTGAGGAGTTTTATTTAATACGTAATACATGCTGTAATTGTGTAGCTTCTAAGCCATCCGCCAATAGCGTCCCTTGTATGAAATCAACTGGGCAAACACTGAGGAAGCATGTACTTTAAATTAAAAGACCCATTGTCCGCAGAAATCCGTGAACCAGCGAAAAATCCGTGATATATCTATACTAATAAAAGGCAAAGCCCTCACTCACTCACTCACTCACTCACTCACTCACTCACTCACTCACTGACTCATCACTAATTCTCCAACTTCCCGTGTAGGTAGAAGGCTGAAATTTGGCAGGCTTATTCCTTACAGCTCACTTACAAAAGTTAAGCAGGTTTCATTTCGAAATTCTACACGTAACGGTCATAACGGTCGATAACGGTCGACAACGTCCGCCATGTTGAACTTTCTTATTTATGGCACCATCTTCACGAAATTTGGTAGGCGGCTTCCCTGCACTAACCAAAACCGATGTATGTACTTATTTCGATGGTATGACGCCATTGTCGGCCGCCATTTTGAACTTTCCAACGTCACTAATTTTCCAACTTCCCGTGTAGGTAGA
>JANRMT010062791.1:90590304-90602244 GCA_026402145.1 Polypterus bichir lapradei | reverse complement strand
AATAATGACTATTAACAAGGTTGCCCAAACTTTTGCATCCCACTGTATATGGGAAAGGGTCTGTTATGGATCTGGAACCACTAGAAGTGGTATTAAGTTTGAATCGAAAGAACAGCACATTTGTAGGGACTTGACATGATAAACAATACATCATCTAAACATTTGGGGGAAAAAATATGCAAAAGGTTAATGACATGTGTGTGACCCAAATTTCCTGTCTGATGTTTCTGAACCAGGATATGAAAATTAAATCAAATTATTTTCAGGATATCCAGATTTCAGAGTGATTCATCTACCTGTTATTTATTAATATATACAAGTATATCTGGCTGGCACCCTTTTCTAAGACTTACAGGATTAGAATACAGAACAACTGTCAACATTTTATACAGCTGGAGCAAAGGCAATGTATCTTGCTCAAGCAGGTAGTGATCCTGAAGTGGGTGCTGAAGCAGACAACTTGGAGTTTAAAGACCATGCTTAAACTACTACTACAAGTAAAGCCAAACCAGCCTCAAAATTTAAATAAAGACAAAAGAAAAAGTATTTAAAATGATTATTGTTGGTTTGGCTTTTCATTTTTCAATACATTTGCAAGATGTTTATCTAAAATATTATTGCAATGCAGACATCATAACTGGATGCTATTAACACTTTTCCATTCACTATTTGTTCCAGTCTTTGTTTTGAAGTGCTTGATGCCTAACTGATTTAGAAACTCTACCATAAACAGCAGACAAAACATCCAAAAAAAAAAAAACTCTATATGATTCAGGACACTTTCATATAATATACTGTACTGGTCTACTTGAACCAACCTCTGATGTTGCCTATTCCAGAAGTTCCCAGCGATTTACTTTATGCAGGCACATCGTATATTCTAACGTTTTAAATCACATACTAACTACATTGATATTTTCAATATTTCTCATACTGGCACACATGGGACAAAATTACACATAATTTATGAAAAAACTTATCATGAAATGCATAGACATATTATGAAAATGATTAGCCACTTTTCTTTCAGTTTTATCAGATGTTTTACTAGAATTAACCCTACACACCTGTAATTTCACTTTTTTACTGTTCATTGCCAGTCCACTATTGGTATCTGACTAAGTTGATTCAGAAGCAGTGCAAGCACCACATTATGGCTCTTTTGTTGTATATAATGTAGATAAAACAGACATCAATTGTTATTTTTTAGTATGTTTTAGACGTCAACTATAAATCATTTACCTACAGATTTTGCAAAAAGTTTAAAATAAAATTTAATTATTGTAAAAAAATAAACATAATTAACTGATTTCTCTTTTCATCTTAGAGTGAATAATGCCTACTGATCAAAAATCTGCACATCTTCATGTAGTATTTTCAGAAGTGAACTATGTAACCTATGCACTATACATAAGCATGCAGTAATTTTAATTAATATTTGTGAACTGAGAAATACAGCACTCTAGTCTTTATTAGTGACTAGCTGTCTCCCCTGGCTCCACCTGCGTAGTAGTGAAATAGGACAAACTTTAAAAATCAATAAACAAACAGGTATCATTAGCTAAGCAGAGGCAGGTAGACCGACTTGAGCGGAGGATGGCCCTTTCTGGCTTCCTACTCCTGTGGTCCCGTCTCTCCCTCTCCTCGGTCCGCAGCCTCGGTCTCAGATTAGCACAAATAAATCGCTCCTGCAAGTGAACTATGATACTTAGTGCGATGAGAATGTTCAAACAAATTATAGAAAAAAACCTGATCTAAATCAAGTTAAGTAGTTCTCTCATAAAAAGCGGACTGACATACAGACAGACAGACATTGGATTTTATATAGAGATATACTTTCTTGTGTAATTCAGTTTCTTCAATGAAATAAGGAAAAACGTGCAGTTTTGTTTTTTTTTTCAATAATTTTAATTAAATATAATATAATGAAACAGTTGAAGAGTTCAGCATTTGAATAATTTCTTGCATTAGCAATAGTCAATTTAACACTTTAATATCTGTTGCAAGTGTTGAGTAAAGGCTAAAGAAGAAGCGTTTGGCAGATTTGTTCTGAAAGCTTTAAATTCTGTTGTAACTTGATACAGAAAAGAGCAAAACTCTCTTGAATTAAAAATATTTTCTCTGTATATCTATGTATGTATTTAATAGTACAGAAATTATACAACATTTATATTATGGCAAACAAAAAACTCTATTAAATCCTCTATCCTATTAACTAATTCCTATCACACTTTCCTATTGATGAAGTAGTATACATCTTGTTGTTCTGTTATTTGGAAAGAAGACATCTAAAGACAACATTTTGCATTTGTGTTTAACAGTGTAATAATACATTAACCACCTTGTTGTTTAACAGCCATTTAAGCTCTAATTCAGCATCTTTTGTTATAAAAGCATATAATTATCACATTTTATCCTAAAAATTCTGTATCTATTTTAAGAGTTTAATGCCTTATAATGTTTAATAAAAAGAACAGTAAAATATTCAGCAAAACAACAGATTTTCTGATAAAGACATTATAGTGTTCATGTATAAAAATCCTAATTTTGGAGAAAAACGAGGAATTGATTTTTTTTCTTAATTGATTTTGGATGCAAGTGTTAACAAGGTTTTAATGATAGGCAGCCAGTGAGACAGACAGACCTTTATTTGTTCCTAGAGGAAAAGTATCTGGATAAATAATCAGTATTTACTTACGCTGTCCCCATTGTCCACTGTTTGGATTTAAATAGTTTGGATAAAGGCCCTGTGGTTTATCCAGTCGGTTCAAAACCTTTCGGATATTCATGACCTACAAAAAAAGGAACAGCCAGAGACAATCAATAAACAAGTATTTGGCATTCCAAGTCAACCAAATCAATAAAAATAACAAAGTCAAATGTAATTTGGAAAATACAATATAAAAATACTTTAAAAAATAATAACATTATAACTGAATGTGAAATAAATTTATCATCAAGAACGTGTCTCATCATATTGGGAGAATTTAATGTAAAACAAAGTACACCACTATTTACAAGGGCATCTTGCTTGAATGTTCACAATAAACACAATATTGTTAGCTTCCAAGAATAAATTAGCATCTGTAAAGTCAATTTTTTTCCACAAACCTCCTAGGGTACATTGATTTGACTTAAAATTTGTGTTATGTAAAGTTCTATCTATAAAAAAAAAAAAAAAAAAAAAGACATCTCCCTCATCACTTACAATGTTTTTGTGTACCCAATTGCTGGGAAGCTGGGAGATTTAACAGATGCCAAAAAAGTGTTTATCCTTTCATATTAAAAAAAAAATAAACATTTTTAAGCAAGTATAATTTCATGCCAGAGAGACAAGACGTTCCACACGCCAACCTGGATGGGCTCAAATTGGGACCCAAGTGCTGCTGTGCAGTGGCCGATGCCTCAGCACCATACCAGTTCTGATCCCCAACAGGCCTGACCCCACTGGTTCTCTGACAAGTTTTGACTCCCGAGGGCTTTCCCCCATCCCTTTCATAATGCAAGCAGCCTTCCTATGGGATGCTGATACAGAAAAGAGCAAAACTTCCTATGGGAGGCTGCTGCAAAGCTACTTCCACGGAGAGCAGAAAGGAGTCCTATCTGTTGTCTCAGAGCTGCATTTTTTTATTTTTTTATAGTGGCTGGACTTCCCAATCCTGCCACCAAACCGCATGATTTCACTGTAAGTTGGAGGGCCGGATGCAGTTTAACATCATACTCAGGACTGAGTCAATGGAAGCTCTGATCGGGGCTCTTGAGGGACTGAGTGAGGAGTCCGAGTGTCTGGGCTTGCGAGCATCCTGGATAAAAACCATGATCCAGGCCTTTAATGACCTTTTGGGCACAGCCAACAGCAGTGTGTCTGTCTGCGGAGAGAGAGTCGACCTTGTTGAGAGATTTACTTACCTAGGCAGTGACATTCATATCTCTGGTGACCCTTCCTATGAAGTCAGTAGATGGATTGGGAGAGTATGAAGGATCATGAGGTCGCTGGAAAGGGGTTTGTGGTGCTCCTGATATCTATGCAAAAGGACGAAGGTCTTTAGAGTCCTGGTACTTCCTGTCTTGCTATATGGTTGCGAGACATGGACGCTATCCAGTGACCTGAGACGAAGACTGGACTCCTTTGTTACTGTGTCTTTTCGGAGAATCCTTGTGTACCGCTGGCTTGATTTTGTGTTGAAAGAGCGGTTGCTCACGGTATCCCGAATGAGGCACATTACCTGTATTGTGTGAGTGTCAGTTACGGCACTACGGCCATTTGGTACGATTCCCCGAAGGAGATCTGGCTCATAAGATCTTCATTGTTGAGGATCCATGTGGCAGGACCAGGCCAAGGGGACACCCACGTAACATATGGCTGTGGCAGATAGATGGTCATTTCCGGAGGGTGGGACTATACCGCTGTACCAGAGCATGCTCCCCACCTGACCTGATAGATTCCTTTTTCATTTCATTCCTTTTCTTTATATGGACAACTTTTCACACCCACGGTATGACAGTTATATTCAAGAATGGAGCAGTTACAACTTTACTTTGATAGAAATGTGAAAACTTAGGTTATACTTTTTTCTCAACATTGAGACAAACAAGCAGTTATTTTATATCACTGATACTCCAACACTATGTCCAAGAACAAAGCTCACAAAATTTTGACTCACTGCTTAACCTCACTAGTACAAACTAGAGTGCATATACTAAAGAACACATATAGAATACACAATAAACCTCAAAAGATCAAAGATGAGACAAAAGTGGACAGACAGAAAGGTGAACATGTGGGGACTGTCGCTATGGTGAAACTTTGGAAAACTTGATATCTGGGGCACATGTATAAAATGTAAAATAACGCTATTAAGTACAAAGATGGGCAGCACGGTGGCGCAGTGGTAGTGCTGCTGCCTCGCAGTAAGGAGACCTGGGTTCGCTTCCCGGGTCCTCCCTGTGTGGAGTTTGTATGTTTCCCAGTGTCTGTGTGGGTTTCCTCCAGCTGCTCCGGTTTCCTCCCACAGTCGAAAGACATCCAGGTTCGGTGTACTGGTGATCCTAAATTGTCCCTAGTTTGTGCTTGGTGTGTGTGTGTGTGCCCTGTGGTGGGCTGGCGCCCTGCACGGGATTTGTTCCTGCCTTGCACCCTGTGTTGGCTAGGATTGGCTCCAGCGGACCCCCAGTATTCACATTTCTGACCCATTATAATTAAAAGGTAGCTAACCAGTGAAAGACATGTTTTGCTTCTGGATTAGTGTTACCTTGTAAGAAGCTGTTCAATCACAAGTGTAAAGGCTTACTTTTGCTCTAAATTGGCGATTGCTGGTGGTAACAACTGGGTGGAAAAGCAATTATTCTTTTTATTCCTTGCATGAGAAGGTGAAGATCTTAGCAAGGAAAGAAACGAGCATGACATGCATACTGATGTGAAAAATAATGCATACTGATGTGAAAAATAAAAAATTTTAAACACAACACCTACTGGCCTTGGAATGGGGCTTTTAGTATGAAGCACGAACATATACTTCTAACCTCCTATTAAAAAAATAAATGATCAATAAGTTAATTTACATTAATTTAGAAAATAATTGTTAAAACACATTTATATAGTTATGCCAAGGGATAAACCAGTTTTGAAAATAAGAAGCAACCGAGCATATCACTAGACCAAAAATTATTTTCTGCCTTAACAGGTCATGGTAACAAAACTTCCTCAGTCATGACCAGGGGATTCTATTTACAGACATAATTCAGGCCTTGAAGAGTCTTTAGAATGGTTTTATTTAAATAGCTAAACACATAGCTTAGGATAGCAGAGGAAATTAAAGACAAGACAGGAACCCTGTTATACTTTTTATACAATCATGGGAATCTGCACAAAGTATTAAGCCATACTCTCTCAACATATGCTTGATTCACATTACTGAATCAATGTTCTTTTCCAAGATAGATAGACAGATAGATAGAAAGATATTTATCAACATTTTACTTGTGAAGTTTTAATAATAAACCCTGGATAAATGTTATAGTATATGACAACTACTATTAGAAAAAACTGAACAACTATGGCTTTCACTAAAGGGTACGTGGGAGAAATCCATTTGACTCCCAAAAGAACACTGAATCATAACTTAGGTTTGCAATGCAGTTCTCTGAAAAAAAATATTATCTAGGAGGTTGAGGACAAAGTGAAATTTTTGAGCCAATTAAACCAAACATAATACATTACTATAAGCAACCATCAGGAACAACAACAGAGCGCTGTTGATTTAGGGTTTTTGCAACTAAAAAACGATAATGCCCCTCTCCCAGTCTAGTCTTCATTCCTTTTTATATTATACTATTATAAGGTAGTAGCGCTAAAAAGTGGTCCGTTTGAGAACTGCTGTACTAGAGGATAATTTGAAGTCATCTGTCTGACAGCTAAAATATGGCCAAATCAGAAAAATTTACTTCAAGGTAATGCTGCTAAACATTGTTTTACAAGCTAGACTCACAGAGTGAACTTACTTTCTCTTACATGGCTTCTGCATAATGACATTTTTTAAAGAAAAGTTGATGACAAAAATAAGTGTCAAACAGCACATAAAGGCACATAAGAATTATCTAACCTTAGGACTTGCTTAGGGCTAGGTAAATATTAGTTATATCCTGATATGTAAATAAACCGAAGGAAAAGTGGTGGTATTTACTTCTCACAACACCATTTCTTAAATTTTTTCCCACATAATTTGGATTAAGAATGAAATCTGAAATATCTTGTCTGATCAAAATTTCTAAAGTGATCAAGCAATTGATATCTATAAGTACTTTATGTTGATCTATTTACAAAATGACAGTCTACAACGCTGATACAAGCTAACCATCCATCACCTTTACTGAAAACCAAGTCAAGAGAGAACTACACAGACTTCATTCTGCCAAGGAGGCAGGCCCTGATGGCATTAGCCCATGGGTGCTTAAGATTTGCGCCTCACAGCTCTGTGGTGTGCTACTAAGGATTTTCAACATGAGCCTGAGTATTCAAAAGGTGCCAGTGCTCTGGAAAACCTCTTGTCTGGTTCCTGTTCCTAAGAAGGCACATACTAGTGCCCCATCTGACTACAGGCTAGTGGCACTCACTGTACATATAATGAAAGTTTTTGAGAGCCTGGACCAGGAAATACTTCGCCACCAAGTTAGGTCAGCATTGGACCCCCTTCAATTTGCCTACCAGGTAAGGATAGGGGGTTGAAGATGCCATCATCTACCTGCTTCACCATGTCTACAGACGCCTAGACAAGCCAGGAGAAACTCTTACGATTATGTTCTTTGATTTTTCATATACTTTTAAAACCAGCCAGCCAGACTGGGGAGTAAGCTATTAGTAATGCGGATTGATGCTCCCTTTCGTGGATCATGGACTATCTGACTGGAAGGCCACACTATGTGCAGCTACAGGGTGGTGTGTCTGACAATGTGCTGTGTAGCAGTGGTGCTCCACAAGGGAAATTTCTGTCACTGTTCCCTTACACTTTGTATACCACAGATTTTAGCTACAACTCAAAGGGCTGATATCTGCAGAAATTCTCTGATGACTGTGAAATAGAAGGAGGTATCAGGCATGGTGACAAGACAGAATATAGGAAGGTAGTAAACAGTTTTGTTGAATGGTGTGAGCTGAAACAGCTGTAGATCAACATCAGTAAATCTAAAGAACTGGTGGTGGATTTAAAAAGATCACAATCTCCAGTTACTCCCCTGTCTATTCGGGGTATGGATATGGAGATTGTTCTGGAATTCAAGTATCTGGGGATGTATACGAACAGTAAGCTAAACAGGTTGAAGAACTCAATGGCCATATATAAGAAGGGTCAAAGTAGGCTGTATTTCCTATGAAGACACTATGCCGCGGATGTGTGTAGTTGCCAGAGCTATTTTTTTTTTGCAGTTGGGTCAGTATGAAAGTTGCAGATATTAAGAGGCTAAACAAACTAATTCAGACATCTGGCTCTGAGGTAGGAGAGAAACTGGACAGCTTAGAAACTGTGGCAGATCGGAGAATGTTGTCTAGACTTCATTCTGTTATCGAAAATGCTAACCATCCACTTCGGAAGAGCGTTTTTAGTAGTAGACTGACGAGGATAGAGTGCTCCACTGAATGTCACAGGAAATCCTTCCTCCCCACAGCCATCAGACTCTATAACTCCTCTTCCATTCAATCAACCACACTATAAGCAGTTTCCCTTTTCTCTAATGGATATTGTAGTACATTTTCAACGACTTAGATGTACAATAACATGTCTGTTCATCTCAAATGAATATCTTTTTGTTCTCAGAATATACAATATTTGCACTTCATGTGAAATATTATTACAAGAAGTAATTCAAGCTCAGTATGCTATTACTGTCTAGTATACTAGGGATATTTTAAGATACTCACATGCATAGTATTTATTGTATTTTATTACCATGTACCTGTTGAGCTTAGTGAATGATGATTTATTGTACTTTATTTTGATATTTATATTCTATTTATTTATTTTTTATTTCAATGCTTATTTTTTATATGTGCTCTTAGTGTTACTTTTGTCTTTGTCTGTGTGTACAGTTGTAACATAAACAATTTCCCTTGGGATTAATAAAGTTTTCTAATTCTGATTACGTAAGTATAGATTTACTATTTTAATGTATTTCTAAAAATGCAAATTTGAACATGAGGTTGGATTGATTATTCTTACATTTTATATATCTAAATATACATACATACGCAAATGTGCACACACATACACACAAACACACTGCAAAGCTGAGTAACTTGTTCACTCACTCACTCACTCATCAACAAAAACACTCTTTCCTGTTTAGTTAAAAAGGTGGGATTGGGCAGAGTTATACATCTAAGGCAGTAGGTACCTGCTAATAAAGGACATTTAAATATATCAGTTAAAACAGAAAAACTAAACACCCCCAAAATCTCAAAAATGCTTTGACTGATTTGAGGAAATTTGGTGATGCAAATGAATGCTGCAAGCAGAAGAGTGCTACTGAACAAACTGTAGCTGTAACCATGCAGAAAAATGGGACTGCTGGCGAGTGAAGAAGGGCAAGAGCCCCTGTAATCGAAAAACGGACAGGGGTGGTGTTGCGTGTGGAAAATGAGCTATAAAGTAGATAAAGGAAAGGCAGGTAAAGCTCAAAGAAGTCGTGGTTAGCAAGTAGCCACATTTGACAAACCAAATATTTTAAAGTGATAATTAGGCTTGCCATAGCCTCCTTGGGTACACAAAGTTCTCCCTATCCTGTCAGCTTCTTCTTATTCTTTGTGGTATGGTATAAAATGCATACAACATAAAAGAACACAGTTGGCTGTTAGGTTAATATTAGATGGCCTTGGTGGTAAAATACATTCAAATACAAGCACAAACAAAGACTTGTTCTCTACTGTACAATAATTAAAACATTCAGTTCATTACATGGGTCATGAAAATAACCCTTTGAAAAACTTTGTAACAAGATTATAGATCAAAAAGATCACAGATCAAGTTATTACATTTAAATCTGTTTGAAACTACAATTTTTACAGAATGTGCTACAAGGTGAAATTATATTTATACTCAAAAACACCCATTATTCCTACTAATTATCTGTTTGAATTCAAAATAATAGTTTCATGTAAAATTTTGATTTGCAATGACCAACAACAAAAGTCATGTCACTACAAAAAGGAAAAATGTATCTACGACAGGAATGTTTTACTCATATGTGCAACTGTATATTGCATGTTCAAAACTAACAAGCTCAAGTGAACTAATAATATTAGCCCCTGGGAACAGAAAAAAAAAAACACAACAGCAAGTACTGCATACGGAAAAGTTTCTAGTTACATAGTACTACTGAAACATCTGATTACCACTCAGCACTATAACTTGTCTTAGGAAGTACAGTATATAAGGTGAAATTGATTGGGGGCTATTTCTGTAGGCTGAACAAAATTCAAAATGTATTCCATATAACAAAGTTGGCCATTCCAAAAGTAAAAGCACAAAATTAAACAGAAAATAGTAGTGATTCAGTAATGCAAGTCTAGGTATTTTTTATTAAAATGAAAGCCATTAATCACTTCTTTATGATCATGCAGAGAAAGTCCATAACAACATGATCATCATATTTTTGTACCTTTCTTACAATTTCTCAGACTTTGTAGCGCAGACTTACAAAATTAAAGGAATTTCAAAATGTGGTCCTGTGGTTAGGTTCCTGCCTTGATCCCTGTGCTGCCAGAATAAAGTCCAGCACCCTAAACTGAAAAAGGCTTATATGGAAAGTATATGATGAATGGATACAAAGATTGAAAGGCCTAAAAGTTTTACCTTATTTTTGATTAGTACAGTATAAAGAAACACATCTACTGTGAAATAGCAATTCCTAAGGCTCTCAAGCAGTACAGCATGCGAGTACAAAAGAGACTTAAATACAATCCATAATATCAAGTCAAGTTGGGGAGCATGCACTGGTACAGTGTGTTGCCGCACCCACTACACAACGAAACAACTCGGGATCCAGAGTTTGCAACCCTCCAGGCAGAAATGCGGCCCAGTCCCACCCGCCGAAAATGACCCCCTATCTGCTGCAGCCAGGTGTTACGCGGGCGACCCCTTGGCCTGGTCTCGCCACTCGGATCCCCAACAATGAGGATCTTACGAGCCGGATCACCCTCGGGGAAACGTGCCACATGGCCGTAGTGCCGTAACTGACACTCCCTAACAATGCAAGTAATGTGCCTCATTCGGGACTCCATGAGCAACTGCTCATTTGACACAAAGTTAAACCAACGGTACCCAAGGATTTTCTGGAGAGACACAGTACCAAAAAGAGTCCAGTCTCTGTCTCAGGTCACTGGATAGCGTCCATGTCTTGCAACCATATAGCAAGACAGTAAGCACCAGGACTCTAAAGACCTTCGTCCTTTTGCATAGATATCGGGAGCACCACACACCCCTTTCCAGCGACCTCATGACCCCCCAAGCTCTCCCAATCCGTCTACTGACTTCATAGGAAGAGTCACCAGAGACATGAATGTCACTGCCAAGGTAAGTAAACCTCTCAACAAGGTCAAAACTCTCTCTGCAAACAGACACACTGCTGATGGCTGTGCCCAAGAGGTCATTAAAGGCCTGGATCTTGGTTTTTATCCAGGACACTCGCAAGCCCAGACACTCAGACTCCTTGCTCAGTCTCTCGAGCGCCCTGATCAGAGCCTTCATTGACACCACGAAGATCACAGCAAAGTCAAGATCTGTGAACCTTTCTTCATCAACAGATGCCCCACAGCCGCTGGACTCCACGACCTTGCCCAACACCCAGTCCACAAAAGCATTGAACAGAGTAGGAGCAAGAACACAACCCTGATGAACCCCAGAATCAACTGGGAAAAATGCAGAGGTCCTGCCTCCACTTTGCATAGCACTCACAGTACCAGTGTACAGGTCAGCCATGATATCCAGCAACCTCGAGGGGTTCACGCGAAGATGTCCCAAAGGGCAGCTCTATCAAATGAGTCGAATGCTTTGTGAAAATCGACAAAGGCTGCAAAGAAACTCTGCCAATATTCATGTTTGCACTCCATGTGAACCCTCAGTGCCAGGATGCAGTTGATGGTAGACTTCTTAGGCGTAAAAGAAGACTGTTCCGGTCGCTGGTAGGTCAGCAAGTGATCACGGATCCTATTGAGGACGACCCTAGCAAGGACCTTACCCAGCACTGAGAGCAGTGTTATCCCCCTGTAGTTGCTGCAATCTAGGCGATCACCCTTCCCTTTCTAGATAGGGACGACAAATCCTGTTTTCCTGTCAGTTGGGATGATGCCAGACTCCCAAATGGAAGCAAAGATTGCTTGCAATGCCAGGAGGACAGCCTTACCACCAGCCTGGAGAAGTTCACGCCGGATACCACAGATCCCTGCAGCCT
>JANRMT010062791.1:90549102-90590204 GCA_026402145.1 Polypterus bichir lapradei | reverse complement strand
CAAGAAACTGTATAATTTTAAGATTTTAAAACATCCTGTCAAAAAGATACATTAAGAATGTTTAGTAGCAGAAGTATTGACATATATAAAGTTCTCTTTCTCCATGTAGAACCCTCATCCTCATCTGAGTTCACCGCTGTTATAGCACATCTTTATTTGAAAACAGCAGTGTGAGATCGGGGCGAGTGTGAACGCGACAGAGAATAAAACTGGGAAAAAAAACAAAACAAAAAAAAAGCTAACCTTTACAAGTACCATACATTTACATCGTCTGTTACAGACTCAAATCAAATGTATGTTTTTATTGTATAATAGTAACAATAAGAGCAGCTCACTACTCAAAATGTTTATTTTATGATGCAGCAAGTCTCGAACCCACAACCTGTTTATGCATTTCCTGGGATAGCAGGATGCTTGCTTCTTGGGCTTATCAACACATTTACAACACAAAAGAAGCTGAATGGAGAGGAGCGAACGGATTTAAGGTGGGCCGGGTTTATGAGTTTTTTTCATAGGCTTTGGTAATTCTAATGTTAAAGGTGTTAAGGACAACTGATTAGTCAGTAAAGAGATTTCAAGTAAAAAAAAAAAAAATACATTTTAAGGATCATCTTAGTAAGAAAGGCTTGTTTTGTGTTGGAAAATAAAAATGTGCTAATATTAAATGACAACATTTAATAATAAAATAATATGCATTCATTAATTTAAATAAAGCTCAAGAGTCATGGGACTTAGTTTGTATAATCAAATAGACTAAATCAAATATTTATTTTAACTCACCTTCTCTGCAAAGACAGGTTTCCCAGAAAGTTCACTCAGATGCATAAATTCTAGATGTAGGGTTCCAAATTCTGCTAGAATACTACTCCCTCCAGATGCCCAGGGCCAATTTCTGCCAATTCCACTAAAAAAGGGAGAACAAAGAACAGCCTTAAATTCTTCTAGAGCACCTTAAAAGTATTGTTCTGCTGTTTCTGTTCTGATTGAACCAGATTCTGAGATCCCTGAGTTACTACTGCTTTACTATATGTTAGAACTGCAGGCACTCATTGTACTAAGATAAAGTTGGTTTCCATTCTCATCTGATAACATCTTTAAAACAACCATTTTAAACCACTTTTCAATGTGAGCATTGCACATTTAGTCTCCTCAGTTAACACACGATTTCGCCCACAGTCTTGAGACAGCAGCTGATTTGATGCACATTCATAAAACAATGAAGACTAATTTAAAAATACACATATTCAGGTTACCTCTATTACATTTTTGCTGCAACTATAAACGAGGCAAAAAACAGAGAAACTTGGTTTAGTGTAGTCCTGAATGGCATTCCTTCACTGACTGCTCTCATACATAACACTGAACTGGCCTCCAACATGTTGAAGTATCAAGACCAGTACAACTGATTTACCACCTGCACTTTTAGTGCTTCATTTTAAAATTTACCTCTGTATTGATTGTAACATACAAATGTGGTAGTTTGCTGTGAATAATGTCATCTGCTAAATTAATAATTAGAATGTTGGTCAAAATTTTAAAGACCATTACAATGCCACATTAAATATGATCAGTTATTTAATTTGTGAAAAGGCTAACAGTGTCTAAACTTAATAAAAGAGATGGATGGACAATCACACTACTTCTTTTGACCTTCAGATCAAAAAGAGGCATAGCTATCAAAAACAATATTAAAAATTTTGTCTGGATTACTTATTTCCATTACATGCAGTTTGATGTGTGCCTAGCTAAATTTCTCTTTGATCTTGTCACTCTGTGTGCACCAAGGATTCAGCCTTTGTGAATGGATGTGTTTTTAAGCATCATATTTGTTTGATACTTCACTTAGATATTTTAACCAACAGGGCACAATTTATAAGCAGGTAATGCTTTACAAACACTCCATGTAAAAAAAGTTAAAATATAAATAATAAATGGCATGTTAACAATCAGATTCTGTACCTACTGTACATTACAGGGGAACAGAGATACATTTGGTTCCATCTGTTGCTCAATTACCACTTGCTCTAGCCTATAATACTCAAGTGCCATCCAGTCTAAGTGCCATCAAGTCAGGCCTGGTCATGCACACCTAATCTGTTGTTCAATGGTGTGCACACCTAATCTGTTGTTCAATGTTCAATTAATTTAAAGGTGTGTAATTACTTTGTGCAATTATGTGGTATTTTGTGCAAATTTTTTGAATGTGAACTGCAATCTCTTCTTGATTCATTGACAATCCTTATAAAATGCTGCACTTTCAAGTCTTGCTTTCGTTTGAGAGCTATACAAGAGCAACTGTACAAGAGTCATATGCATACCATGCTTTGCTAATGCACCACAAGCAATAAAGCAAAAATATTAATTATAAGAAATGTACCAAATGTATCTTAATCTAAATTGTAATCTGCCTTAAATAAATGCATCAGTAAAATAATAATTAATAATACTATTAAGTTCCTGGAGATACTTACTCTTTTTCAATTGTCCATTAGTAAAGCAAAGCATTCCTGCATTAGATGAATTCCATCTTTTTACTGCTTTTCGTAGTGTCTTTTGTTGATGGTCATTGCGAAACGCAATTTTACAGGAAAGTGTACACTTTTAAATTAAAACGGGTAATCATCTATGTTTCCTATAAGCTGTACTATGTTCCCTTTTCAAATGCCATGACACTTTTATTGTGCCACTCACTCCCCCTTGGAAGAACCGTGCATCTGCTATGACGCATTTCACCCTTTGGTAATGCACTGGTAAGGCACCTGCAATTTCCAAAACTCCATGGCTCAAACAAACATGTCACTGTTTAAGTCCTGGTGCTTCACAACTTGCGATATTCCACTGCCCATCTACCAAACCCTTCCACCACCCCTGCACATTGTTTGCTTAAAAGTCTCTTTTCCTGTCCAGGACTCCACCCCATCTTTAATTGTCCATCCACCCTACCGGTTGGTGGTGCTATTCTCATGGCCCATCAATCACTTCTGCTGCTTTCTTCTTTTGCATAATGCACTCTCTCAGCACAGCCCACAGCATGTAAACTAGTATCGTAACAAATAAAAATTCATCAACAAATAAAAATAAACATGTCGTTTATTTTTCTTTTTCCTGTAATAGCACCAAATTACAATCAAATCCGTAAGGCATTTTTGACAGTTAGTGGCATTCAGTTTTTCAGGGGTGGGGGGTTTATGGGCTTACCCCTAAATATTGATGTATTGAAATATCCTTTTTTAGCAGATACCTAGTGCCCTAGATGTACCATCCTGCCAAATATCTGCTTTTTAACTAAACAGGAATTAATGTTTTTGTTGATGAGTGACTGAGTGAGTGAACTTTGTATTATATACATAGGTAAAACATATCCTTGTAAAAATAAAATGTAGTAAAATAGTTCTTGATTGCATATATCATCTCATGAATTACAGGTACTGTAAGACTGAAATCGCACTAATTTTTTCAGCACAAATCTTCAAAGACAGAACAACACATTTGAGCTCTTTGAAAAATACCATGCATTACTTAAAATGTGCCACTTTGCTTAGTTTTACATCTATTTTTTTATTTAAAAAAGATCCTAAAAAATACTGTACAAAGACAGCATAACACATAAATGGAAATTATAAATTTTAACTCATTATATTTGGGTCCAGGGTGGCACAGTGGTAGCCCTGCTGCCTCGCAAAAAGGAGACCAGGGTCCGCTTCCCGCGTCCTTCCTGCATGGAATTTGCATGTTCTCTCCGTGTCTGCGTGGGTTTCCTCCGGGTGCTCCGGTTTCCTCCCATAGTCCAAAGACATGCAGGTTAGGTGTATTGGCAATCCTAAATTATCCCTAGTGTGTGCTTGGTGTGTGGGTGTGTGTGTGCATGTGCCCTGCGGTGGGCTGGAGCCCTGCCCGGGAATTTGTTCCTGCCTTGCACCCTGTGTTGGCTGGGACTGGCTCCAGAAGAACCCCGTGACGCTGTGTTAGGATATAGTGGGTTGGATAATGACATGACACGACATGACATATTTGGGTCCATATAATGACTCCATTAATCTATGCTAAATATGTTAAATGTATATTCATTTCAATTACTCAATTCTAATTATGTATATTTATATTACTTTGTCATGCCTGCGGTGGGTACTGTAAATTCTTGTATTTATTATTACTATTTTCAAATATATTCTTGCTTGTTTTGTAAAGTACCTTGTAATGATGAACACTGTTGCATTCTTTTGTAGAAGAAAATTAAACTTGGTACCTTATGCAAAACACGTTTACCATTAATCATCTGTTTTTGTTAGATAGTAAGTGTTAAAGTTTACTCTTACCACTGGGCAAAAAAAATGTAAACAGCATGTACAAGGAAAAAATGTAAGTAATGTTAAATGTACAGCAACACTTTTAAGCAATAACTTTAAATGTAATTTCATTTGTGCTTTGCCCTTTTAAAAACACATCTTTGCCAATATAGTCTCAAATAAGTTCTGCAATTTCAGCAGCATTAATTGTTACTCAACCCTACAATTTTTTTTCAGTACTCCTAAGATTTACACCTCCTATTCAGGAAGTAATTAAAATGTTTAAATCAAGCCATGAATACACCTAAATGGATCAAAGTAATAACAATGAGACAGGCAACAGAAATAATTCAGTGTAAAATCCTCATGGTGTTTTTTTAAATTCAATAATGTAGCTGATATTCAATCATCATTTCTTATAGTATTTGTAACATATTTAAACTACTTTATATTGTTGTATTATAATGGTAAGGTATCAAATCTAAAGTGATAAGATTAAATGATTGTCTTCCTTTAATTGATGAATGTCTACATTTTATTATTTGTATACTTATTTGCTATGGACTTAGTGTAGGACTGACGGTTATTTCCACTCAGAAAAGAACAGAAAGTTAATGGCACAAAATTTTGGTTGTTTTTTTTTTCCTTATTTGCTACGTTGATAAGACGCTTCAAATAACGTTATTTTAGAAATATTTTGTCTATATGAACAAACTAATTTCTGATCAGTACTTGCATTAAGGTAAGGTGTGAACAAGGCTGTAAAGGATTTTGGTCAGATAAAGCAGATTAAAGATGAGAAAGGTGTTGTCTTGAGTGAGCATGATCAAGACTGTTCAAGAATAGATAAAAGAGATAAAGAGCTATTGAATGAAGAAAATCCAAGGGTAGTATTTGTGGATGGATTCCCAAGTGAAGGACTAGTACCAAGAATAAGAAGGGAGGAAGTTAAGGAGGCACTGAAAAGAATGAAAAATGGAAAGGCAACAGGACCAGATGAAATATCAGCAGAAGACCAGCAATGACTTATGTAGCTGAGACACAGGCAGTAAAGGAAGCATGCAGGAGATTAAGTTAAATGTGGTAGAAATGAGAATGTTGAGATAGATGTATGGAGTTACAAAAAGGGACTGAATAAGAAATGAGACAATCATAGGTACAAAAAAGTGGAAGAGATACAGTGGTGTGAAAAACTATTTGCCCCCTTCCTGATTTCTTATTCTTTTGCATGTTTGTCACACAAAATGTTTCTGATCATCAAACACATTTAACCATTAGTCAAATATAACACAAGTAAACACAAAATGCAGTTTTTAAATGATGGTTTTTATTATTTAGGGAGAAAAAAAAATCCAAACCTACATGGCCCTGTGTGAAAAAGTAATTGCCCCCTGAACCTAATAACTGGTTGGGCCACCCTTAGCAGCAATAACTGCAATCAAGCGTTTGCGATAACTTGCAATGAGTCTTTTACAGCGCTCTGGAGGAATTTTGGCCCACTCATCTTTGCAGAATTGTTGTAATTCAGCTTTATTTGAGGGTTTTCTAGCATGAACCGCCTTTTTAAGGTCATGCCATAGCATCTCAATTGGATTCAGGTCAGGACTTTGACTAGGCCACTCCAAAGTCTTCATTTTGTTTTTCTTCAGCCATTCAGAGGTGGATTTGCTGGTGTGTTTTGGGTCATTGTCCTGTTGCAGCACCCAAGATCGCTTCAGCTTGAGTTGACGAACAGATGGCCGGACATTCTCCTTCAGGATTTTTTGGTAGACAGTAGAATTCATGGTTCCATCTATCACAGCAAGCCTTCCAGGTCCTGAAGCAGCAAAACAACCCCAGACCATCACACTACCACCACCATATTTTACTGTTGGTATGATGTTCTTTTTCTGAAATGCTGTGTTCCTTTTACGCCAGATGTAACGGGACATTTGCCTTCCAAAAAGTTCAACTTTTGTCTCATCAGTCCACAAGGTATTTTCCCAAAAGTCTTGGCAATCATTGAAATGTTTCTTAGCAAAATTGAGACGAGCCCTAATGTTCTTTTTGCTTAACAGTGGTTTGCGTCTTGGAAATCTGCCATGCAGGCCGTTTTTGCCCAGTCTCTTTCTTATGGTGGAGTCGTGAACACTGACCTTAATTGAGGCAAGTGAGGCCTGCAGTTCTTTAGACGTTGTCCTGGGGTCTTTTGTGACCTCTCGGATGAGTCGTCTCTGCGCTCTTGGGGTAATTTTGGTCGGCCGGCCACTCCTGGGAAGGTTCACCACTGTTCCATGTTTTTGCCATTTGTGGATAATGGTTCTCAGCTGTTCGCTGGAGTCCCAAAGCTTTAGAAATGGCTTTATAACCTTTACCAGACTGATATATCTCAATTACTTCTGTTCTCATTTGTTCCTGAATTTCTTTGGATCTTGGCATGATGTCTAGCTTTTGAGGTGCTTTTGGTCTACTTCTCTGTGTCAGGCAGCTCCTATTTAAGTGATTTCTCGATTGAAACAGGTGTGGCAGTAATCAGGCCTGGGGGTGGCTACGGAAATTGAACTTAGGTGTGATACACCACAGTTAGGTTATTTTTTAACAAGGGGGCAATTACTTTTTCACACAGGGCCATGTAGGTTTGGATTTTTTTCTCCCTAAATAATAAAAACCATCATTTAAAAACTGCATTTTGTGTTTACTTGTGTTATATTTGACTAATGGTTACATGTGATGATCAGAAACATTTTGTGTGACAAACATGTAAAAGAATAAGAAATCAGGAAGGGGGCAAATAGTTTTTAGTTGTATCTAAGACAGTACAGGAAAATAGGTTGAAGTGGTATGAACATGTAATGAGGAGAGACAATGAATATGTGTGCAAAAGAGTGATGAGAATGGAAATACAGTTGAAGAGATAGCACCGGAAGTCAAAGCAGAATTGGGTGGACAGAATAAAAGAATATTCGAAGGAAATGGGTCTAACTGAGGAGGAGGTGCAGGACATAGCTGTATGGAGATGGCTGATCAAAAGCGACAACCCCATACAGAAGTACAAAAAGAAGGAGAAAAAGAAGAAGAACATGTATTAAGGTAAGCAATACTAGAATATATATATTTTCTTTTTTGTAATAGGTAATAAATAAAGACAAAAGAAATGCAAAGAAAAAAATCGTTGTAGAGCAGCCAGACTTATGTTGGGTTTTACTTTTCATTGATAAAAACATCTAGATAGTCAGTGCATCAAGTAGAATAATTTTTGGTATGGTTTTAAAAACATTATTTTCACAAAATAATTTTTTGTGGGAAATGCAGCAGCATGTCTACTGTGTGGAAGTCTTTTAAAACAGAACTTCTCAACTGGATAAACTTCCAGGGGTGCCACAAGATGAATGAAAACAACAGTAAAATTTCACCAAATAATCAAATCATTAAAAAATCAATATAGAGCAAGGGTGTCAAACATCTGGCCCTGGGATCTTTTTAAAGTGGCACACTTCATCAGTATTAAAACCATGTTATATACAGTGCATAATGATTATTAGTTTTCTCAAAAAATGTCCTTTAAGTTATTTTTCACAAGCAGATGGTATCACTATATAATGCAGATTAGCTGTACTGCATTTACACTTAGCATTAAAATGTTCATTGTCTGTATTATGTCAGCATATACATTGGATTCAAAATGACCTTAGACTCTGGAGTGACAATGGCTCTAAAAAATTAAAATATGGCAATTATCACATTTTCAAACTCTATAATATATAGCATCAACCACCACTTTTTTGGCTTGAGCTTTGTCACCTAACACTATTCTATAGCCTGCACTTAGGCACATCCAAAATGTATATGCAGTGTTTGCACGAGAAACTGTTGCTTGTATTGTTTAAAATTTTCAGGCAAGATGAAAATTTTGTATAAAACTGCACAACTTTTTTTGTTTATCTAAAAGTTATTTTGCCAGCTCCAGTATTTTTGAAATGTAGGCTTGCCATTCATAACTAGAATTACCAATGATAGCTGCCAGTTTAACTTAATACAGTTTTGTCAACACTTAAGTTCTGACATTACTAATATGTTCAATAATTAAGTATAACTTAAGTTAAATGTACTGTAAAGCTAATTCACAACTCTGTATTGGTCCCCTTAAGAAGTAAAGGTATGTGCTGGAGTGTACCTTATGAATGAATTTTGTTTTTGTTTGTGACTTCTCTATTAATTCTTGATTAGTTGGGTACTTAAATTGAAGAGCTTCTCAGCTTGTATTGCAATTAATTCCACATAAAGCAGTGTTGCTGTTATAATACTGTATATCTTATGCTACAATTAACATTATCTGCTCTACAAGGCTTATTCTCACCTGAACAAAGCTGGCAGAGAATAAAACTGAATAAAAAAAAAAAAAAAATGCTAACCTTTACAAGTACCATACATTTACACTGTCTGTTACAGACTCAAATCAAATGTATGTTTTTATTGTATAATAGTAACAATAAGAGCAGCTCACTACTCAAAGCGTTTAACTTGGGACGTGGGAAGGCTCGAACCCGGGACCTTTTGAATTGGAGTCAGCAGTTCTTACCGCTGTACTACCAAAGAAGTCGCGACAAGAAACCACACTAACCAGATTTCTTTTTCTTTGGTTAGAGTCTTGAATAAAAGCACACTTTTTCTGTTATAGTTTTACCTTTTGTGAAAATGCTTATTTGATATTTGGACTTCAGTCTTTTAATACACATCATGTCAAAATTTTGTCATTAGTACTAAAACATGAAAAAAAGTCTGCCTTTTACGTATGTGTACAACATTTCTTGCATTTCCTGTCATCCTACACTTCATAGATCTTTGTAGATATGGAACACACATGAAATGCATGTGTTCCAAATAATGATATACTTTTTAGCCTGTACAGCTCTAGGTACTACCTCACTCCCTGATAAACAAGGCTTGAGGTGGGAGAGGTTTTTGCCGTTACGGCGGCGGTGGGAGAATGGGGTAGGAGGCTGCTTGTTGCTTGGGCTTAGACACATTTACAAGACAAAAGACGCTGAATGCAGAGTTGTGAATGGATTTAAGGTGGGCCAGGTTTACGAGTATTTTTGTAAGCTTTGGTAATTCTAGTGTTAAGGGGTAAGTTCAGAGTGTACTGTATATGGTGTACTGGATAACGGACTACCTGTCCAGCAGATCACAGTTCGTGACGCTCTGATATGGATGTCAGCAACACTGGAGCACCACAAGAAACAGTCCTGTCTCTCTTCCTCAATCGAAATGGCTACTGACTTTTGCTGTACCAAAGAGCCTCTATGTCTAGCCACCATTTAGGGATTTTGATGTAGAGGAGATCCACTCCACAAGTACTTGGGGGTCCATCCACATCAATAACAGATTGGACTGGCTTCATAACACAGAGGAATTATATAAGAAAGGGCAAAGCAGGCTTTTTCCTTAGGAATCTACATTCCAATCCTTCACATTTCTACAAGTCTGTGACAGCCAGTGCAAGTTTTTCGGCTTTGATGTGCTGAGCTGGCAATATCACTTCAAGAGAGTCTTGCCAAATCAACACACTAATTAAAAGGGCTGTCTCAGTTATTGGCAGCATTCTGGATCCCATGGAGGTAGTGGCAAAGAAGACAATTAAAACAATTACGGACATTGCTACACATATCAACACTGTATCCGGTCAGTCAATGAATTATTCATTTCTTTATGCTAACGGCAATATGCCTATATAATGCCTCACTGTGAATGTGAATGCCAAGTCTGTTTTTTTTTTTATTTTTATTTGCTGTTTCACTTGGTAAGAATATGAAATTTATGTCAAAACTAGTATATGTAACAATGTACTACCTAAACCTAAGACTATAAAATGTCAACAAAAGTTCAGAAGCAAAACTTCTATGACCAAATAGTGAACTTAGTTACCTGGAATGTCAAGGGTCTCAATCATGAATTAAGGAGAAAGAAAATACTCTCGCACCTAACAAGTCTAAATGCCAAGATAGTATTTTTTACAGGAAACCCAATTACTAAGTAAGGACTAGTTTCGGTAGCAAAGAGTGGTCTGGCCAAATTCTTCACTCCACCTATACAAAGAAAACCACGGGTGTGGGAATCTTAATACACAGAACTATTGCATTTGTAGTGTCAGATGCAATATCAGATTCTGAAGGGTGAAATGTCATGGTGATGGGCAATGTATCCAATACTAAAATGATTTTGATTATTATATAGGGACCTATAGTGGATGATAGAGCTTTCTTCCAAAATGTATTTACATCTAGCCCTAATGTGAACACTCATAAAATTTTAATGGCTGGAGAGAGACTTTAATTGTGCTTGAAATACAGGTCTGGATAGATCATCAGTTACATTGGCGATATCATCTAATACTGTACTACAAAAATAATTACACAGTTTGTAACAAATCATAACTTATCAGACCCATGGAGGTTTTTAAATCCTACCATAAGAGCATATTCCTTTTTCTCACTTGTACATCATTGTTACTCAAGAATTGATTTTCTCATAGACAATAATTTTTTGCCCACTATCAGATCCTGAGTGCGAGGCTACTGTAATCTGTGACCATACCACCCTGATCATGGAGCTTAAATTAACGCATCCTACACACTCATCCCGCAGCTACCATCTTACCCCCCTGTCATTAGTTGATGAGAACTGAACAGAATTCATATCCAAGTAAATAGATTCTTTTCTTGAGACAAATGCATCCTCTGTGGTCTCAGCAAGTACACTCTGGGGAAATTCTGAAGGCATTTTTAAGAGGACAGATTATTTCAAATCTTTCTCACAAAAATAAATCAGAAACACTCTGGAAAACTCTGATGTCATTTTTAAGAAGACAGATTACCGTAGATCCCGGAATACAAGCCGAGAATTTTGTCCTAGATTTTTGGCTTGGAGTTTGGGGGTCGGTTTATACAACGAGTGTTATTTCAGATTCAAGATTTCCAGCGCAATGCCGGTTTTGCCGATGAATACGGAAGTAAATAATGACGAAACCACAGAGCCATCTTTCAGATGAAGAAGTAACTTTGCATGCCGGTACTTTAAATAAAGAATTTATTCAAAAAAGTGTTTTAGTTGTTGATTTTATTAATAAAATTTATAATAAATTATTGGGAAGTTTAAAATAAAATTTTTTATTTTGATTTACGATCCACATCTTGCGTTACGAAACGGATGCGGTCACGTGTATCCGCTTGAGCGATTGTAAACAAACAACCGAGAGCGTTAGTAGCGTCAGTCGGAGCCCAGACACATGTGTTTGTGGATGTAATTTCGAAACGAAGATGGACATTGTGTGGAAATATCTCCTCCTCCTCCCTTCCTGCAGCCCAAAGATGTCAAATTAAATGGTGAGTACAGTATGAAATTGTTTCTAGAATAGAATGCCTTTTACTGTCACTATACGCATCTACAATGAGATTAAAAGCAGCTCCTTCAGTGCAGAAAAAAGTTCTGTATAGGGCTTGTATGGTTGTTTTTTAGCCTTAGCATAACGCCGTATCTGCGGCCCCGCTTCTGCTTTCTTTCCCTCCTCCGTCTGTGTCGTCTCCTAGACCCGACAACAAACCACGGAGAGCCCGCTGGTCTCGCTATGTTGTCTGGGATGTTGTGCGTGTGATGAAAAACACTCAAAACAGATGTCTGGCTCTGGACACCGATGTCTATAAGGTTCTGAATGGTGTAGCGGATGTTCGCCAAACCGATCATGCACAAACAAGGACAAAAAAAAAAAAAGTACAAAAACCACAAAAAAGTGCACTGAAAAGAAGAGCCTTGATCCGCTGCGACGATGCGCGCCGCCATGCTCCTAGCCTAATCGAAGTAGGCTAGGCACTTTTTATAACTTTTTGGTTAGTACGTTAGAAAAATTATTGGTGTTTTTTATTATGAAAAGGTTAAGTAAGTGTTGCAGTGGGAGGTTCGGAACGCATTATGGGTTAGCCTTTGCGAACGAATTAAGTTCGTAAGTCAAGGGTCCACTGTATTGCGTATTTAAGTTAATCAAATTTATAACAAGTCTCCGGAAATCCACCCGCCGATGTACCGTATTTGCGTATATAGTTTCAACACAAAGGTTCCATTTTACCAAACTTCTCCGCAATCACTTCCTGGTTTCCATCAAAAATTCTGGCAGTCTCAAATTCTCGCCGATAAACATTATAAATATACCCGAAGAGACACTTTTAAGGAAATTTAGAAAATTTTGCTTGGAGAAGGGGGTCGGCTTAAATACCGGTCATCGGCAAATACATGTAATTTAGTAGGTAGAGAAGGGGATCGGCTAATATACCGGGTCGGCTTGTATTCCGGGATCTACGGTATTTCATATCTTTCTCACAAAAATAAATTGGAAACCAAGAAGGCGTCTGAGTTAATCAGCAAAATTATCAGAACAGGTCTCCAAATGAGGCACTTTATAGGGAATCACAGGCTTTGCAATCACAATTTAACCTTTTGACTACTAAAGAAATGGAACATCTTATCTTTAAATTGCAACATTATTATTATGAACACGGAGAGAAGGCTAGTAAGATCTTAGCCCAACAAATCCACAAGCAGGTAGTTGGCAATGCTGTAACAGCAATTAACAGCACAGACAGAGAAAAAATTATTTGCCATAAAAATATAATTTACACATTCAGAGAGTACTACAAGTCCTCATATTCTACTCAGTTTCAAGAAGGTAAGACACAATCTAATGACATTCTTGAGTCATTACAGATACCCCAGCTAGATATTTTTAGTGCTGTGGAACTGGATAAACCTCTGAATTCAGAAAAAAAATGTCAGAATAAAAAAAAATTTAGTAATTTCAAAATTTCTAGATGCTATAAACTCACTTCAAAGTGAGAAATCAACAGGCCCTGATGGCTACCCAGTAGAATTTTATAAAAAAAAAAATTGAAATTAAGTTAGCTCCACTATTATTAGCAAGGTTTAAAGAAGCTAAAGACAACAAAATTCTATCTCAAACCTTTCGCCAAGCATTAATGACCACCTTTCTCAAGAAAAATAAGGACTTATTGCAAAGTGGATCATAAAAACCAGTCTCTCTTCTGAATAACAACATTAAGATACTCTCCAAAGTTCTAGCCAGAAGGACTGAGAAAGTGCTTCGTTCTGTAATATCACAAGACCAAACCAGATTTATTAAAGGCAGACACTTAACTTCTAACCTTCAACATATATTTAATATATTTACCCATTAAGTCTAACACCTCACAGATCTTATTATCCTTAGATGCAAAAAAGGCATTTGATATAGCTGAATGGGACTACCTTTTCACCACACTGCACAAATTTGAGTTCGGCCCAAACATATGTGCATGAATCAAACTACTTTATACTAATCCAGAAGCCTCAGTTTGTGCTAACAACATCATTTCAGACTACTTCAAACTAGAACATGGTACTCGACAATGATGTCCCTTGTCACCTTTGAAATCACCATTAAACCACTGGCTGTCTACTTTCGAAATGCATCAGAGATAAAGGGGATTCTCAGAGAAGGACTTGAACAGAAAATATCACTATATGCAGATGATATGGCACTGTAAATATCTGGCCCACAAAATTCTATGCTAGCAGTCCTAAAGCATAAGCAGCATCATTTTCCAAAGATATCTGAACTCAAAATCAATTTAAATAAAAGTGTGCTCTTTCCAGTGAATTCTCTAGCTCACAATGTCAGACTGGATACTTTCCCATTTATTTTAGCAGGTCAGTTTAAATATCTAGAGGTTGTGATGGATGGCTGGGGCCAATGCCCGGCCAGGACACCCCTTTGGCACCGAATCCGGGGAAGCTGCCATGGGAGGCTCATTACATTCCCCAGAACACTTGGCAGCAGTCCCCCTGGGGGGCATCAGGGCCACAATCGTGGAACACCGGAGTTCATGCCTTTTGGGCTCCATGGCCACTGCCAGGGGAAGCTGAATGACTTAATAAGCCTGTCTGGGCTGTGATGCAGCCACACCCGGAAGTGCAGCCTAATTAGGCTAATTACCACCTGAAGCACTTCCGGGTGGGCTATAAAAGAAGCCTGCAGCCACTAATCAAGGAGCCAGAGTCGGGAGGAGGGAGACGAAGCTGCCGAGAGGAGTGGAAGAAAGGAAGAGTGTTTTGTGGTGGTGTTCTGTTTGGATGTGTCTTTTGGGACTTTGTTGTGCCTGTGGGACACAGAGAAAGATGAGCCCCCACGTGAAAAAAATAAAAAGTATTTATTTTATGTGTGCCTCATGGTGTCAGTCTTGTTTTGGGTCAGCACCCATATAGCGCCTTTTCACACAGTAAATATCACAAGCATATATAAATCTCTTTTTCAACAAAATTTTGGTGTCTACATGGAAAAAATTAAGCAAGACATGAATAGCTGGTCCATCTTACATTAGCAGGGCGAATTGACATTGTTAACATGACCATCCTTCCCAAGCTTCTCTTCCAATTTTCAAAGCATCCCAATATACATTAACAAATAATTTTTTAAGTCATTAGACTCAATCATAACTTCATTTATTTGGAATTTGAAACATCCATGCATCCAAAGGGCAACTTTAAAATGACTTATAGCAGAAGGGGGCATGGCACTACCTAACTTTCAATTCTGTTACTGGGTGTTAAGCTATAAAGACCTGGACATCGACACAATTCAATGAATTTACACAAGCTTCAAAAGAAATAAAATTTGCAGTACTTCTTTATATTCCCTTCTCTGTGTCCCAGTTAATACAAATTACCATCAATATACTAATAATCCAATTGCCCTACTTTCTCTCAGAATATAGAGCCAATGTAAGAAGCACTTTAAGACAGAGAAGCTTTTATCTGCTGCACCTCTACATGACAGCTACCTTTTTTCATCCTCTCAAACTTATACACAAATTTCTGGGAAATCTCTGGGATTAAAACACTTAGAGACTTGTTCATAGATAATCTCTTCTCATCCTACGAACAGTTACACTTCAGATTCAACCCCTCACCAACACAGATCTTCCATTACTTTCATGCTAGAAACTTTGTTAAACAGAACCTGCCCAATTTATCTCACCCCTCACCTTGTTCTATTTCAGAAGAAATATTGATCAGTCTTGAAGACTCAGATAGCATCTGTACAATTTAGAAGTGCCTTTCTTTCAAACTCCCCAAAGTACATTGAGGAAAGGATCTGTCACTTAATATTGAGAAAAGGAGTGGAAGGCAGCCATGCACAGAATACACTCTAGCTACCTATGTGCAAAGCATTCAATCATTCTATTTAAAATCTTTTATCAAGCACATTTACCTCATTTAAAAATTGTCCAAAATGTTTTCAGGACAAGAAACAACCTGTGAGCACGTTGCAATATAGCTCCAGTCTCACTGGGCCTCATGTTCTGAGCATGTACCAAATTAACAATGGTTTGTTATTCGCTTCTAATTAAAATTACAATCAAACAAAAAAAAATTCTAATTTTATAGTCATTCTGGTTTGTGTTCACACCATAGTGTGTCTGTTTGTATATATATATATGGTTGGAGTAACATGTTTATTTTTCCTATCTTCCTATTGCTTTAACAGAATTCAGAATGGTTTTAGCAGTTGATATTGTAAATATTGGAAACATAACTGATTTGTGCTGCTGTTAGAGCAAAATGATGATCAATTCAAACGTTTAAGTGGTTTAGTCCAATTGTCTACTATATATATGATCATTTGAATCATATCACATATGTATAACTAATTCCATTTTACATTACTTCAACAATATTATTTCTATGCATGTGACTCAATGATTGTTTAAGTTGTTTTGTCAAAGTGACATTAAGGCTAATGTCAGTGTTTCTGAGTCACTAATTATGGTAATCATAGAAAACTGCTTGCTTAAAATATCCTTATTACAGTGAATACAATTACACAAAGAGATAAATCAAAAGAAAAAAGTCACATATGCTCTACTGCATTAATTAATGTGATTTACTAGAATGAATGACATCTCTACTTAACTGAAACAGCTCCAAAAGAGATGATGGTGGCTTCAACTGTGATAAGTCAGGAAATATTAAAATCCATCCATTTTGCTACCTACTTACAATCTTCCAGCTACAGTTCCGGTTTTTATAAACTGTTTTATATATAGTAATTCAGAGTTATTGCAGTTCACTTATTAGATGGCTGTGTTTAGCAGTTGAGTTTGATGCAAAGAGAAAATCAAGTACTGCTTCATTTAAGAAAAGGTGCATATAAATAAGGAGTGAAAAACATTGGTGTCAAGTGGCTAATACATAAACATGGTAACCAGAAAAGCAAATATTTAATTAACTCTTTGAAGGCTGAATATTTTTCCCAAAAGAAAAAACAACACAATGTTCTGAAAAGCACACAAAGCAATGTTTTTGCACAGAAATCAACATAAGACATCTCTTGCTCTGTGTTGTGGCCATCATTTCATCAGGAATACATGGCAGTCTAGCTGCTAGGCTGTCTTCATGTGGCAGCGTCAGTTATGGTCACAGTGCTCCACAATCTGGTTTGTACCTCTTGTCATTGTAAGTGGCAGTCCTCCCGGGCGAACGTTGATGCAGGAGCATCACCTACACAAAACTGTTAAGCACCATGCTCAGCTGGGGACCGATCAGCTGATGCTGGTACCTCACATTCGTTTTTGATCACTGGTCGGAGTCTGACAATTCTGAGTCCAATTAAACAATAATATGCAAAACATCATCCACAGAGTATTTTGCTTCACGCATTTGCTTCAATCACTCACCAGATATCAATGCCAGTTTTACCGTTGTTTGCTCCTTGCTACTCACGCAAGTGCAAGGAATCTCAGTCAAAGCAATGAAGCCAACTTTCCTTCTAGCAAAGAGATTCCAAATAAAACAATGGCGGATTTTGTCACCATTTACAGTTGATTACTACTGTCAACCCCTCCTTTAAATAAAAGTCAACATCTGCCCTGAAAGAGTTAAATACAGCATAAAGCTATATAAAAAAAAAAAAAAAACTTGTGTATTGAAAAATTGGTAGTCTCTTGAGTGGTCTGGATAATTACTTTGAATCAAGATCACACACTAAAATGCTATAACAAATTATCATTCCAATACAACCATAACTGTTTCAAACAAATCTGAAAGGACAATAAGCCAGAGTTCCCTCCAAAAAAGACAATGTTAACTATTTATTAATTAGATCTTATATTTATTAACATTAAAAAAAGATACACATCAATAATTTTTTTACACAGCAATGGAAAAAGTTGGTGGAATCATTAATGTTATGATGTCAGATGTAAAAATCTAGAAACTGAAACGAAATCAGCAGCAATACATTCCACATTGCAGTTCTATTTTATCTGCAGTGAAGTTCTTTGATAGTGAAATATTAAGCTGACAGTACATCAATGGGGTCATTTTATTAATCTTGTTAGTTACATGAATTGGTAGGGCAAGCAATTAAAGAGTCATTTTTGAGTTTGTCTGGAATTATATAGGGTAAAAAATATATTGTCATTTGCAATGCATATATTTCCATGTGTGTCCCATGTCTACAATGATCTATGAAATGTAGGATGACACGAAATGTGAGGCAGGAATTGTTGAACACAACTAAAGCAGAAACATTTTTCATGTTTTAGTAATAAATGACAAAATGTAGACATGAAGTGTATAAAAAACACCTTATGTATTCAAAAATTAGTAGTCTCTTGAGTGGTCTGGATAATTACTTTGAATCAAGATCAGACACTAAAATGCTATAATATTTTGTCAATTACTAAAACATGAAAAACATCTATTTTCTTTATGTGTTCAACAATTCCTGCCTCGCATTTCATGTCATCCTACATTTACATAGATCATTGCAGACAAGGGACACACATGAAATGTATGCATTGCAAATGACAATATATTATTTACCCTATACAATTCCAAGCACCTTACACCCAGATAAACAGACTTGAACTCTGAGAATCTTCTGTGTGAGTTGAGCTACATCAGTGGGGGGATGGGATAGCAGGCTGCTTGCTGCTTGTGCTGATCGATACATTTACAAAACAAAAGACGTTAATGGAGAGATGCAAAGGAATTTAAGGTGGCCCAGGATTACAATTTTTTTCATAGGCTTCAGGGTTTATAGTGTTAAAATACTGGCGTGAAGACTGTTTATGCAATTTTGACAGATGGCTATTTAGAAAAAAGACTGCTAGCAAAAAATAAATCAAAATTGGAGAAGAGAGAAATTTAGTTTGACTGGGAAATTTTCTTTCATAGCTTTCTTACTACGGTAAATGCAATACAATGCCTTGTGAAACAAGTTCCTGCATTTTCAGTCATAGCCTGAACTTTCACATTGTTGTCAGAAAATTCGAGCAATGTTAACAGAGGTAGATGCAGAAGTTTTATATTTAAAATCTAGAGGAACAGATGAAGGACATGTTAAATATGTGCTGAGCTGATTATATGGATTATGCTTCTATAAATCATAAAGAAGTTCAGGGCCTCTTAAAGGAACACCCTGAACAACACCCAATTGTCCTCCTCGAAAAGGTAATCTTCAAAAATATTATCTGTACATTCACTTTTGTATGGGGTATTTAATCAAAGAATAATATAATATACAAAGGCAACATTATAAATAATAACTAAAGTATATTCAAAGTCTTATTTTTTATTTGATAAGAACCTTTTTGCTATTCATGAGACCAAATTATAACTTCACCTAAGATGACAATCTGAAGGACACTTCGCAAAGTGCAAGGAGACAAGGAGACTGGGCAATAACACAGAAGAAGATAGTGCTACAAGTAAAGATCTTAAATTGTAGTAAAGCCATTGACAAGCACTGATAAAATCAAAGAATGACGGTGAAAGCAAAGTGCTTTAGTTTGCCACTAGGAATTGATTTTCTTTTAAAACTGCGTTGCAAGATGTTATCACAAAATTTATGATAATACAAGATGTAAAAGATACAACTGAAATCATGCAGGATTATGTTCAAATTTTAGACACTTGAATAAATTTGACTAGATACAAATGTGTAACTTCTATTTCTTTAAAGACAGAACACATCAATAAACATATGTATTTACTATAAAATATGTATGAATGTTGTGATGTGAAATTTTGCACACAAGTTGATAAATATTATGTATGTATTTATTTGTAACTTGGGCTAAGCAAATGTAATATTAGTGTTACATTATAGATAATAACAGCAATGGTTTGATGGTTTAAGAACCCCTCCTGCCCTTTGAGGACTGAGTCGCTTTGTAATTTTACAATAGGGTTTTTTTTGGAGACCCTCAAACCAGTTTGGCAAGTGTATTTCTGCTAAAGTCTCTCAGTCAACCCCCGCAGGAAAGCCAGGGTGCTTAACTGCCAAGCTTTACCTTAACATATGGTTTTGGGGGCAGGTGTGAAGGTGTTCTATTCCCCCATTGGTCTGAAGTATGGCTGTTTGGAACTGGCTTGTATCAGAAGCCTTTAAGTACCATGATGTCCTATTGGCCCTTTATCTCTATTGGTATTATTGGCAGAATAGACCCTTCCTTAAACAGAAAGAGCACTGTTACACAGGCATATACTTTCACCACAGTACACATTTCTAGTTTTAGCATATCATGCAATCATGTCAATTCTTGCTTGTACACGTTATCTGTATTCAAAGCAGTCAAATCTTTTAAAGTCAAACAATACCTAAACAATACCACTCTCAAGAACTGTAATGCTTTTATAAAAAGAAAATGTAGGTAATGAATGGGAGGTGTAAATTATTGAAGATTGAAGGAGGATCATTAAAACAAAAAAATTGGAATTTTGATTGTTGAAGGATTTCTTCTCACAGTAGATTCTGAATGCAAGCACATCCTCAGACATTTCTAATGTGGTATGAATCAGCTACAGTATCTACTCATCCAAAGGTTCAGCACAATCAAAATCTGTTTTACATTTTACAACTAAAGTACCCTACTGCTTTTCTATAAGAGCTGGGCATTTGTTTCTCTTGGTGGTTTGTCTGGATTTTTTACTCCCTGATGGACAGTAAAGTGCTGGAGACATGTGCCAACAAAATATTTTGTTTTGATGTCCAGGGCACATTTCTTATTGTCTCTGAGTGCAAGGAAAATAATTGGCAGTAAAACACAGAAAAAAAACCAAACAATTGTTACTATACACTATGTATTCACATATTCAGATCCTTACAGTATCTGATTTGTGGAGTGCGTTCTGCTGGGAAACTAGTAAATATTCAAAAAGTACAGTATGGATGATACAGGAATATCATAACATGTTACACAGTAGCTAAATAATAAAAAAGAAAAATAATGCCTATAATAATAAAGAAATACAGAATAAAGTGCATTAGAATGACAGGTTGCAAGAATCTATAAAGTTCAAACAAAAAGAAAATGTGTTGGTAACAAACCATGGTAATAAGGATAAAATTCAAATTAAGTATTTAAAGAAAAAATTAGAAGTGTCCTATGCATGCTACATTATGTAGTCACAGTTATGTACATGTATGTAGAATTCAGATGGTAATGAATGTAAGAATCCTGATGCCAGCAGTGCACAGAAAAAACACTTAACCAGATAACATGAAATACAACTTATTTCTATTATAATCTTTTCCAAAAGGCGGCCACATTTTTTGCAACCAAACCAAAATAATACACAGTTGGTGAGGTCAAGGTGAGAACTGCATTCAATTTTGTTGAAAAACCCCTATTTAAACATTGAAGAAATGCAGCTCCCTGTACTAGAGCTCAAGCAACCTAACATAAGTTTTGAAAAAGAATTACACAAATTGGTTCAATTTATATGCTTCATTCAAAGATTTACATAATATAATATAAAATGCCCTACTGTGAACCTGAATACAATTCAAACATTTTATTGAAACATATCTGTTAATGTGTGATGTACACATGCTGCAGGTGCAAATGTTAGCAGGTCATATGCTGGCATATTTTTGTATCTTATTTTTGTTTGGTTGTTGTTAAGGAAAGAACCACCAATTAAGGGTTTGAATCTTAAAAATCAAGAAACTAAAAGGCAAAAGAGGTATCTTCCATTAGTAACAATAATTGGCTAATAATTAAGGAATGAACACCCATAACCAATCTGGCCCTCAAGATCTCTGACACCTTTGCTCTAAATCATTTAACATTTACGGTGGTTCAAAGCAGAAGCGAAATTCCTGCCCTAGTGGTGTAAATCTTCCAGCAAACATTTAATCTCTTCTGTCATCAATCCATATATTTAGTTTCATTACAATTAACTTCTATGTCTCACAATGAAATATGTCTTAAAGATCAAGTGCTATTAAAAAAGCAAGCAAGAAACTTTCAGGTCTGCAAGTGAAAGAATAATTGAGTGGAGAATAACGTCAAATTTTGGCAGAATCCGGTAAATGTTTCAAAATTACAGTACATTACCCTGCTCTACTGTCTGTTTCCAGTATTACTGGTTCTATTGATTTAATACTAGAATCCATGAAGCCTACGAAAAAACTTGTAATCCCAAGCCACCTTAAATTCCTTCACACTTCTCCATTAGCGTCTTTTGTTTTGCAAATGTGTCAATCAGCACAAGTAGCCTACTATCCCATCCCCCCACCGCCGTTGCTTAACTACGGCAAAAAGTTCTTCCGGCTCAAGTTTGTTTATCTGGGTGTGAGGTGCCTGGAGTTGTATAGGGTAAATAATATAACATTATTTGGAACAGATGCATTTTTTGTTTGTCCGTGTATACATCAATCTGGGATGGGATAGCAGGCTGCTTGCTGTTTGTGCTGATCAACACATTTGCAAAACAAAGGACGCTAATGTAGAGGTGAAAAGGAATTTAAGGTGGCCCGGGATTACGAGTTTTTTTTTTGTAGGCTTCAGGGATTCTAGTGTTAAATACTAAAATGAACTATGTTCTGCAGAGTCAGAATTTCTATTGATTGCTACATTTTTATTTGTTCAATTTATGGACAAGCTTATCCAATTTAAGAATACTATGGTTTCAAGTCTACTTCAGAAGTACTGGGCATAAATCAGTCAGCAATCAAGACAGGTACCTTTTAATAATAATCATCAGCATCATCATGTGAATGCACTAATGGAAATAACTGTTACATGTAAATGACCATTCCTCAACTGATAAGGTATATGTGAATTGACACCATTTCTCTATACACCGAACAATTGCTTTCTTTCCTCTTCACCATTAAAGTTACCAGAGCCATAGGGGACATGCCTAATAGGTTGCATATGCTTTATTTCCCAACTGTGGGCACATCAAACTGCTTTGCTGGCCTCATTCCAAAACATTTAGGGTAGCTCACATGTCCTATTAAATAATGCCCTCTGAAGCCCAAAGGTCTTGACACCTGAAGTAAGATTATTTATTCAGTACAGCAAAATGTTTTGGTGTATGGTTCCACATCTACTAGCTCTTCAGATTAGTTAGGCAGGAAACGTGATGTTTCATGGCAATTAACACTGATCACTGATTTTCTAATGTACACATTGATAAATGAGTCCCTTTAGCAATTGAAGTACACATTACTGTGTATTAACAGTGGTTAATACTGCTGATGGCTTTCTAAATCTCCATGTGCATCCCAACCTACACACCTGATTTGTTTATACTTTGGTACCCTGGATTGTGCCTTCCGCAAGTATTTCAGAGAAGCCCACAAAACTATGTCTAAATATTTGGCACACACTGTAAAATCCTATATTTAGTCACTTGTAGGTGGAAAACATTTGTTCACGAACATCTCGGAACACGTACAAATCTGTTTACGACCAAAAAGTTCGCCAAACTTTTGCATCTGTTCAGGACCACACATTCGGTATACGAACAAGCCAGTTTCCCTTTTGGTTTGTGCACGCCGATGATTTCCGCATGTGTTCAGTCTCTCCCTGTGCATTCCCTGTGCAGCGAGAGAGACACACACACAGACACGCGTGAGAGAGAGAGAGACACACACAGACACGCACGAGAGAGAGACACACACACGCACGCACGCACACCATACACAGAGACATGCGCGAGAGAGAGACACACACAGACCCGCGCGAAAGAGACACACACGTGCGCGCGTGAGCGAGAGAGAGAGAGAGAGAGAGAGAGAAACGGCTGGACGCATAAGGCCGAGAAGGCAGTTAAAGAATGCACCGGGCTATTTTTTTAAAGAGACAGATCCCAGCATTGTTTTAACCTCGTTGTATTTAATAAAGACTTTTTTCTATTGGATTTTAACCTCCACTTCACTTCTGTTTACAGCGATCGGTTCGTAGCGTGCATTGTTGCAATGTTACTTTTCTTGGTGGTTTATTAAATTATGGATTTTTCAAATCTTAATTTTTTTTCCCTGTGCTTAAAACTCATTAAAAACAAAAGTGTTTTTAGCGAGTGGTTCATAGCGCTATAGCGTGAACTCTTGCAGGGTTAGTTTTCTCTGTTGTTCAAGGTTTTCTCAGTGTCATTCAATGTTTTTACATTTAGTTTACTATTACACTGTGCATTCTATGGTATAATTATATTTGTGCTTAAAAACCTTTAAAAAAAAATTTACATACAGTTCGTACGGTCTGGAACGGATTCATTGTATTTACATACAATCCTATGGGGGAAATTACTTTGGTTCATGACCAAATCGGTTTACGACCAGTGTTTTGGAATGAATTATGGTCGTGAATCGAGGTTCCACTGTATTTGCCATTTTCAGTAGTGAGCTGCTCTTATTGTTAATATTATACAGTACACACATACACTTGGTTTGCGTCTGTAACACACAGTGTACATTTATAGGACTTGTAAAAGTTATCATTTTTTGTTTCACTTTTATTCTCTCTAAATCACGATCACAATACATACTATCACCCCCCCACCCACCCAGGGATCTGATGCTGTTAGTTTTTATTTGAAACTGGGAATAACTGGAGATGTGAGTGATGTTTTGAGACAATGGAACTGGACATTCTCTCATCTGGAGGGATAAAAGCTGCCTTCTTCGTATTTCACTGTCACTTGATTTTTTTTTATTCAGTTTTATTGAGTGTTCCTGCTCACGCTGAATTAGTATGCACCTTATGGTTTATGATGTCAAAAAAATAAAAAAAATTAAAATAAATAAATAAAACACGAGACATAAGTATATATGATATTTGGAATTATTCATTTTATGACCTGTATAGTACATTTTGGAAAACTTTGTGGCACGGATGCACCATTATTCATATTCATTCGCATAACATCTTGTGGTTTGTAATCAGTGACCACGTGTGTTTTTTCCCCCGATCTTGCCAGTCCCCACATACTGCTGTATGCTGTTTCTTTTGTACTCCAGGACATACAGAGGACAGAACAGTAAAGAGCAGTAAGTTCAGCACTATATGCAATCATCAGATTCAAATGTTAACAGTTCACACACATACAAGGATCGTCCTTCCTACATTTACAACGTGTGTACCTGTTACAATTTACACACTTCTCTCTATGCTGTGGTTTCTATTACACACCTGAAAGAAAGAGACAATATATGTGAAAACATCATCACACTAATGCAATATTATTTGAAAACGAACAGCATCAGATCGGGCGTGAATTTATACAGGCGCTGTTACTTCCAGATATCATATATACCTATGTCTCTGTTTTTTTTTTTTTTGACATCATAGACCATAAGGTGTATACTAATTCAGCGTGAGCAGGAACACTCAATAAAACTGAATAAAAAAAAAAAATCAAATAACGGTGAAATACGAAGAAGGCAGCTTTTATCCCTCCAGAGAGAATGTCCAGTTCCATTGTCTCAAAACACCACTCACATCTCTAGTTATTCCCAGTTTCAAATAAAAACTAACAGCGTCAGATCCCTGGGTGGGGGGCAGTAGTATGTATCGTGATCGTGATTTAGAGAGAATAAATGTGAAAAAAAAAAAGATAAGTTTTACAAGTCCTATAAATGTACACCGTGTGTTACAGACGCAAACCAAGTGTATGTGTGTACTGTATAATATTAACAATAATAGCAGCTCACTACTGAAAATGGCAAATATAGGAGTGAGTCGGGATCAAACCCGGGACTCTTGAATATAAGTCAGCAAATCTTACCGCTACGCCACGGAAGCTGTTGTCTTTTCCTTGAACCTTTTGTGAAAGTGTTTATTTGATCTTTGGACTTCAGGTTTCATAAATTATACAGTTTATGCCTACATTTTGTCATTTACTACTAAAATATGAAAAACATTTCTATTTTAAAAATGTGTTTACACAGATTATTGTAGAAACGGAACACACATGAAATGCATGTGTTCCAAATAACGATCTATTATTTCCATTCTAAAACTCCACTTCACTCCCAGATAATCAATCAAGGCATGAGCTGGGAGAGGTTCGTGCACGTTCTAAGTCGGTGGGGGGATGGAATAGCCAGCTGCTTGCTGCTTGTGTTTATCTGCACATTTACAGGACAAAGGACGCTGGTGGAGAGGTGCGAACGGATTTAAGGTGGGCTGGATCTACGAGTTTTTTCATAGGCTCTGGTAATTCTAGTGTTAATCAACTAGAAATTACCTATGGGGTGAAAATAACAATGAAATAGTAATGACATACTATTTGCATTTGTAAGTATTAATCAAAAATTAAACATTTGATGGAAGATTAATGGGTACAAATCATCTTCAGTTCACAAAACATTTTGCTAATCTCTACAGACAAGTAAAATTTATACTGGAAAGAATTTCTGACAGGACATAAGGCATAAATCTTAATTAAATAAGAGAGATGCTATTAAACATTAAAATTGCTATTTACAAAAAATGAATGGTTTATACAAAAACCTGCCGCCAATGTTAATAACAGTAGCACCAACAATAAGCATGACCAATTAAGAGTTTTAGAGAGTGGCAGTGGCTGCAAGTTTTTGCTCCCATTAACCCCTTCTTGAGAAGTGGACAGCTATGTTTTACTGTACTGCTGCATTAGAAAGACTCCTGTGGATTCAGCAATAAGGCAAATTTACTGAAGCATGCATTATTCATCTATGTTTATAAACATTAATGTGTACTTGTGGACTATTTTGTTAAAATTAACCTTACGATATAGGCAAAGTGAAGAAAGCTTTTCTGATTCAATTTATTAGCTGAAAACAGTACACCTGCAGATGGCCTCTCATTAAAAATAGCAGTTCAAGTCAAATATGTAAGGCAAACACTAGGTGGTAATGCTGGCAGTCATTAAAAATGGCTTAGAAAGAATGTGATATTGCAATTTGAAAAGTAAAGGGATCAGTTGAAAATAGAAAATATGAAGCACAGTACTATGGAGTTAAAGTTTATTTCAGACACTTAAAATCATAGGAAAGAAATAAGAAAAGAAGAAAAAAAGCAAAGAAAGTAAGAATCAAGATAAAGGTCTTCAGCATTGATTAAAAAGTGACAACTGATGGAGATTAATGACTTTGCTGAAGACCACTGGAAATAATGTCTCAGCCATTCCATCCTAAATAGGCACAGTAGATTTTCACTATTTACCATTTCCATAGTTGCTCTCATAATGTCATATTGTGCCTGTTTTATGGTAAAGATGGCTATAAACATGTTTGTTGGATTTAACAATGTTAACCACCGTGTGATTGTATTGTCTATTACAATCTCAGTTTCTAATAATACTAAATAACTAATCATGCCCCATTTTCGAAACCCTTTTACTCCAGGTTAGGTTTGTAAAACCAGAATCTGTTTTGTGATGAGCAGGTGAAATACGTATACATGCACATGCAAGCCACTTTATAATCACCTAATCTGAATATCTTTGTGATGTGACAGGAACTTAAAGTACCTGGAGAAAACACATGTGGATATTAAGGGTCTGACTTCTGGGAGTGCACAAGAAATCACTGAAAAAGTACAGAGCCCTCCAGATGCCTCCAAACATATTCTCTCTCTTTTCTGGAAGAAACCAAAAATACTGTATGTCTAAAGGGACGTCCCTAGGAATTAGTCAGAAGGGGTGGCCGCTTTAATTGTCCTAGATTGTGCTAAGTGAAAGTAAAATAATCAAAAGGACCAGGTGTTTGTCTTCAGTACATCTAACAAAGAGAAAACAAGTCAATCTGGAAAGATACTCCAAGGTACTGCATATTCTCACATAAGAGAGGAACTTCAGTCGGGTAAGTCAAACAGACATATTCACCTCGGACAAGAGACTAAATATCTCTCTTTTTTTAAAGAAAATACATCTAATTAAAATATTACTGGCATAAAAAGTATTGGAAATCCAACAACTGGTACAATCCACCAACAATTTACAGTTAATAATGAGCAGCCCTTATGATGAATTAATTAAGCAGCGAGCTTGAAAGGCAAAGCTCTAAAGAGGTGGATGCAGATAATGAAAAAATTGTTAAACAAAAAAAAAACCCCAGCACTAAAATACCTTGGAAGACTCATAGAGAGTCTAAACTAAAGAAAAATGCCATAGGACCCAGCGCAAATGTAAGAAAGCTAAACTAACTGTCCATTATGAAATATTGAAGGAACATGCAAATGTATATAACAAAGCAGCCTGCCTTGAAAAGCAGTCCTATTTCTCTGAAATTATAAATGATAATGCTGGAAATCCAACAGCTTTATTCTCATCCACTAATCATCTTCAAAAACCAGCTCATTCATCGGAATGCCTCCTGAAATCTAATGAAACTTTTAAACTTTTGCAGCAATTTAAAACAAAGTAAAAAATTTTAAATGTAATATCATACATTCCCTCCAAAGTTAATTCTGTTGAACCCCAGCACACTCTTTTTACTGAATGTAACTTATCTAATCCCTTTAGTCTCAACAGGCTTTTTCAAACAAGTTTTTGATGTGCTTATTGATAGTGCATATATCGTAGTTAACTCGTCACTAGAAACAGGGGTCATCCCAAATTGTCTAAAGACTACGGTTGGTAAATTTCTGCTCAAGAAAAATAATATAGACTCCTCTGATCATGAAGACTTTAGACCTATTTCTAACCAAGCATTTCTTAAAGACAAATTCTAGGAAAATCAGTTTATCAGCAGTTAACTGATTACTTGAACAAACATTACATTCTTGATAGGTTTCCATCAGGTTTTAAAAAGAAAAGTACAGAAAAAGAAAAGTACAGAAACTGCACTGGTTAAAGTACTAAATGATTTGCAGGTTAATGTGGAAACAGGCAAAATATTTGTTCTTGTTCACTTAGACCTGAGAGTGGCATCTGACAACACAGACCACAGCATTCTTATAAATCACCTTAGACAATGGATGGGTCTTTCTTGTAGTGTCTTAAGCTGGTTTCAGGCTTATTTAACAGGTAGAAATTCTTTTGTCAGTTATGGTAATTATAGTTCTGATGTCCATGATACTAGTGATCCCTTGCTATATCGCGCTTCGACTTTCGCGGCTTCACTCCATCGCGGATTTTAAATGTAAGCATATCTAAATATATATCATGGATTTTTCACTGGTTCGCGGATTTCTGCGGACAATGGGTCTTTTAACTTATGGTGCATGCTTCCTCAGTTTGTTTGCCCAGTTGATTTCATACAAGGGACGCTATTGGTGGATGGCTGAGAAGCTACCCAATCAGAGCACATATTACATATTAAATAAAACTCCTCAATGATATACGATATGCTTCCCGTGTGGCGCTTCGCAAACTTAAAAGCTCTAGCAGCACGTATTGATTTTTGATTGTTTACTTTCTCTGTCTCTCTCACTCTCTGACATTCTCTGCTCCTGACGAGGGTGTGTGAGCAGAGGAGCTGTTTGCACAGAGGCTGTTTGCTTAGAAGATACGGACGCTCCTGTAAAAAATGCTGAAAGACTACCTTCACATTGATCCCTTCATTGCGGCTGCTTTATCGCGGAGCTTCACATACATAAAAGCCCAACAGTCCTATTGATTTTTGATTGTTTACTTTACTCTCTCTACCTGACATTCTCTGCTCCTGACGGCACTCCATTGAAGAGGAAGATAAGTTTGCATTCTTTTAATTTTGAGACGGAACTGTCATCTGTCTTGTCATGGAGCACAGTTTAAACATTTGACTAAAGGGTGTTATTTCATGTCTAGAAGGCTCTAATAATGTTAAAAAAACGCATTTAGAAGGTCATAAACAGGTTTTCAATGCTCTAACTGCGAAAATATTAGATTTATAAATAAAGAATCCTACTTCGTGGAAATTCATTCATCTGTCTGGAGCGGATTAACTGCGATAAACAAGGGTTTACTGTATAACTGTGCGGAGAATATTTATAAACAGTGTGGGAGAGTTTCTAAGGGCTTAAAATACATAAAAATAACCATACAAACATATGGTTTCTACTTCGCGGATTTTCACCTATCACGGGGGGTTCTGGAACGCAACCCCCGCGATCGAGGAGGGATTACTGTATACTGTATATGGCGTACCACAAGGACCTATACTGGGCCCACTGTTTTTATTAATCTACATGCTTTGATTGAGTCAAATTATTTTTGAAACACAGGGTGATCTATCACAGTTATGAATGTGACATGCAGCTCTGTATAGCTGCACCTCTATAGCACCTGATGACATTAATGCTCTTTCCTATCTGATTCAATTTTTTGTATTTCCTAATGGATGAGTAGTAACTTTCTCAAGCTAAAAAAAAAGTGGTTGGCCAAAACAAAAATACTGAGGGTAATGTGGGTATTAGAAATAAAATTGATCCCTTAGCATTAAAAATAAACGTTGATGTTAATAATTAAGGTGCAATCATGGACTTTGACCTAAACTTTAAATCACACATTAACTTCTTTTAATGCTGCAAGATGCTGAGAAATTAATTCATACTTTTGTTTTAAGTCAGCCATATTACTATACTACACTCCTAACTGGTCTATTTAAGAAAGACATCAATCGGTTACAATTAGTTCAGAAAGCAGCAGCAAAAATCTTAACCAGAAGAAGGAAATCTGAGCACATCTCTCCAGTTTTAGAATAATTACATTGGTTACTTGTATCATTTACAATTGAGCTTAAAACATCTTGCTGCTTCCTATATTTTTGAGGGTCTGTCCCCCTATATTCCAAGTCATAATTTTAGATCTAATAGTTGTGTTCTAATTACTCCAAGAGCCAACCATAAAAAATTTGGTGAGACAGCTTTTTGCAGTAATGCAACAAAAACCTGGAATACTTGAACAACAGAGATATGCCAGGCTAACATGTGGATTCACTTTAAAAAACTCTTAAAACCCCATTTTCTGTAGCTACACTTTAAGTGTACTCCTAATAGAATGAATATACATGCATAAAATTATCAAATTCTTCAGGGATTTGCAACCATTACTAATCTCTACTTTTCTCTGCTTTCTGTACTGGTTTCTCTGGACCACCATGTGATTGAGGCACTGTGTCACCTGTCATGCAAAAGTGAAGGCAAGTGTTCCTGCTGTCCACGTGACCTACTGTGGTGAATCTTCTGGGACAAAGCCTGGAAACAATGAGGAATGACTTAAGGACATTTATGTTAGGTAGAATAACAAGTGAGGGCTGGGCGGTCTTTTGGAACCTTAGCAGATTTTGTTTTATCTTCCAGCTTAACTTGATTTTTTTTTCTGTCCTACTATCCACCTGACCTTATCATCGGACTCATCTTTGGAGACTTAGAATACTATATCATATATGAGACTCTGTTTTTCTACATTTATGTTATGTAAACTCATATTAATTTATTTTTTATTACTTATTCTTTATTATTCTTGCCTTTTGATGGTGCAGGTCAGCTCTATAGCTACAACAATCATTCAACACTATCGATAATAATCGATTATTAAAAACGTTGGCAACAATCACTTTCATTATTTCATTTGTTACGTTGTGCCACGCAATTGTATCACTACTTCATTCAGTTGTGAACACATATGAAAAAAGACAGATGGTAAGCAAGTGGCTTCCACAGTTTGGGAGCACCTCATTCTAAACAACAAAAAAAAGGCATGTTGCAAAATGTGTGGGTCTGACCTCATATTACACAAGAGCACAGCGGAGATGCACAAACATTTGAATAGGAAACTTACTGTTACAGGCTCTGTGGAAGAGGAAGACTCGCCATTATCGCTGTGAGTTGAATGTCAACTTCAGTGTACATAATGCAGTGTTTGCTAGGTTAGGCATAATGACATGACTTTCAGTTTGAAGTGAGGAATAATTAATTTTGTTTTAGGTGACTAAAAAAATGTATCATTAGTCACTAGCTAGTAAACCGTCAGATTTTCACTAGCCTTATATTTTTTTCCCCCGTTTGATGTGGACAGTCCACTAAATTATAGTGCTGCATTACATGCTGGAAAAGATGTGTACATTAGCATGTGTGTATTTACCAAAAAAAGAGCTGTGAAGAAACTTTAGTCCCTGTCCAAGCAGAAAACTTTTACTCTCCAGTCTCATATGCAAAGGAAATCAAAATCTCAGCGAGAGTGAATTCCACAGCACATCAACCGTGACTGACAGGTTTATCGCTCATTCCGAGCAAAAACATAAGAGTAGAGTGGAACTTTCAGACTAGTTGGCTATTTGACTTCAAATGGCTGTTATACAATCTGGAGGAAGATATGATAATCAGCAAGTACAGGTACAGCAAGTCTAGTGTAGCCAATAAAACAGATTTCATGGCTGGATCACACAGTTTTAAAAGGTCAAAATCGAACAGCATATTCCCAGCTGCAAATGACATGCAGCAGGTTGCAACAGTGTGTTGGCTGCAAGCAAATGTGCCAAACAATCTGCAGTGGTAAAAGGTTTTCCCAAACACAAAAAGGACAAAAGATGATGAAAAAATATATGAACTTTCATTTAAAACGAACTTAACATATTACAGAGTTTCATACTAATGAAACCACTTGCTTTGCTACAAAAGGAAAACAGTCTGAACATTTCCCTATTAGCACAACTAATTTCAAACATTACACCAGACTTTAAAAGAAAAAAAAAGTCATGATGGTGTAGAAGATTTTTCAGTGGTGTTCAGATATTTACATGATGCTTTGCTAGTAAACCTTCTTTTTCACAGAAACTGAAAAAAAAGCTTAAATTACATGCTTAACTTTTAAAGTCTGTGGTGGACTGGCATCCTGCCCGGGATTTGCTCCTGCCTTGCACCCTGTGTTGGCTGGGATTGGCTCCAGCAGATCCCCCTGACCCTGTGTTAGGATATAGCGGATTAGAGAATGACTGACTGACTGACTTTTGATGTGTGGGTTTAGTGTGATTCTGAATACATATGTAAATAGCAAGTTTGGTTAATTTTTTTGAAAACAGTTGCGTTTTTAAGGAAATCTTGTGTGTGTGTTTATTTTATTTCTATTTATTTTCAATGTATTATTACAAAAATGCTGTATAAAAACCTATATTTTGTTTAAAATATCTACAAGCAGTTCATTAAAAAATACATTTCTGAAAATTTTATACAAGTATGTTTATTTAGTGAGATGTTCCTTTTCAGGCACTTTGTGTTTAATTTCAAGTGTTTTCTTTACAATCCAACTAATCGATCAATTGATAAAATAATCAACAGATTAATCGATTATTAAAATACTCATTAGTTGCAGCCTTAGTTGGCTCCATGATCCCACTTTCATTTTTGGGACCTCTTCAACCTGACACCGTTGATAGTCATGGCCAGGATGAGCTTGGCAGATGAGGACAAATACACACAAAGCACAGGGAAGGTGTAAAGATGCTCTGTGCTTTTATTAAAAAAAAGTCAAACATTGTACAGCACTTTTTGGGACAAAGTTCAAAATAAATAAATAATCTATAAAAGAAGTGAAAGTGGAGTTTAAAATCAGTCAAAGAAGTAATCCATTAAAAACAAGTTTAAAACAACGCAGGAGTCTCCTTTAAAATGCTCAGCCCCCAGTGCTTCTCTTTAAAAACCAATGCCTCTCTGGCTTTTCCTGCTTGGACCTTGCAACACAGACAGACGCCAACCAACAGGCACAGACACCTTTCAATCCTAGCCAGTGTCCCCATCGCCCAATCCATGGTGTTCCACGGGGAGCCACTGGACCCTGCTCTGCTCCACCCCCGATGCTGACAATCATGGTTCCGCCCGGCGAAAGCATGCCATTCTCCTACTGCTGCCGATTGCTGGCTCTACCTGGCAAGGGGAAACTCCTGAGAATTATGATCACTCCTGCTTCCAAGTCACTCAATGGGAGTGATCCCCGAGCCCCTTTCTGAACACTTGCCATACGCTTTTCCCTGAGTCTCCATTCCCGTCCACTTGCTTCTATCTCTAAACACCAGCTGTCTGTCACTCCTACCTCTTTTCTTCCTTTCATTAACCTCCATTTTTTCTCTTGGTTGTTCCTTTTCAATTTCCCGTTTCTCCCTTGCTTGTTCCTTTTATATGCTGGGGAGCAGTTGCAGGTGCAGTCGCCTAATTGCTGCCCCGGGCTGATAATGAGACAATCAGACTGTCAACATGTGCCAGCAAGGCAAAGCATGGTCAGCTGACCACCCCACACCTAAACCGAAGAAAAGCAATCTTTTCTGCAGATCACTTGTACCTGTTCCACTCCCCAGTGCAAGCGTGTCCATTTATTTATTTGTTTATTATTGGCACGGTGCCACAGACCACTCGTCATATGCCTAATTTAACTTGTTTTTCTGTTACATGATCATTATATACATGATCATTAAATAGTAAACCATAACTGACTATGTACATTTACATTACATTTTCAATACTTTCAAAATGCTCACACAGAAGAAGCAGATTTATCAGTGGGAATCAGTGGCAGAGACTCATAATATTCAGGTGTAAAAAAAAAAAAAAAAAAACAAAAAACAAAAAAAAAACTCTCAGTTGAACTTTAAGTAGCATGGGGAAAATTATGTGCTTGCTACTCAAATTGGAAAATGTCACAAATTCATCCATCTTACAGTCCATCTCAGCCTTGCTGAGAGCTTCCTTATGCTACTGAGCTTTGACCAAAAACATCACACCACCTCCACCTCCTATCAAGAAACATTTAGGTTGTGAGAGTGGGTGCAATGTAATTTCTCACTCATTAGAGTGCAGACCTTGTGGGGATAAGTAGGTTTTAAACTTGTATATTATTTTTAATGTTTGTATATGCATTTTAATTTTAATGTTGCATGCTTTACAAACAGACAGTCTATTCTGGGTAAATATACTTTTTAAACCTTAATGAAGAATTGAAGAAAAATTGGCTCTATGACAGACAAACAACATATACAGCTAAGATTTGTGATAGTGTAGCTAGTTCTGCTCTCTCACATATCCATAGAACTGGATTTAAATACCAGGTGTGGTGTATATTGACTTGGATTGAGCTAAGTAAAATGTTTAGTTGACCCCAACCCCCACGGTGTGACTCATAGCAAGTCACTTAACTTACATGTACTGCAATTGTAAATTCAATGAAGCATTTTTATTAATCTTAATTAACAGCAGGCTTTGCCTGTTACAGTTATAAGTAACAAGACACAAGAATGAACTCTAAAAAGAATATAACCACAGATACAAAACATCCAACTAAACTCTGGATTTCAACATGGCAAAATATTCAATGATATATGGAAAATCTACAATATTAACTCCTTAAATAAATTCAAGTAAAGTAGTATGAAATTTGCTCAGGGTGTCGCTTCTACTCTCAGTGAGTATCCTCTGAGACAGTATGCCTGAGATGTCAACTTAGAACCTTGGGATTAAATAACTGTCTTCTCTTCTCTCTGTGATAAGAAAGAAACTCAGTTTATCCAGCTGCCAACAAGACTTGCAAAGGTTACTCTAACACAGTTTTACAATACAACTCTTCATTTAGCATTTGACCATCCCCGGAGGATATCCAGCTAATGGCACCAGTTGCACTCACTATTTTAGCGGCTATCCTCCCAGAGACAGCACTGCAAGTATGCAAACACTGGGCACTGAAATAACAAGTAGTAAGTTCTGTCTCTCAGCTAAATTCCAGTGGCCTGCACTGATATTATCTAGGGGTAGACTGTGTGGTTGACAGAGTGAGAGTGACACCCAGACTGATTTTTAGTGAGAGACTGTAGTGAAAGATAATGTATTCTAATGTCAGTAAAAAAAGGTCATAGATGGATAGAGCACATCTATCTAATTTAAAATTGTCCAAAATATTTCCAGGATAGGATCCAACCTGCAAACATTGCAAATGAGCCCCTGCTTCACTGGGCCACATGTTTTAGGTGTGTAACAAATTAACATCATTCTGGGCGAACATTTTTAAATGCCTTTCAGACAGCCTCTCCTAATCCACTAACAGCTGTGTTTGGTGTACTCCCAGATGGGCTTCAAGTGGAGAAGGACAAACAAACTGTAATTACCTTTACTTCACTACTAGCATGTAGACTTGTCTTGCTCAACTGGAAGAATCCCAACTCACCTCAAGTCAGTGGATAACTGATGTTATATACTATTTGAAATTATAAAAAAAATCAACTTCTCACTTAGATGATCTGTTCAAAACTTTTTAAAAACCTGGCAGGACCTAATCAATAACATTTTAGAATAAGCATGTATATTGGGGGAAAAGACTCCTTTCTCTCTTTACTTAATACTCTCAACAGTTTTGTTCTGGTTGTTGGCCGCCTTCTCTTTCTCATGGGTGGGGTTTGATTTGTATTTAGATTTGTTAAGTTTGACTTGATTGTATGGAATGTTATATGCTTTTAATAAATTCAATAAAAGATCTAAAAAAGCAAAAATGGTCATTAAACATCATCTGCTTAATTTTATAAACAAGAATCTCCTCCATTTTATATACTGTAATTATTAGATTCATAATCTGAAAGGACACTAACTTATGGACCTTTAAACCTATGGCCATTATCTGGACAAATACTAGCAATATTTCTCTGAGCAATAATTTCTTTAGCAGTACAGACTCCCTAATATACATATTGTGTGATTATACTATATTATTCACTAGGCTGAAATGGCAAAAAAATCTCAGGTGCTTTTGAAATGTCTTTATACTTGGGTAAGAAACGCAGAATAAGATTTTTGGGTCACAGTTATAACACTGTGACAAGAAAATTTACTAGTTTTCTTCAATATGCATGTTAACACCACACAAATGCACAATGAGTGTTCCCCCCCCCAAAAAAAAAACTCTTTTTCTGCCATCTTATAATCTACTAATAAATTTAACCCTGTGACAGGCTATTACACGCTTCCAGAAAACTGTCTGTTATACTGCAGAAGTAACTGAAAGGCTATAATACTTCTTAGATGCTACTGGTCCAGATTAGCTAAACAACCTTTATCATGAAATGTGTAAAACTCTCTGACAGTCAGCGTAACATCATTATCTACTGCAGTGTAATTTATTCCATACAGCAAAGTCATTTACAACACTCTCCTACAGTACATGTTTCGATTTTTTATTAGTATTTGAAAAGAAGGAAAAAATGTATGCAACAACTTTGATGTTATAAAGAGAATAGCAAGTGATGTCTCTTAATTATACTGTAAACAATATAATACTTGAAGACAACTGTATTACTTTCTAAAAGATGACTTTGTTAAAGACTTTTATTAAGGCTAATATAAGAAAACAAAGACAGGCCTAAATCATGCCTTAATGTTGTCTATTTTAATACATTGAGCAAGCTATTATTGACTTCATTCAAACAAAATTCAGCCAGATAACAAAAATCTGCTTTTGCAAATGCAGTATATGTAAGTGTCAAGATTAAGTGTCACAGGACAGTCAAAATTTTAAAAAGATACACTAATTGTTTCAAAGGATTAATGCTGTTGATAATATAAATATGTACTAAAATACAAGACATTACATGTTATTGTAACAATATACAAAGTTGTAACTATTAAATGCATAATTATAGTTAATTTTAAATGAAGAGTTAAGAGGACATTCAATAAAAGAGATTTTTTTTAGCATTTCAGCAAATGTCAAATAATTTATAGAAAAAAAAAGCCTTTGAATACAGCACTGTGTACCAATTTATTAACGCTAATCTTAAATAAACAGGGCTCTAATTTAAGCATTTGATTTTATAATTTAAATTCCCACACAGTTTACCATAACAATAATAAGAAAAGCCTTATTATCACATGATTTGTGAAAGCTTTATGAGCAATATTAAGCAGCCAGGTTAAAGGTGGGCACCATCCTTGGATAGGGTGCCAGTCCACTACAGAGCACACATTTATGTAAATATTCACACCCATATAGGGTCTATTTATTTATTTATTTTTATTTTTTTAATTTTATTAATTTTATTGTAATCATTCCATACATTCGATCAATTTTTACAAAAAATAGGATTGAAAACAAGTTGACCCCCACCCCTGACAGAAAGAGCATGGCCAACGGGGTAAAACTTAAGGCTTGTAAACATACCTAAATTGATGAGTTTAATAGGCCAACAGAGATGAATGGAGAAGAAAAAGAAATGTGGAGATAATTGCTTCCTTGGTGCTTTAAGAGCCTATTCTAAAATATTATTGATTAGATCCTGCCAGGTTTTGAAAAAATTCCGTACAGATCCTCTAACTGAATATTTAATTTTTTCCAATTTCAAATAGTATAAAACATTGGTTTCCCACTGACTTAAAAGAGGAGAGTCAGGATTCTTCCAGTTGAGCAAAATAAGTCTGTGTGCCAAAAGTGTAGTGAATGCAATCACAGTTTGTTTGTCCTTCTCCACTTTAAATCCATCTGGAGGAACACCAAACACAGCTGTTAATGGATTAGGAGGGATTGTGACACCAAGGCTGTCTGAAAGGCACTTAAAAAATTTGGTCCAATATGATGTTAATTTGGTGCAGGCTCAAAACATGTGACCCAGTGAGGCTAGGACTTGATTGCAGCGTTTGCAGGTTGGATCTTGCCTTGGAAACATTTTGGACAGTTTTAGATGAGACAGATGTGCTCGATATATAATTTTGAGTTGAATAATTGTATGCTTTGCACATATGGAGCTCGAGTGAAGTCTCTGTATTGCTACTTTCCACTCCTTTTCTGATATATTGATTAAGAGATCTTTTTCCCAGTGTCCTCTTGGACCTTTGAAAGGGAGGGACTGTAAAATAATTTCATATATTGCAGAGATGGCGTCTAAATCCTTGAAATTGAGCAATATTTTTTCCAGCATGGACGAGGGTGCAAGATGAGGAAAATCGGGCAGGTTCTGTTTAACAAAGATCGTAATTTGAAAATAGTGAAAGAAATATGTAGCTGGAAAGTTAAATTTGGAACGTAATTGTTCATAGGATGTAAAGATGTTGTCTATATAAAGATCTCTAAGCAATTTAATCCCAAATTTTTTCCAGATATTTAAAACTGCATATGTTTGCGAGGGTTGAAAGAGGTGGTTCTCTTGCAAAGGTGCCACAGATAAAAGCTTCTCCATCTTAAAATGCTTTCTACATTGGTTCCATATTCTGAGTGAGTGAAGCACAATTGGGTTATTAGTATATTGCCGATAACTTGCATTTATTGGGGCACAAAGCAGGGAATATAAAGAAGTACCGCAGGATTTTACTTCTATTACGGACCAGGCCTGTGTATGTTCATCTATTTGTGTCCAGGTTTTTATAGCTTTTATGTTTGCTGCCCAGTAATAAAACTGAAAATTGGGTAGAGAAATGCCACCTCATGCCTTAGGTCTTTGTAGGGTCGCTCTTTGGGGATGTTTTGAATTCCAAATAAATTAGGTTATTGTTGACTCTAATTGCTTAAAAAATTATTTACTGATTTATATTTAAATGTTTTGAAATAAAAAAAGCTTAGGAAGAATATTCATCTTAACAACGTTAATTCTTCCAGCTAGAGTGAGATGAAGGGTTGACCATCTATGCAAGTCTTGCTTAATTTTTTCCATGGCGAAATTTTGTTTATAAAGAGCTTTGTGTTTACTTGTGATGTTTACCCCTAGGTATTTAAACTGATCTGCAATGATAAAAGGTAGAGTGTCTAATCTAATATTATATGCTTGAGAATTCACTGGAAAGAGTACACTTTTATTCAGATTAATTCTGAGACCAGAAATCTTTTGAAATTCTGTAAGTACTGTTTAGACTGCAGGAGCAGAATTTTGTGGGTCTGATATATACAGTACCATATCATCTGCATATAGAGAAATTTTCTGTTCCAGTCCTTCTCTGATAATCCCCTTTATCTGATCAGCATTTTGACAGTGAACTGCCAGTGGTTCAATGGCGATTGCAAATAGCAGTGCTGACAAGGGGCATCCTTGTCTGGTACCACGTTCTAGTTTAAAGTAGTCTAAACAAATGTTGTTAATACAAACTGAAGCTTCTGGATGGGTATAAAGTAGTTTGATCCATGCACAAATGTTTGGACCAAACCCAAATTTCTCTAATGTAGTGAAAAGGTATTTCCGTTCAATCATGTCAAATGCTTTTTCTGCATCCAATGATATTATTTCTGGGGTGTTTGACTTTGTTGGTGAGTATATTACATTAAACAGGCATTGAAGATTGGAAGATAAGTGTCGACCCTTGATAAATCCAGTTTGATCTTGTGATAGTACCGAAGGCAGCATAATTTAGAGTCATCAATTAACCTACCTTACTCTAATCTTTGGAATGTATTGGGAAAAATCAGAGGACCTGGAGGAAAACCCATGTAAACACTTGCAGAAAAAGCAATGTCAGCTACTGTTACAGAAAGTAAAAAGTGAAACTTGTGTTAAACCAAGTGGCTTTCTTTACAACTGTTGCCAGTCAAAGATGGTGACAAAATAAGGTGCTGTATGTTAGTTCCAAAATAAAATCCATAAACCACTGTTTTAAAACATTCATATTTGCCAGACATTCACAAGGCTCAGCATCCAATTGTGCTTTGAAGCTCTAAGCAGGCTGCTTTAATGATATAATATGCAATGTGTCAGCAACAGCATAGAAAGGAGATGTGCAGATATCGTGGCTGCTAAAACATCATACTAAATTGCTAAAAGCAAATTACAGAAAAACTAAATCTATGGTAACTGCCGTGTTTAACAATACAGGGGGGTGTCCATTAATACAAGAAAGAAAAAAATGAGGCTAATGTAGTGAAATACAGCAGAGGTTCGAATGGTACAACAGTTTAGTCTTTAATTACAAGCACATAACTGTCGTTAACACCAGTCTGGTTCTATGGTCAATTCTATACATAACCAATAGAAATGTCTGATCACTTACTTATTATGAGGTGCATGTATATGTTTATTCCAAAATAAAATATATGACCTACATATTTAAACTTTCACATTACCCAGATATTCATGAGACCTACAAACCTGAAAAATGGACTGTTGACAAACAAGACTTAAGATGTTCATTGATACCAATGCAGCTTGTGTGGCTGTGAGAGGAAAACACAGAGAAAAACTATCAGGCAAAGTCAGCAACTGGGGGTAAGATTCAAAATCACGAAGCTGAATATTGAGAAAACATCACTAAGCACTACACCTCGTCACCCCTTTTGAGAATATATTTATACAGTATTAATCTTTGAATAATTGTTTCTCTACTATCAGAAAGATTATATGTAGAATAATTTTTCCAAAACAAATTCAAGATTAACCAAGCAGATTATTTCTCTACACTCAGAAACAGATTACATCTTGAATCTTTCTTCCAAAACAAATTCAAGATTAACAAAGCAAATTACCTCTCTACAGTCAGAGATACTACAGCTTGAACCTTTCTTCCAAAAGAAATTTAGGATTAGCAAAGAAGATTATTTCTCTACAATCAAAGATCAATTATAGCTTGAATCTTTCTTCCAAAACAA
>JANRMT010062791.1:90517608-90543972 GCA_026402145.1 Polypterus bichir lapradei | reverse complement strand
ACGTGAACTGACGCAGTGCACAGACAAAAAGCAACAGTTCCAAAGAGTGCTGAACAAAAACCGAATTACACAATTGAAAAGGCAGCAAAAAAATATGAAGCGTCTGATACATACAAGCATATTATTCATAACTGCAGCTACTGCAGAAACAAAGCACACGGTGGAAAAAGTGAATGTCCCGCTAAAGGAAGACAGTGTTAAAAAAAAAACCCGTACATGCAGTGTGTCAGGTCTCAGATAAAGAAGAAGACGAGCTGTTTATTGATGCAGTAAGAAACTAATCTTTTTCATAGCTTCTTTAACACACTACGTCTCCGCTGCGGTACGCGGGTATATATAAGTAGCCAAGTTTCCATCCAGTTTTTTGCGACGTTTTGTTATCGACAAACAGAATATACGTAAAAAAAATGTGCGAAATTTGCTGTCTCCAGCCTGTTTCCATCCAACTGGCTTTTTATCGATAAAATGGTGTGCGTGATGACGTCATCCCCCCCCAAAACGAACTGTCGCATAAGTTTTGTTGTATCGCGAAAAAAATCTGCCCTTGAGCCGTTTCCATACATAATTTTGTGTATGTCGCAAATGATCTACCTTTTGTTTTTCACGTTACACCTCCTCTACTAAACAATGAAATGGAGAGATTATTTAGACAATTTTTTTAAATTTGCCAGCTTACTGTTATTTCAGTTACACAAATAATTGGAATTGTACATAATATCCGAAGATGACAGCAGAATGAAGCAGTTGCTTGTCTGATAGCCCTAGAGCTCGAAGAAAGTACCCCAGTGTGACGGAACCCACGGGTATGGGAGAGACAACGGAATAAGACCTTCTGGGAGGAGGTGGTGGAGAGACACTTCACAGAAAATCTCTGGCTGCAACATTTTAGAATGACACGGCCGACTTTTGAGATGTTGTGTGGATTCATCAGTCCTGATGTTGCGCCCATCACAGGTTGCCACAGACCACCTGTTCCAACCCAAAAGCAGATTGCCATCGCCCTTTACAAGCTGGCAACTTGCGCTGAGTATAGAGTAGTTGGAGAAACTTTCGGGGTTAGTAAAACTACCGTCCGTCGATGTGTATATGCTGTGTGCACCGCTATTAAAGAAAAATTAATGCAGCGTTATATCAGACTTCCGACTGTAGCAGAGGCCAATGAAATTGCATACCGCAATTCCTTGGTGCATCTTGTGCCACAGATTTATGGTGCGCTGGATGGCACGCATGTGCCTATTCTTCCCCCGACGGAAGGCTACCGCGATTACATTAATCGCAAAGAGTGGCCATCTATTGTTCTCCAGGCCCTTGTTGATGACAGGTGCATGATACGAGACATTTGCGTTGGCACTCCTTGAAGTGCCCATGATGCAGCTGTGTTTGCAGCATTAGATCTGTACAGGTGAGCCCACCTTTCAACATCCCTTCTCAGTACGATAACAACTGAATTAGTACTGTAACCTGCTTCCCTTAATGTTTTTAATTAAAACTGAAATTTGAATTAATACAAAATAACGACGTTTAATCAAAAAAAACTAAAGTTAATATTAACGAGAGAATTTCTCATATATGCCAAAACATCTGCCATTTAATAATAAGAAAAACATGTTTAGATAATGAAACACACGGTTTATTAAATATTTTGACTGGCACAGTAAATTACTTTTGCGGTTTTTGTATTATTTAGACATCCTGAGAGACACCCCCAGGCTACAGTTGATGTGGAGGGAGTTCAGGTACCCCTTTTAGTAGCAGGAGACCCAGCCTATCCGCTACTGCATTGGCTCATCACGAGAAATAACGAGTCTCTTCATCAGACCATGCGAACCGCTCCGCTATTCTCGTTTTGATTGCACGTGATGAAAATGTATCATGTGACACATTTATTTGCGTTAAAGCCCTTTTTTTCCGACAAAAAGTGTTTCCAATGTAGTTTTTGCGACATCTGAAGTATCGATATGGAATTTATGCGCTAAAGTTAAACGGAAAAATATGTCGACATGTACAACATTTTATCGATAATTAGCATTTCCATCAGCTTAAATTTGAAGCGCTAAATATTTTTTCGCAAAAACTCCTTGGATGGAAACCTGGTTTATGTATATATATACCCCGATCTACATACTCGAATAATGAATACTTTATTCGCAATCAATGATTGTTTTGGTAAAGCCATACACAGTGTATTCATTAGATGAACGGTAAAAAAGTAAGAGCGAGGGGAGGGTGACTTATTGAGGCATGCAGGCAAAACCACAATAGCACGCGGGCTCGATGAACGAAAAAATATATCTTTTCAAGTTCTATTTAGTCCATATGTGTCAAACTCAAGGGCCACGGGCCACATCCGGCCCGGCGTGTAATTATATCCGGCCCGCGAGATCATTTTATATACTGTATTATTGTTATTAATGGCCCGGGTATATGAAGCGCTGGCAACAGAATAAACTACAGATCCCATAATGCAGCGCTTCAGCTGCCTTGCCGAACACTTACCGCGTTAATCAAGTCTAGCTTATGGTGCAAGTTATTGTGAAGCTAGCCCACACGATGCCGAAGAGAAAAGGTGATTCTGAACATAGAGCCTTTAAAAACCGATGGGAGGCTGAGTATTGCCGGTAAACCCGTGTGTCTCATTTGTGGAGCTAATGTGGCTGTAATTACAGAATTTAATCTAAGATGGCACAATGAGACAAAACATCAAGATAACCTGAAAGACCTGAATGCAATGCAGAAGATACAGAAAGCAGAAGAATTAAATAAGAATCTGACACTTCAGCGGACGTTTTTACCCGTGCACAATCACAAAGTGATTTCAAGTGAAGCTGCTTTTATGGGAGACACAAATGCACCAGTGCAACTTGCCCCACTTTCCCTGTTGCCAAGTAATGTTGAACCAAGTCGTCACTACGGTGTTCCCAAATACGCACTTTGCTGATAAACTGAGCGCACGGCGCTTTAGTGACTTTGAAGAACAAAAAAAGTCCGTCTACATGCGGCTCGAACCTTGTGCATGTTTGGTAGCACATATCTGTGTGAGAAGCTCTTCTCAGTGATAAAGACTAACAAAACAGCACACAGGAGTCGCCTCACTGATGAGCACCTGCAGTCCATCCTGAGAATCTCCACAACACAGAACCTCACACCAAACATAAACGAACTTGTTGCCAAAAAAAGATGCCAGGCGTCCAGCTCTAAAATGACATATGAGCAAAGACAACTGAATGATTTGATTTGTTATTGCTGAAAGGAACACATTTTATTTATATTTCCAGGTTTTGTTATGCAGCATGTTCATATTTGAATTTGTATAATTTTGACAGGATATATTTTTATGGAGAGCAAAATCTTTTGGGATATTTAAAATCTAAGTTTATTTTTTATATAAAATTACATAAGAGTAAAGAAATTTGAATGTTTGTTCTTTTAACGTTTACTTTATTTCTAACTTGTATAATTTAGACAGGATATATTTTTATGGAGAGCAAAATATTATAAGTTGTTTAAGGTTTGAGTTGATTTATTCAGGAATAATATTCCTGTCTGTTTTTACCATTCCTACCAAAGATATTTCTGTCGACTAAATAAAAATTCCTTCTATTTAAAATTTAAATAGAACTTGAACAAATACGATAGTTCATAATATCCACGCAGACTTGCACGTAAGAGCGGGAGTTATCCGTTTTAACAAGCAGCGTATTGCACTGATACGAAATAGCTGTGTGTGTATATATGTAGATATGTATGTATATGTATATATATGTTTATATATGTGTGTGTGTATGTGTATATATATATGTATTTGTGTATATATATGTGTGTGTATGTATGTATGTATGTATGTGTGTATGTATATGTATGTGTATATGTAGATATATATGTATGTATATATGTGTGTGTGTATATATATATATGTGTATATGTATAGATATGTTTATGTGTGTGTGTGTAAATATATATATATATTTATATATTTATATATATATGACAGCAACACTCATCACTCACAACAGTGACAAAACAATTACATTGACAATCATGTTACGTTATTTTCAAAATGTTTCCTTTTCTTTTTCATTGCTTCTTTAACACACTACTTCTCCGCTGCGAAGCGCGGGTATTTTGCTAGTACTGTGATAAAAGGACATCATCAGGTCTTGTCTACTTTAAATATTTTAAATTTATGGAGGAGAAATAAGTTCTGATTGCATTTAGAGAATTTTTTTTTGTATTTGCATTCCAGTTAAGATTGTTATCTAAGTTAGTTCCTAATTATTTATATTAATTCGCCATTTCTAACTCCTCCACTAAAATAGCAATGGATGAACATACAGATTTCTGCCTTTTAAAATCGAATATCATTTGTTTGGTCTTTTTTACATTCAGAGTGAGACCAATTTTAATGCACCAGTTTACCATGCAGCAGTGATATTTCAGTTCTGATATGAATTGTAGTTTTAGTTTTTATTTTATTTTATAAAATAATTTTTTATTTAGTTTTCAGTGTAGCCAACAATTTTTATTTTTATTTAGTACTGTGTTTAAAATTTTTGTTTTTATTTTATTTAGTTCTGACTTTTTTATATAATATTAGTACAATTTTAGTTTTTTTTCTGTTGCAAGACCACAAATGCTGGCCTACACATATTTCAAAGCAAGTTATGTTTCAGTCAACAAAATACACTCACAGTTCATAATACTGTTAAACACAGCTTGACTATTAATGACCAAACAGATTAAGTGGCCTAATGAGTATAGTCAGCAAGATCAAATGTTTCAACCCAAGAAACCAGTCTGTGCAAGCACGTTGCTGTTTGAGAGATTTGTTCATGTTGCAACGATGGCCATTGCACAGAAAGCCACACAATGAAAACATTCACTTGATGAGCGCTTGTAATGCAGGTGCTTGACAAAGTCCTCGACCACTGGCGCCATCAGACTGTATGTTGACAATTTTTTGCTGCCAGTACTGAAGCAGTGACGTGCGGTGAGGTTCATGGCTGGTGAGGCACCGACTCCTTCAGAATCAGATTTACAAATATATAAACCCATATCTTATTGACTATTCAATTGGCAGCATACACATTGACTACTGGTTATGTTTTATATTCATATCTCATCAGCATTCTTTACACACACGTAGGTAAGGTACCTATTTTACTAAGAAGGAATGTTATATTCATAGCGTAAAGAGAGAGCATTTGCTCTGCACCCTCCATGTGTTCTAAATTTGCTGTTGCAGTTTCACAGTTCGTACTCATTCAATACAAATAAAAATATATAGAGGTGTGCAAAAAAAACAGATTTCATTTTGACCTTAATTGAAATATTTAGTTGTGTTTAAAAGCTTTTAATTCTGCTTCTTTAATCAATTTTGATACAGACTGTTCAACAAAAGGATGAGAAGAAAAACAAACAAATATTTTATTTAAGGTCAAAATTTAGTTTTTAAATATTGGATATTTTTTTGTCTGATCCCATTTTTTATAAAATTAAAAAAAGTCTATGGTCTTACCTTTATTTGTAAATGAAGTCCATGCACCTATCCTTCTCCTTTAGTTATAAAAGTCTTAATCTTCCATTTTGGCAGTCAGTTGTAAAGAAAAAAAATAAAAATAAACAGACCGCTGCAATGCACTTGACTTTCTAATATCACTAACTGATTAGCTCTTTGAGCCTCTATGTAGAAGAACAGCAGCAACGAGCAACTGTTGGGCACACATCCGCCCCCTTTAGTGGGGCACAGTACTGTCTGCCTTACCTTGTGCCTTTTCACTGCAGTTTAATGTCCGATCAGCAAGACTAAATATGTCACACACATTTACTAAAGACATTAGGCAGACTGTGGAAAGTCAGGTGTATAATAAACATGTCTGCAAACATTATATTGGCGTCATACAGAGAGACAGCAACAGGCATGCGCCAAACCTAATGTGTGAGGGAGAGCGCAGTCCAAGGTGAGGTGAGGCTACCGCACCTTGCATTTCTCCCCTGTATTTGATCATGAAATGTGCAAATTTAGCAATTTTGACTAAACAAATTATCAAAATTATTGGAATTATACAGAAAACAAATTTATAGCACAAACCAGTGGAAAAATGTATTTTATGTCATTTATTATTAGTTTTTATTTTTTACTTTTCATGCCTCCCCTAATCGCACGTCCCTGTTATGAAGTGCAGTCATGGTGCCAAAGTAGTACTGGACTTCCACTAAGTACTGATCCAGTTTGTCCTGCACTGAAACTCTGAGACTCTTTTCTTCTTCTTGCATGCTACATTTGCTTTTATTATCATCTGCTCTGTAATTAAAGTATTTCCACATGTTACTTTCTCGGTTTCTACTCGCAAACATCTGTGCAAAACTCGCCTTCATCAACCACACATGCTTACTGGTTCAACCCGATAAACCAAATGTGCTCAACAAACAAACTACGGTCCTTTACGGATGTTGCGCCACGTGACTAGTTAGCCCAAGGTAGAAGATCACTGCACAGTAAACAGTGCAATGTAACTGAACGCTCAAGGCGACTGAACCGGATTGAACAAAAATGCTATTGCTGTTTTATTTTCTTTTTTACTCTTTTTTCTTTCTCGTTTTAGTTCGTTCACATATCACTATTTTTTATTTATATCTAGTTTTAGTTTCTCTGTTTGCCTTAATTTCAGTTCTTGTAAAACGAAAAACAATATTTTTAGTTCTAGTTCTCCTTTTCGTTATGAAAATATCACTGCCATGCAGTCCACCTGATTTAGATAGTGGCTTTCATCCTCCCCAGATTTGTGTCCTATAAGCATGGTGTCATCAGCATACTTGATAATGGAACAGTGGTAATTGTTCTGTCTCAGGTCACTTGTGCATAGAGTAAATAGTAATGGTGATAAGAACATGTTTGAATGAATGCCTTTTGGAAAAGTGTCCTGTACTTTGACGGTCTGTGAATGACTTAAAAGAAAGTTTTGAATCCATAATGTGATAAATGGGTTTCCCAATCAGTATGTGAGGCTGTATGGTATTGAATGCTGAAGAAAAATCCAAATATAGTACATTGACATCTGAACCAGGAAGATTAAGAAAAGTGTAGATTTGATGCAAGGTAATAAGTAGAGCATCTTCAACCCTTCTGTTTGCACAGTAAACAAATTGGTGGTTATCTTGAAAAGACTTTGTCATTAAAATGTTTTTCACCAAACGTTCAAAGCATTTCATTGGAATAGAGTGCCCCAATAAATGCAACTTATCGGCAGTATACTAATAACCCAATTGTGCTTCACTCACTCAGAATATGGAACCAATGTAGAAAGCATTTTAAGATGGGGAATTTTTTATCAGTGGCACCTCTGCAAGAGAACCACCTCTTTCAACCTTCGCAAACATATGCAGTTTTTAATATCTGGAAAGAATTTGGGATTAACTTGTTTAGAGATCTTTATACAGACAACGTCATTGCATCCTATGAACAATTATTATCTAAATTTAAACATACCAGCTACACATTTCTTTCACTATCTTCAAATTAGGAACTTTGTTAAAAAGAACCTGCCCAATTTTCCTCATCTTGCACCCTCGTCCACGCTGGAAAAAATATTGCTCAATTTCAAGGACTCAGACACCATCTCTGCAATATATAAAATTATTCTACAGTCCCTCCCCTTCAAAGATCCAAGAGGACATTGGGAAAAAGATCTCTCAATTAATATCTCAGAAAAGGAGTGGAAAATAGCAATGCAGAGAATTCACTCAAGCTGCATATGCGCAAAGCATACGATTATTCAACTCAAAATTATACAGTCCATCCAGAAAGTATTCACAGCGCATCACTTTATCCACATTTTGTTATGTTACAGCCTTATTCCAAAATTGATTAAATTCATTTTTTTCCTCAGAATTCTACACACAACACCCCATAATGACAATGTGAAAAAAGTTTACTTAAGGTTTTTGCAAATTTATTAAAAATAAAAAAAACTGAGAAATCACATGTACATAAGTATTCACAGCCTTTGCTCAATACTTTGTCGATGCACCTTTGGCAGCAATTACAGCCTCAAGTCTTTTTAAATAGCATGCCACAATCTTGCCACACCTATCCTTGGCCAGTTTCGCCCATTTCTCTTTGCAGCACCTCTCAAGCTCCATCAGGTTGGATGGGAAGCGTTGGTGCACAGCCATTTTAAGATCTCTCCAGAGATGTTTAATCGGATTCAAGTCTGGGCTCTGGCTGGGCCACTCAAGGACATTCACAGAGTTGTCCTGAAGACACTCCTTTGATATCATGGCTGTGTGCTTAGGGTCATTGTCCTGCTGAAAGATGAACCACCGCCCCAGTCTGAGGTCAAGAGCGCTCTGGAGCAGGTTTTCTTCCAGGATGTCTCTATACATTGCTGCAGTCATCTTTGCCTTTATCCTGACTAGTCTCCCAGTTCCTGCCGCTGATAAACATCCCGACAGCATGATGCTGCCACCACCATGCTTCACTGTAGGGATGGTATTGGCCTGGTGATGAGCGGTGCCTGGTTTCCTCCAAATGTGACACCTGGCATTCACACCAAAGAGTTCAATCTTTGTCTCATCAGACCAGAGAATTATGTTTCTCATGGTCTGAGAGTCCTTCAGGTGCCTTTTGGCAAACTCCAGGTGGGCTGCCATGTGCCTTTTACTAAGGAGTGGCTTCCATCTGGCCACTCTACCATACAGGCCTGATTGGTGGATTGCTGCAGAGATGGTTGTCCTTCTGGAAGGTTCTCCTCCCTCCACAGAGTACCTCTGGAGCTCTGACAGTGTGACCATCGGGTTCTTGGTCACCTCCCTGACTAAGGCCCTTCTCCCCCGATCTTTCAGTTTAGATGACCAACCAACTCTAGGAAGAGTCCTGGTGGTTTCGAAATTCTTCCACTTACGGATCATGGAGGCCACTGTGCTCATTGGGAACTTCAAAGCAGCAGAAATTTTTCTGTAACATTCTCCAGATTTGTGCCTCGAGACAATCCTGTCTTGGAGGTCTACAGACAATTCCTTTGACGTCATGCTTGGTTTGTGCTCTGACATGAACTGTCAACTGTGGGACCTTATATAGACAGGTGTGTGCCTTTCCAAATCATGTCCAATCAACTGAATTTACCACAGGTGGACTCCAATTAAGCTGCAGAAACATCTCAAGGATGATCAGGGGAAACAGGATGCACCTAAGTTCAATTTTGAGCTTCATTGGAAAGGCTATGAATACTTATGTACATGTGCTTTCTCAATATTTTTTACTTTTAATAAATTTGCAAAAACCTCAAGTAAACTTTTTTCACGTTGTCATTATGGGGTGTTGTGTGTAGAATTCTGAGGAAAAAAATGAATTTAATCCATTTTGGAATAAGGCTGTAACATAACAAAATGTGGAAAAAGTGATGTGCTGTGAATACTTTCCGGATGCACTGTATATCGAGCACATCAGTCTTGCCTAAAACTCACCAAAATGTTTCCAGGGCAAGATCCAACCTGCGAACGCTGCAATCAAGTCCCAGCCTCACTGGGTCAAATGTTTTGGGCCTGCACCAAATTAACGTCATTCTGGACCAAAATTTTTAATTACCTTTCAGACAGCCTTGGTGTCACAATCGCTCCTAATCCACTAACAGCTGTGTTTGGTGTTCTTCCAGATGGGTTTAAAGTGGAGAAGGACAAACAAACTGTGATTGCATTCACTACACTTTTGGCATGCTTATTTTGCTAAACTGGAAGAATCCTAACTCTCCTCTTTTAAGTCAGTGGGAAACCGATGTTTTATACTATTTAAAATTGGAAAAAATCAAATACTCAGTTAGAGGATCTGTACAGATTTTTTTAAAACATGGCAGGATCTAATCAGCAATATTTTAGAATAAGCTCTTAAAACACAGAGGAAGCAGTTGTTTCTGTATTTCTTTTTCTTCTCCATTCATCTCTTTTGGATTATCAAACTCATCAATTTATGTATGTTTACAAGCCTTAAGTTTTACTCTGTTGGCCTTGCTCTCTCTCTCTCAGGGGTGGGGGTCGATTTGCTCTCAATCCTACATTTTATAAAAATTGATTGATTTGTATGGAATGATTGCAATAAAATTAATAAAATTTCGAAAAAAAAAGGAATAGAGTGCCACACTGGTTTGTAGTCAGTTTCATCATGCAATATGGCATATGCAGATACATAGCTGATATCCAAATATGCAGCAACAGCAGACAACGTAATTTGTTGGTCTTCTCTGATTATGGAATTTACCTGTGGATATGGACTGTTGTGTGCAATGTTGATGGCTGACCAGGTCAAGCTTCATCAGTAACACTTGTTTTTCCCGTTTAAAACCCATGCCTTTTTACCCATCCATAAACATTTTGTTGATTTATGTTATTTTCACACAATTTCATCAGGTTTCACTCTCTCTGTCCAAAGAAATCTCACAACGGTGTGTTTGGTGCAATCCTGCAGCAAAGTGTCCATGTTCATTTGACCTCTGCTTCAACTAGACTAATGCCTGAGCACTGCATTGTGCATGTTTCAAAATGCCCATTGACCATCATGATGTACTGCATGAGCTTCTGTCCATTGCAGTTATCGCATAATTTACAAATTGTCTTTACTGTTTTACTTTTTGATTTACCTTTGAAATGTATTCGTCCCTGTGGAAATATTAAACTTACTAAAATAAATTCACTACATTTAGGCATGAAATTATGTAAAAGTAAACACTAAAAAAAGAACAACTACACATTGATTAGAGTATTAAAATATTCCTATTTGTTACACAAAAAAAGTGTTCAGAATGTCATCTAAGTGGATGATTGATTTTGCAACCTAATTGATTCAGTTATATGGGACTTTCAATTACACACCCACACTCACTAACTCAGGGCCAGTATGTGAGATGATGTGAGATGTTTAGGATGTGAGGGTAAGCAAGAGTATTCAGAGAAAATTCACACTGTCACAAAAACAACATGCATACTCTACATGGTGACATCAATTAAAAAACAATAAGAAATACATGTCTTTCATGGTAGGGGAGCGGTAGGTACTATGATTTACTATTGATTGTATACTCTTGCATAGTCAATTGATCTCTGTCACATTATTGTAATGTATTTTAAAAAAAATCAATAAAATAAGTTTTGAAGAAACATTAGAAAATGTAGTATTTTCACAAACTTAATAAAAAATTCCATGCAATTCCTCACTGTTGCAGTAAAAAAGTGTAAAATCATTACAAATGTGTGTATCCTGGTGGACTTTGCTTTTCTTCAGTATTTAACACAAGAATTACAAAAGCTTACGAGAAAACTCGTAAATCCGGCCCAACTTAAATCCACTCGCACGTCTCCATTCTGCGTCTTTTGTCTTGTAAATGTGTTGAAAATCCCAAGGAGCAAGAAGCTTGCTATACCACCCAACCCCCCAAAAAGAAAAAATATATACATTTAATTTGAGTCTGTAAATGCGCTGTAAATGTATGGTACTTAGATGTTTGATGGCAGAACTCGTCCTGTATACAAATGGTGTCATCTTTCGCCTTTACACCTGGTGCAGTTGCGTTGTTCTTATCTGTGAGTGGACATTTCTTGCAGGGAGGGCTTCTGTTCTCTTTCTCCGATCTGAGTTCACCTCTATTATAGCTCGTCTTTATTTGAAAACAGCAGTGTCAGATTGGGGCGAGCGTGAACGCAACTGAGTGCATAAAATTGAATATAAAAAAAAACGCTAACCTTTACAAGTACCATACATTTACAGCGGCGGTTACAGACTCAAATCAAATGCTTGTTTTTATTGTATAATAGTAAGAATAAGAACAGCTCGCTACTCAAAACGTTTATTTTGGGACACGTTAAGACTCTAACCCAGGACCTTCTGATTAGGAGTCAGCAGCTCTAACCGCTGTACTACCAAAGAAATCGGGATAACAAGCAACACTAACCTGATTTCTTTTTCTTTGGTTATAGTCTTGGGGGGGGGGGGGGGGGGGGGGTGCATTTGTTCTGTTATACTTATATCTTTTGTGAAAGTGTTTATTTGGACTTCAGTCTTCATACATTATACACTCCATATCCACATTTTGTCGTTAGTACTAAAACATGGAAAAAGTTTGTCTTTTAGGTATGTGTTCAACATTTCCTGTCATCCTAAAAATACACAGATCTTTGTAAATATGGAACACACGTGAAATGCATGTGTTCCGAATAACAACATATTTTTTTAGCCTAGGTACCCGACTCCCCGATAAACAAGGCTTCAGTTGGGAAAGGTTTTTGCAGTTTCTCCGGCGGTGTTGGGATGGTATACCAGGCTGCTTGCTGCTTGGGATCATCGACACATTTACAAGACAAAAGACACAGAATGGAGACGTGCGAGTGGATTTAAGGTGGGCCTGATTTACAAGTTTTCTCGTAAGCTTTGGTAATTCTAGTGTTAAACCACACTTTTTTTTCAGCTGACATTTACAAATCACTTACAGCAGTGGTTCTTAAACTGAGTTTTGCTATATTAGTGTTTTTCCAAGTGTGGAGAATGAACTACAGGTGAACATATACTTCAGATTCTGATTGTGTTTATCAAAGTGAATGTCATCCTCAGAGATGAAAAAATGTGCTAGAGATTGTACAGATAATGCACAAGCAATGATTGGCAAACAGAGAAGGAGTTGCATAGAGACTGGATATCCCAGATATGAAGTTTACATACTAGGGTATCCATCGGTATGCCTTCACTGTCAATAAAATGACCAAGGAATTAAAATCTGTGCTAGACTCTGCTATTAAGGTTGTGAATTTTATCAAAGTGTAACAAGTGAATTAACAACTCTTCATTGTGGTATGTAATGAAGAGAACATATGAAACATTTTGCTACATTCTTAATTGATATACTTATCAAGGGGGTTAAAGTGATCACAAGGCTCTATGAACTCCATTATTTCTATTTAAGCACCAATACACTATTTGGTTAATTATGTTTTCACCTTTGAATGAATGAAACGTGAGACTGCAGGGAATCTCTTTGTCCGTTTTTGACAAGGTTTCTGCTATGAAGAAAAAGCTGAAACTTTTTGCTAATGATGTCAAAGCAAGCAATATCTTTGCTATGCAACTTTAGGAAACACATGATGCTGTTTGTCAAGATGTTATGCATCTCTTGTCATTTGAAGAACAAATCTCACAATATTTTCTAGTAAAGGATACAACAAAGTGGATTAAAAACCCCTTAATGGTTGATGTCACTGAAATACCTGGTGATCTGACTTGTGTTGAACAAGATAAGTTGTGTGAGCTTTCTTTTGATGAGACTTCAATGGAAGAATTGGAATGAGCATAACCATTTGGATACTATTTACTACTGCTTAAATTTATGAGAAAGGTTTTCTGCTGTTGTTGCAACCAAGACCGTATTGATGCTGTGACAGTTCTGCATTTAGAGCTTGCTAAACTTGTCCTGAATATGGCACGTCAATGCTCAGCTATACTGTTCCAACCCCTTAACTGAAATGGTACATGCCCAGTGCCATTATTATCTGTGTGCATACTGTATGTGTGATGGAGAGGAAAACACAACGTGCACTGGTCCCCTTTTCTCACAATGATCAATAATGGTATCTTGCTGAAAATGCATTGCCTCTGTTCTGTTATCTTGTTGTGAATACAGACTAACTTTGGAGATGTGTGTGTGCACTCACGTTGGTAATTAACATTTTATGTGGCTTATATGAATTGGTTGCTTATAGGTGGCACCTTCTTATTTGTCCACATTGTCATTTAGTTCACTGGATTAAAACATAAATGTGCACTCAACTGTATTAGCAGGAACTTTGTGATAGATTAGTGTTGATTGTGTGCTGATTGCTTGCTGAAACATGATTTGTATGAAAATGATTGAATAAATGCACATGAGAAAAACATTAAGGCAATATAAAAATGTACTGTTTCATGTATGACTATTCACAGTAAATTTAAAGGTTTTTGTGAGTTGTAGCAAGATATTAATTTTTGGCATGACTTTGTCAAGATTTAGGTATCTAAATGACACGTTTTGGCAGACACAAAATAATGCAGAAAATCAGACAGGAGACACAATTTAATAAAACCAATGAATCTTCATTAGATTTGTCTGAAAACTGAATAGTGCAGTGTTGAGTACTGCTTAACTGATAAACAAAATAGTAATGCTGACTCCTCAGGGAATCAAGAACCCAAGTCTGATTTCCAAATAGATCATTTTCCATTTTGATTTTTCACATTTTAACCCTGTTCATATGGATGCGCCATATCCTATAGAGGTGTCCCATAGGTTACTTAATAACCTGCAAATTATTATGGTTGCATATAGAACAGTGCCCAGTAACAGAGTGTAGTCTCACCTTGTGCTCCACCCTATAGTGCCTATGTCAACTAAAAAATGGACAAATAGATTAAATAGAACAAAGAATGAAAAAGCTAAAACCAGGACATGTCACCTCTTTTGTTGGAGAAAAATCAGCATTGCATAGAACAGTTTTGGTCCAGTGTTGTAAAAACCAAATTGGGGAAATCCTGTTTTAGGATATTTATGCATATAATCAAAACCCAAGTGTGTGTCACTTAAAACATGATAAAAGCATGACTTAATTTAATGATATATTGCAAAAGAGATTAGCTCTAACCAGAATATATTTTACAGCACCTATCTATCCACTGTCCGAAACCACATTTAATCTACTTATATTGCCAGAGTTGGTAGTACTAAATTTTCCCACAGAAGGATGTCAACATATAGTAAAATAGATCGTTTTTGACCCTGTCAGGAAAATATAATTTTCACATGGTCTACAGACTGAAATGAACAACACAAAAAACAAAAGATATTAACAAACAGGTACTTTAGTCAGCCATTTAAAAGGGCACCACACAATCAAGTACATTGCCTACTTGAAAGCCAACATGTGAAAACGTACAATGTCTGTAGCACTGATTGCTGCTCCAGTGTCACTTGAGCTTTTCTTTGAGAAAATCAGTACAATCCAGGCAGGGTGAAGGCAAGGCCACTCTACACCATGTCTCCATTTATAACAGCTGAAAATTAACATAAAATTAAACTAACTGGCCAAGGTAAAAAATATTCAGGGAAAAAAACAAAATGTTTACTTCACTTAACTAAATGTGTGGTCACTCGAGTCATCATTTTATATAGAAATCTTTCAGCAATTTGCCAAAAATCAAATCGATACCAGTGTCACTTACAAAGGTCTGAACCCAAATCCTCTCAAACCAAAAAAAGCTAAATTTAGGTGTGTTGAATCAATTTCTGAAACTGGAATTTCTCTGCCACAAACCATTTCCGTGAGATATCACATTCAATGATAATTGCCCCTTTTGAAAAAAAAAATGCTGTTTTTAAATTATGTTTGTTTTATGACAAAAGCATTTTTCATGGTCAGAATATTATTTGAAGTACATTTTGAGATGAAAAATAGTTTCCTACTTGTTAGTTGCAGTGGAAACAACACAAAATCAGGTATTTGCTACACATCTTTTGCTGCCAATTTAATCAGCAGCATTTTTTTTTCTACAAACTGGAAAGTTTATTTAAGTCCAACATACTTTTTAAACCTGAAGCATGCACAACATTTATAATTACTCAAAGTGAACAATATAAAGCATACTCTGCTACTCCCCTTTTCGAACTGCCACCTTATCGTGGTGGAGGGGTTTGTATGTCCCAATGATCCTAGGAGCTCTGTTGTCCGGGGCTTTATGCCCCTGGTAGGGCCACCCAAGGCAAACTGGTCCTAGGTGAGGGATGAGACAAAGAGCGGTTCAACAAACCTCCTATGAAGAATAAAAAATGTGGACTTCGAAGACCTCCTCAATCCCACTAATATGCCTTCCAACGAGGAAGCAGAGCCTGGGGACTAGGAGGTGGGCTCCCCCATCTCTGGGACTGAGGTCACACAGGTGGTCAAAAAACACCTTGGTAGCAGGGCCCCGGGGGTGGATGAGATATCCCCGGAGTTCCTCAAGGCTCTGGATGTTTTAGGACTGTCTTGGTTGATACGCCTCTTCAACATTGCATGGACATCGGGGACAGTGCCTCTGGATTGGCAGACCGGGGTGGTGGTCACCCTCTTTAAGATGAGGGACTGGAGGGGGTGTTCCAACTACAGAGGGATCACACTCCTCAGCCTCCCTGGAAAAGTCTATTCGGGGGTCCTGGAGAGGAGGGTCCATCAGATAGTCGAACCTCAGATTCAGGAGGAACAGTGTGGTTTTCGTCCTGGTCGCGGAACAGTGGACCAGCTCTACACACTTAGCAGGGTCCTGAAGGGTGCATGGGAGTTTGCCGAATCAGTCTACATGTGTTTTGTGGACTTGGAAAAAGCGTTCGACCGTGTCCCTTAGGGAATCCTGTGGGGGGTACTCTGAAAGTATGGGGTACCGGACCCCCTAATAAGGGCTGTTCAGTCCCTGTACAACCAGTGTCAGAGCTTGGTCCGCATTGCCAGCAGTAAGTCGAACCCGTTTCCAGTGAGAGTTGGACTCCGCCGGGGCTGCCCTTTGTCACCAATTCTGTTCATAACTTTTATGGACTGAATTTCTAGGCACAGCCAGGGTGATGAAGGGGTCAGGTTTGGTGGACTCAAGATTGGGTCACTGCTTTTTGCAGATGATGTTTTCATGTTTGCTTCAACAGGCCGTGATCTTCAGTTCTCTCTGGATCGGTTTGCAGCTGAGTGTGAAGTGGCTGGGTTGGGAATCAGCACCTCCAAATCCGAGACTGTGGTCCTCAGCCGGAAAAGGGTTGAATGCCCTCTCGGGGCTGGGAGCGAGATCCTGCCCCAAGTGGAGGAGTTCAAGTATCTCGGGTCTTGTTCAATTGTGAGGGAAGAATGGAGCGGGAGATCGACAGGCAGATCGGTGCGGTGTCCGCAGTGATGCGGCCTCTGCATCGGTTTGTTGTGGTGAAAAAGGAGCTGAGCCGTAAGGCTCTCAATTTACCAGTCGATCTATGTTCCTACCCTCACCTATGGTCATGAGCTATGGGTAGTGACCGAAAGAACAAGATCACGAATACAAGCAGCTGAAATGAGTTTCCTCCACAGGGTGCCTGGGCTTTCCCTTAAAGATAGGTGAGAAGCTCAGTCATCCGGGAGGGGCTCAGAGTAGAGCCGCTGCTCCTCTGCATCGAGAGTAGTCAGATGAGGTGGCTCTGGCATCTGATCAGGATGCCTCCTGGACGCCTCCCTGGTGAGATGTTCTGGGCACGTCTAACCGGGAGGAGGCCCCAGGACATACTGGAGGGACTATGTCTCCCGGCTGGCCTGGAAACGCCTCGGGATTCCCCCAGAAGGGCTAGAAGAAGTGGCAGAGGGAGAGGGAAGTCTGGGCAACTCTGCTCAACCTGCCGCCCCCGCTACCCGATCTTGGAGAAGCGGAAGAGGATGGATGGATGGATACTCTGCTAATCTGATACACTAACAAAAGAAGAAACATGCCTATGAATGAAGTTTAACAACTCTAGTGAGAATATGCATCAATAAAAGCTTTGAACACTGACATATGGCAATGAAATTCTAGAAAGAGACACAATAGGATAGTATTTTATGTAAAAAGAGTGTTTCATTTCAGAATCATTCATTATTGCACATAGTGATGATTTTCAGCTAGAAGACTGAATTAATATGTATCTCCCAGAATTGGTGATAGTTTCTCATCTTTTACTGCCGCCTGCAATCTTATTTGATGTGCAATCAACTGAAAGCCACAACAAATCACAACTCATTCCTCAAATAATCCTCTCACTTGCTGGGAAAAGTGTGTTTGTAGTAACAAGGCAAAGAGTTCAGTGGCAGTAATTAGTGACTATATTAGTGGTTTTACTATTTCTTTGAAAGAAAAAGAACTGATACCTACATGAGATAAAACAGCATGTGCATGGTCATTAATGGGAGATTGCCTAATGTGCCATACTGCTGGATAAGGCAGCTACACAATACAGTTAAAAATACAGTTCATAAAAGAAATACGTTGCATCTTTGTATACATAAAGCCACTCTTTATTTTATCTTAGTCCTTAGCCAGAAACCCATAAATTTCTTTTCACTATCATCCACATGAAGCAAGTTACTAAATGAATTTGCTTTCAGGACCTACATTAATAATTTATATACATACTAGTCTCATTCTGAACATCTACTAAGTACAAAAAAATAGTGTCATCAGATTTTTTTTTGAAGAAGAAAACTGTAGAAGTATTTCAGCACAGTGCTAAAGCAGATAGAAACCCAAGATTTTAATTGCAGTTTCAATACATACCCATCTACAGTAATTATTGTAGGCGATAAGGGGCCACAGGCGCTATTGACTCATAATACACTAAGCACAAGTTCCCAGATTTTTCAACCTTAAAAATGAAAGCCAAAGTTCCCAGAAATACAGTAATTTATATATAAAATAACATTCTCAAACACTAGGAGTCCAATTTAAAGTAGCTGGGAGCCATTGTCTCTCCCTCCAGCATTGGGTGCAAAGAAAAAAAAACAACCAAGGATATAGTACCAGTCCATCAAAGCTCTCATTTATACAGTATACAACTTTTTCTAATAAATCTCCACATATTATTTTAAACTGTTCTTTTCTATACATATTATACAAAAGTAAACATCCTTTATAACAAACACTTCAACCCTTTCCAAAACAGATCCTTCACTGCCTGTGGTAGGCAAGGAAAGAGATAAAACTACAAAAGAAAACCAGGGTTTTTAGTGCATTCTTCCAAAATAATAAAAATGCTAATAATGATGATAAAAAAGAGGACTACAGATAGAAATAACAAATGGCACAGATGAGCAGGACCTCATGCAGCAATGACACATTTATCAGTTACACAAACAACTTAATGAACTTGATAGAGGCCAATTCAAATGTCTTTGTGAAGCCTAAAAATACTATGGCACCTAAACCCTGAATGATAATGGGATATTGCTTATGATTTCTGAGTTATAATGGGACTGTCATGTGTACTGGGAAGATCCCTCAGATTAAGAGGAACACCACCAGTGAATCTGGTACCCTCCATTGATCGCTATAAAACTTGTGCAATGCCTCAGATCATGGGCCAAAGGCTTGCAGAGGTGTGACTTAATTCATAGCCTTCAGCCTATATGAGCATATAATAAATGTAGCTGAAGGCAAAACCACTTTAGCCTCTGCTCTAGTGGAAAGAACTTTTATGAACTAGCAGTGTGGAGAGCAAAGAATCAAAGTGTCAGCAATTTCTTGAATGCTAAAAACTAGTTTCGTTCAATTTTTGTAATTCCCACTTTTGAACTGGAAAGACACAGTACTTAAAATAATGTTGTGTCTTTTTGAGAAAAAAAAGAGGAAAAAAAAAACTGCCTTCAACAAAAAAAAAAAAAAAGCAAGCTTTTTTCCTTGGGTCCCATATTATCATACTGTAAGGGCTATATTCTTGTATGCTGTGCCTTCTGGAATTTTTCACAGGTCTAATGCAAAAGTTGTAGTAAATTACAGTACTTTTCTTAAAGCACATGTAAAAATTGAAACTAGTTATTAACATGTCTGAGCATGGTATGTATGGAATGGTAAATATTTCCTCCTAGGATGCTATAAAATGAGTAATTTTTAAACAACATACAGATATATGCATTTCTTACAGTTGAAAAACATTTTTTAAAACATTAGTATCATTTACTGTAAGATAACAAAACAGCCTAAATATTACAAATGTAAGATATTAACAGTCAAACAATTTTACAAACTTAGAAATACTAACTTCCCTCTTAAATACAGACTTTAATTTATAATTTGCAACTTTTTGCAGTCTAAATGCAGCACATTTTCAAGGAAGTCTGCTGTGATTTATATTAAGTTATCTTAAAAGGAAAAAAAAAAAAAAAAAGTTCCCTGTTTTCAATTCCCCGCAAAAAGCCACTCTCAACTGGCAAATAATTAAAAAAAAAACAAACTTGAAAAATATATGTGTTAGAAAAAGGTATGGCAGATACTTTCATACAGCATAAATTTATACTTGTAGTCTTCACTGTTGTAATTACAGCTGACATCAGTGAACAGTGAGGTGGGCTTAAGTATCATTATAAGTCACTAGTTTACAGCTTGCAGAGAAAATAAACGGCAGTGAAGAGTATTTACTTCAAACCACATCAAAGATCTGGATCTGGAAGCCAAAAAAGGCTCTTTAATCTCTGACATAGAGCAACGCAAGTTACCAAGTTCCTTAGGTGCACAAAGCTTTATCAGCCTCAGTATGCAACTCCTTAAAATGGTAATGAAGGGGTTTTTCATGGACATAAAATAAAAAGACTTAACAAGCAAATGTCCAAATAGTCAGATGCTTAAATAAAAGTAAAAAGAACAGGGATACCTTTTTATATTCAGCAAGGCCCAAGGGACTCCTGTTGGTGTGTTGAAGGCCGGCAAGAGCTTTTCTCCTAGTTCCACTGCTTTTTTCCTGAATACCTAGTGAAGAACAATATAATCACAGATGAGTACTTCAGCAGTGGGCACTTTTAACAGATCAGGTCTATTTTTACATGTAGATATTACATCATTGCACTAAAATCCATTGTCAAAAATAACATATTTTGTACACCAAATATGAAGATTGCTTATGTTTTGACAATTAAGTTTTGAGTGGAATGTTTGCATAAGTAAACAGATACAGAAGAAGCAAAATAAAGTCATAGTTACTCATTTTGGAAGAACATAAAGAGATTTTTAACAAATAATTGGAGGCCTAAGTTTCCTATTTTACATCTAAAGTACAAAATAAATATGACCAATGCATTTAGGACAAAAATATTTTTTCTGTCACTGAAAATATAGCGCAGGGAGAAAGAAAGACTGCTCCCTAACTCCAACAGTGAATACATTTAACGCAAGTACACTTTGTCTAAGCTCTCAAGTTCATACATATTACAAAAACTTCCTTGTTGGAAAAAAAAAATCTGTTTCAGATGCATAAGAGTATGCCTGTAAGCCAACCAACTCCTTACCTACTGTCTGTCTATCTCAAAAATGTTTACATTTATGAAGAAACAGGATTTCTGGCTTAAAATGATAATCTGCCTCATTTACAAAAACATACAAATCAAATTTCACTAAAATCAACAAAAGAAAAAAGATTACTTCATAAAATGTCATAAAAGATTGGGCTCTGTCTCAGCTGTTTCTTAGTGGACAGTAAAAGCTAATCTGATCTGAAGGTGTTCAATAGGTAAGTTTACATCCCTCTAAACTGCAAATTCTGAATTCTGAAACCAGCTTTATTTTTCTTCAGTTTGTATTTATTTTTATTTTAAACATGTCGGTATGGTCACGTGTCATATAAACAGTAAGGAATGGCACTGGCTACTAGCCCTGAAGAAGTTACTAGAAAAGAGTACTTGTCCTTGGATGAAATCCAGATGCATTTAATACATGATGCAATATAATTAATTGAAAGACCTTTACACACAAGTAGTATAAGCTGAGGTAGGTATTAAGTGTTGATGTCTTTTATTTTTTTGCTTTCCTGCATTTTAATATAACCTACTCATGTATTCACTACAGAGGTTGCCATTACTGTCTCCGTAATGTTGCCCACTTTTTTCAGATATCCAGGCTTCAAAAGCACCAGTGCTTGCTCAGTTGCTTTCCCGTATGAACCATTTAGAAACAATTATTAAAAAATAACCCTACTTTACACACAAGCATACGTCAACAGATTATTTCTGGTATGTGACCATTTTACTGCTTGTAAGAGAAATCATGCAAATGAGAATGGAAGTGTTTTTGAGATTAAATAGTTATTTGTATAAAGGTTAAAGTACCAAGTGACAACAGAGCATACTAGTTATTTACTGCTTGCATTTTTTGATTATACTGAACGCCTTGAACTGTTTTGTTATCATTAGAAAATGGTGCTCTATTACAGATGGTAAAATTATAAAAATAAAACTAAAAAGTACTATAAAACTAGAAAAACCCTGGCTTAATCTCAAACCTGCAGGAAGTGTGGAGAACTTCCTATGTACTTCTTAGGACAGACCCAGAGTATTAAAACCACTGAATCCATCTGTACAGATCTGTTTCAGTATTTATAACAGTGACAGGAGCCTGTACACAAAACATTAACATATCTTAAATGATAAAAAAAAAATAATAATAATCTAAAATTGAATTTATAATAAATCAGACTTTCCACAAGCTATAACACAAATGAGTGTACTGGGATTTTGGTTATTGTAATTTGTTCCAAGCCAATACTGAACCTACTGTAGATGGACTGGAAAACTAGCACAAGTAAATGTGAAAATTGAAACAATGTAGAAGATGAAACTGCATTCCACAAGTTGGGGAATGATATGTGGGTGTTTGTATGGGAGCAGAGCAAGCTACCTAATTTGTGAGAACAGTTTAAGTGTATACTGTGATACCTACACTGTAATTGTTTGATTTTAGCTTGTTGTGTTTATTTATTGATGTTTACTAAACAAGAGACAGTAGTCGTGTAAAAGAGCTTAGAGCAAGTGTTGTAAGGTAATTAAAAAGAATAACATTAATGCAGCATGTCACAATAAAAAAATAAACTCTTTATATCTGGTATAAAAGTATTCAGGGTATGTAACTCAGTTTGAAAAAATGTAAATCGCTGTGAGGTATTTCCACTTAAGATACATGTACACAAATTTCTTAACAGACTCTGTTATTGCTTTACATATAATTCAGGCACCACTGTAAAAATGTATATGCAATTTGCTATGTATCAGGTAAACAGGAACATTATTCTTACACTATTACCATAGTTATTACACCACTTGCACAATATTATACACACTTGTACAATATTATATAAATTAGTTCAAGTATCTCTGTATTAATCCATTACAGAACTCACAAAACTTGTACAAAAACAGGAAGAATTTGCAAACTGTATATATACAGTAACTAAGAAGGGAATCATACCCAGGTCATTGGAGATGTTACAATACCAGAACTAAAAACAGAGCCTTAATTCATGTATTGACTTTTGTATTTCACAAATGTGTATGTATTTATTTATTTTTTAAGTAAATTGGCTTTGTAACAGTTCTTAAATTACTCTCTTCAAACTGAGAAAAAATGTACTGAATTTCGTGAATGGTAAACTATACACCACAGCAATATTAAATTGATATTTGTGTGCTTTTTAAAACTAATTATACAGAAAATCTGATGAACAAAACAAAAATAAAAATGTAAAAATGTGATTAAAAAATAGTTCTTGTCAGGACCCTGCTTCCAGCCTTAGATTCCTTTTTCAGATCATTCTTATAGGAACTCCATAAAATATATTTTGTATTCATGAATGTTGATTAAACCCATAATGAATATCTTCACAGATGCTGCTTTGTAAAGCAAAAATAGGTTATTTAATGCCCGTGTATCACAGAAACCCTTAAGTAATTGCACTAATCAAATTCATTCAAATGCAAGTGCATCATAAACAATACTACTGTTGAAATTAAAAGTAAAGATAGTGATTGAACATTAGACTGGTTTTGGCTGTTGCAACCAGCGACTTTAACTATTTCCAACCTAGAAAACACATGCATGAAAAAATCAAAACATGCTTGGAAAAAGTACTTTCTCTCTATTCAGAAATGTACTTTCTTATGGCCATTGATATATAAAATTTAGTCAATTATTTAAGCTTTAAAAATACTTATATTTAATAAGTAATAAAATATTATTATGTACATAATAGTCCTATCTTGTGATGGGGTATGACAGCAGATGAGGTTTGTCCCCCAAGGTGATGGATGAATGAGGTAATATGAACCAATATATACCAAGGAGAAGGAAAACACTGATTTTAAACTGAAGTAGGTGGAACTTGCTTAACCTGGTAGGGTAGTCCATCTAGGAGAAGGAAAACTCCAATCACAACTAGTGAGGAAGGTAACATGAAAACAACCTTAACTATTTTTTCCAAGAATATGATCTCTATAAAAAAAGGAACTGGGGTATGACATTAACAAGTGCTCTGAAATACAAATGACAGGTATCAGGTCTGGCAGGAGAACAGGTAATGACTCCCAGGTCATAAATAAGAAGAATCATTGTGAAAGAAAAACAGAACCAATAAAAACAGGAATTTGGAATGCGAGAACATTACTAAAAGCAGGGAAATGAGAAAACTTCAAACGAGAAATATAAACAAATTTCAATATCTTGGGCCTGTGTAAAACTTGATGTCAAATGGAGATTTCTGAAGTGAAGATTAAAAAAACGATATATGCAGAGGGAGAAAGGCCACAAAGAGGAGTGTGTGTATTACAGGAGAGAACAGCAGTTAAAAGCAGTATTAAGATAGAGCAATAGGAGTAAAGACGGAGCTGAAGCTTAAAGGAGAACCAATCGACATTATTGTTATACAAGTGCATATGCCAATGACAGGACAAGAAGTAGAGAAGATACATAACAAGACAGGTTGTATTTTGAAAAACAAAAAGGAAAATAATTAAGAAATTATAATAGGAGATTGGAATGCTATAGTAGGAGAGGGCCAAAAAGGAAAGGAGGTTGGATCTTTTGGACCAGGAAGAAGGAATTAAAAGGGAGATGGGCTAGTTGATTTCTGTAGATGAAATAAATTAATGGATGCTAATACATGGTTTAAGCATCAAGAAAGAAGATACAAATGGAGAAAGCTTAGAGACACAGGAAGATTTCAGATTAACTACATTTTGGTAGGATATTGTTATTTAAATAGTATAAAGAATGCTTGTACTCCATCAGGGGCAGAGGGATACATGGACCTTAATCTAGTCATAATTAAGCTATGATTAACACTCAAGAAAATTAAAGTAAATAAAAAAACTGGAGAGATGGGACCTTGAGAAGCTGAAAGAAGAAATGCTGGAGAAATTCCTGTCAGAGGGTGATAAATACCTAAAAGATAAAAGAGTCAACCAAGAGGATAGGTGTGATGAGAAATGGAACCGAATAAAAACAACAATTACAAAAGGATCAAATGACATATGTAAAATTAACAGGAAAAAATTAAGAAACTAAGTATGACAGAGGATGTGATAAGAGAAAGATGAAAGAAAAAATGGAGGAACTGTAGAAAAGAATAAGGTGTGAGGAATCCTAAGCGAGCAAAAAATAAACTGAGAACAATCACAGATTAAGCATTAAATGATGGGATGAACAGTACAAAAGACTTAAATAAGCAATTAGCAATAAGATGCAATATAATAGTACAACAATAAAAATCAAGAGGCACTAGCACAACCATACAAAGTGAAGGAAGGATGGAAAGAATATAATGGGGAACTGTATGATCCACCTTAATAAAAGGATATGTGTCTGTCATAAAAAATTGTACAAGAAAATTTATCAAAAAGAAGAATGGCCAAAAGAATTCAGGGAAGCGGTGCTAATACCAATACTAAAAAGACAAATGCAACAAACTGTGAAGAGTATAGAACAATAACCTTATCATCACATGCATCAAAGTGATAAGGTAATGTTAAAGTTGTTAGCAAGAAGATTAGAAACAAAGGCAGAAAGCTATATGCTGAATGCTATCGCAGTACTGAGGATGCTGAGTGAAAGAAGTCTATAGTATAATACAGTATGTCTGTTTTGTGGATCTGGATAAAGCATTTTAACAAGTAAACTGGGTAAAACTGCTAGGAATATTGAAAGACATAGGAGCAGATTGCAGGACAGAAGACTAATTAGGAACCAATACATGAACCAATCAGCACGAAACCTGCATCTACCAATACTGTATTTTAAATAAATGGTTTCTTCCTAAGGAACAAATGTGGATGTCCTCGCTTTCTACTAGCACAAATGTGTTCATTTTCGAGTGCTAAACGGTGCTCTATCCAATTATTCTTTGTTTGACTTAGCTTCTTCCCAATAAAAAAAATTGTAACTTTAAACTATTCAACGCTACAACACCAGTTCTTTACTTACGGACTTGCAGCTTTCAGCTACCACTTTTTTTTTTTTGCTTCACTGACACTAGTTTTGAAGACAAGTAACAAAAATAAGTAATTTTCCAAAAGCTTGCCCAAATCACTCAACTATTTTTGCTCCTGTGCGGGAGAAAGAAAAAAAAAACCTAAAGGGAATAAGCATTAAAGATTTCTGCACAGTTCCTTAGCAGCAACCAAAAATAAAAGCCTTTAGGAGCAAAATATGCATTTTAATTAAGTCTCAGCACAAAAATGCCCGGCACTTCTTCCAATTCAACTTGTATCGATGAAATCAGCGCATATACATACAGAGAGAGAGAGAGAGATGACAACAACACTCATATCAATGACAAAACAATTACATTAACAATCATGTTACGTTATTTT
>JANRMT010062791.1:90496686-90517208 GCA_026402145.1 Polypterus bichir lapradei | reverse complement strand
CTATTGCCATCTTTATCTATAAAGCATTTAATTAAAAAAACAATATGAACCTGTTTCTGATAAGAGTGAAGGTTTGTTTTGCACTTTAGTATTTACATTCTGTTTAACAATGCCCAGGTTGACTTTCTATTTGTATACCTACATTTATTAGAAACTACCATAATATTAATTAATGATAACATCCAAGTAATTATGGTATATCTTTACTGTTTTTGTTTATTAATCTGTGGAAAGCACCTTGAGTTGATTGTAATAATAAGGTTGAATATATGATAAAGTTATTTTTATTATTATTTTCTATCAAAATGCTGTGGTTTTTTATGTTATTCATCTTCTTATTTTGCTTAAATTTAAAAAGTTTATTATCTGGCCAAGCACTCCCATCTTTTTCTGGTTTATTTGTACATTTTCTTTTCAATTAAATTTCCACATGTTTATGAAAGGATCACTGTTGGTATCTTTCTTCTTTAAGTACCTACTCCTTTCAGAGGGAGCATGAGCATGTGACAAAGCACAGGGCACAGAAGAAATAGTTAGCATTGTTAAATATTTATACAGGAATTCTATGTTATTTTGTAATGCAGAAAGCCAAATACTTTTACCAAGTACCATTTTAATTTATTACCATTGTCTGTTGTTAAGGTTTACAGTTGTGCTTGAAAGTTTGTGAACCCTTTAGAATTTTCTATATTTCTGCATAAATATGACCTAAAACATCATCAGATTTTCACTCAGGTCCTAAAAGTAGATAAAGAGAAAACAGTTAAACAAATGAGACAAAAATATTATACTTGGTCATTTATTTATTGAGGAAAATGATTGAATATTACATATTTGTGAGTGGCAAAAGTATGTGAACCTCTAGGATTAGCAGTTAGTTTGAAGGTGAAATTAGAGTCAGGTGTTTTCAACCAATGGTATGACAATCAGGTGTGAGTGGGCACCCTGTGTTATTTAAAGAACAGGGATCTATCAAAGTCTGCTCTTCAAAACACATGTTTGTGAAAGTGTATCATGGCACAAACAAAGGAGATTTCGGAGGACCTCAGAAAAAGAGTTGTTGAAGCTCATCAGGCTGGAAAAGGTTACAAAACCATCTCTAAAGAGTTTGGACTCCATCAACCCACTGTCAGACAGATTGTGTACAAATGGAGGAAATTCAAGACCATTGTTACCCTCCCCAGGAGTGGTCGACCAACAAAGATCACTCCAAGAGCAAGGCGTGTAATAGTCGGCGAGGTCACAAAGGACCCCAGGGTAACTTCTAAGCAACTGAAGGCCTCTCTCACATTGGCTAATGTTCATGTTCATGAGTCCACCATCAGGAGAAAACTGAACAACAATGGTGTGCATGGCAGGGTTGCAAGAAGAAAGCCACTGCTCTCCAAAAAAAACATTGCTGCTCATCTGCAGTTTGCTAAAGATCACGTGGACAAACCAGAAGGCTATTGGAAAAATGTTTTGTGGACGGATGACACCAAAATAGAACGTTTTGGTTTAAATGAAAAGCGTTATGTTTGGAGAAAGGAAAACATTGCTTTCCAGCATAAGAACCTTATCCCATCTGTGAAACATGGTGGTGGTAGAATCATGGTTTGGGCCTGTTTTGCTGCATCTGAGCCAGGACGGCTTGCCTTCATTGATGGAACAATGAATTCTGAATTATATCAGAGAATTCTAAAGGAAAATGTCAGGACATCTGTCCATGAACTGAATCTCTCAAGAGAAGGTGGGTCATGCAGCAAGACAACGACCCTAAGCACACAAGTCGTTTTACCAAAAAATGGATAAAGAATAAAGTTAATGTTTTGGAATGGCCAAGTCAATGTCCTGACCTTAATCCAATCGAAATGTTGTGGAAGGACCTGAAGCGGGCAGTTAATGTGAGGAAACCCACCAACATCCCAGAGTTAAAGCTGTTCTGTACGGAGGAATGGGCTAAAATTCCTCCAAGCCGGTGTGCAGAAATGATCAAAAGTTACCGGAAACTTTTAGTTGCAGTTATTGCTGCAAAGGGGGGGGTCACACCAGATACTGAAAGCAAAGATTCATATACTTTTGCCACTCACAAATATGTAATATTCGATCATTTTCCTTAATAAATAAATGACCAAGTATAATATTTTTGTCTCATTTGTTTAACTGGTTTCTCTTTATCTATTTTTAGGACTTGAGTGAAAATCTGATGATGTTTTAGGTCATATTTATGCAGAAATATAGAAAATTCTAAAGGGTTCAGACACTTTCAATCACAACTGTATGTACGTAAATGTGCAGCTGCCATATTAATTCCTTTGGCACATGCCAAGGCAAGGCTACTTGACTGTGAAAGTATATGTAAATAGTATCTACCTAGTAAAGATCATGAAAACAGCATAAAATGTCACAGCTTATCAATGCATGCAGAGGAGCTCTGGTCAATTGCTATGGTTACTGTATGTTATTAATTTCTGTACAGTATGCCTCAATCACAAAGACAGACTGGAGACCCAAACAAGGATATACAAATTTCCATAGGTAAAGCATATTTTCCTGATTTACTTCTAATTAGTTTAAACTGGTTATGGCACCATGTTTGTGTGTGTGACACTATATAAATGTAAAAAGATATATAGACTCCTTGGCTTGATGACTCTGCTGCTTTAAGTTACGTGTGTGAAGTAGTGGTGAGGGAATTGGATTTTAAACCACAATGTACCAGTTCAATTCACACTTACAAGTACCTATGTGGCTCTCAGCAGTGTATCTTAACTTATATGCTATAAATTCCTTGGTGTTAAGATGTCTGCTAAATAAACAATAATAACAATTATGATTACTTGTCTGTGGTAAAAATGGGAACAGATATGATCTTACAAAAGAGCTCCATTTATGCTTAACCTTTATTAATTAAAATTAAGAAAATGTAACAGCATGACACACATCTATTACTTTTAGATAAATAACAATGCAGTGATTCCAATAAAGTATCTGCCAAGGCTAAAGTTCAGTAATGATCAAAGAGTGATAGCAACTATAATGATCAAATCTGACACTCTCACAATAACAAATCAGTTCACAGAAATTTGGCAGTCAAATGTAATTTCATTTTCTTAAAACATGAACTGACCGTAAAAGCACCTCTTTTTCAAGAACATGTTTTAAATAAATGTTTTAGAAAATGTTTACTGCAAAGAAAGATTTTACTACCTATGGAACTGCTATTTTGTTTTTCAGAAAAAAAAAATGTTTCAAATGAATGTGTTTAAAAATCTTAAAAATATTTACAGAAATTGAAACTTTTTTTAAATTTGTGACAAAAGGAAGAAATTAAAACACTGGTGGGAAGACCTGACATGTGTACTCAGTCATACCTTTATCATCTGCAATCTGCCACATACCACAGGTATTTATATCATATATCAGGTGAGCAGTTGTGTTGGTTTTGTTGTTTATAAACTAGGACCATACAGCATACATCTGTTGCCAGGAATATTCACCTGAGAATGGAAGAAGCTGTGTGATCCCCTGGGATAGATTTTGTTTTGTTGTTGTGTTGGTTATGATGCAAGTTTAATGAGGTGATGCTTAAGCCATATAAAGCTCTTGTGAGACTACTTTAGACAGGTTTTGTGATGTTTAAGTATCAATATTTAAAGAAAATTTAATGGGGGTAACTACTGAATCATTAAAGCACACTTCTAAACTGAAACTGACAATAAATAATAGGCATCAATTATGTGTTCTCAAAGTATTTTGATTAAAATGAAAGTCAAACCACAAACAAAATGTACCAATTTACAGTTACTAAATATATTTAAGACAGAGAAAAGAAATAAGTGTACCTGAGAAGATGATACAGACCAAAAAAGTACTTTCAGAGTAGATTCACACTAAAACCTAGTATCATAACAAATAAATACTATTTGTGTGCTGCAGGACCAAAAATGATTAATATTATTTTAGGATATGGAATGATGGTTGGGGAATTAATGTAATGTGCCTATAAAGATAAGAGAAAGAAATTAAAGATTCACATCAATCTCCACTACTACTGTTCTAATGGGTACCACTACAATAAAGCTTTTCAGAGAGTTTGAGACTATTCTGGCAAAAATTATCACAATGCAGGAAGCCACCTGAATAAAATGACAGTCTAGTAGACAGAACACTCTTCTATACACACTTCAAAGAACTTCATTTGGAAATTTCAAAGCTTCAGCAAAGCATTATAAATTCTGGCTAAGATCATTTTCATTTTTCCTCTTGAACCCAAAAGTAAACTGATGGATTAAAAAAGGTTATTTCATGATATGCCAATAACTATAACCAATATTTACTAATGGTGAAGGGAGAAAAAAAAAACATGCACACACACACACACAACTCTGGTAGGGGCTTTTGGTGTTTTAAATAAGAAGGTACCTCTTTCTGAGATTTTGAATACTAGCATGACAGTACAAAGAAGATCCATCCATCCATCCATCCAACCCGCTATATCCTAACTACGGGGTCACGGGGGTCTGCTGGAGCCAATCCCAGCCAACACAGGGCGCAAGGCAGGAAATAAACCCTGGGCTGGACGGACCATTCTAATAATATAATTATAATTATAATAACACCTATCTACCAACTCCAAATTGCTTATATTATGATTTCCCAAAAAATTATTTTCAAAACAACACTTATTAACCATGTGATTTACACTGAAGATTTCTTTGCCTAATGCTTCTTCCAATCTGGATAAAACTGTGATGATTACATTTTTTGATTTCTCCAGTGCCTTTGATAACATCCACCCATCCCTGTTAAGGGTTTTTAGCTCAGGGATATGCTTCGTGCTCCTGTTGTGTCCAGGGAGCCTCTTGAACCTGCCACCAGCTGTAATGTAGGATGAGCACAGCAAATGAGGACACACATACAGCAGCAAGGGATAGGTGCATAAGTGACAAGTGTTCTTATTAAAATCCAAAAAAAAAAAAAAAGTGTTCCAAAAACAGTGCAGTGCTCTATCAGTCAGTAAATAAATAATCCATAAAAACAAGTGCATTTGTGAAGGTTAAAATCCAATAAATAAATCCAGTAAAAAAGAGGTTAAAACTCTCAGAAGACATTATAATAAAACCCAGAGCCCAGGTGCATCCCTTTAAAATGGATGTCTCTCTAGCTTATCCTTTTCGGATCTCGCAGCACGGACAGACATCAACCAACAGGCGCAGACAACCTTCAGTTCCGCCCCCCCATCCCAAGGTGATCTAGGGGGAACAGCCAAGCCTCCACTACCTCAGATTCCTTCTGCCATATCCAGCCATTTGTGGGAGTCCCTCAGCAAGAGCAACCTTCATGTCTTTCTTAAGTGCTGGTCATTCGCTTATGAACGATGATGTGCATCCTCTCTGTGACACATTAGCATTTAGTACTTTTCGTTTATGAATCTCAGAGCTCCTTCATATTTATGGAAATTCACCTTTACAATGCTTCACTGTGACTGCTCTCTTACAGTATCATTAGCAAAATTTGAGTTTTTTTTTCTTTTTGGTGCAATTCTTGTGCGTCTTTGGGGGGGATTGTTGTATATTACTTCTGTAAAAAGATGAATTACCCCTTGAGATAAATAAGTTAAGTAAGTTTGTTTGTTCGTTCATTTGTTTTTTCATTAATAATTTTATTTTTTCCCATCTATCTATCTATCATTTTGGTTAGCCAAGATAAAATAGGTGGCAGTGTAGCAAACATTTTCTCAAGTTGTTTAAACTATAAAAATGTGAGTTTTGGTAATTTCTCTAAAATTATAAATGATAAAGCTGGAAATCCAAGAGTTTTATTCTCAACTATTGAATGAAAGAAACTGTGCAGAGCAACATTTTAAAAGAAAAGCACAAGAAACAGGTGGTAGACAAGAAGGTGGCGGGTGGGATGGGTGTTATGGGTGCATCTGGGTTAAACTACATTGTGAGACATTAGCTAAGAGCTGTTTGCATTTTAAAAAAAAAGAAAAAAAAGGATAATATACAAAATTAAATTAAACTCAATTTCTCTTTTTTTGTTTCATAACTACAGCAAAAAATATAATTCAGGTGACCAGAATTGAAACTTAATCACACCCTACTTTTCTCTTCTTGAATTTACACTATAAATAGCTTTAAGAAAGCAAACATTAAGAACATATCAAATCTAACAGGACTAGATAATTCAGCCCATCAGGCTTGTTTGTTTAGCTAATAGCTAAGCTGTCCAAAAATCTCATCCAGAGAGATAAGATACATAAGACTTGAGAGACTTTTATGACTAAATTGAATAATAGATGTACCTTTCAAGTATAGCACAGCACTTTATCGTGATAATATTGTCTCACTATCAATTTCTGAGGAGACAGGAAAAATACTGTAGAAGTTTAATGGGCTAGTATTATAACATTAAAAAAGATTTTGTGCAGAAACAAAAATATTTCACACAAGTCTTTACAAAGTTAAATGATGTTGCTTACAATAGTAATTTAAACTTGCCCTCTTTCTGTCTCATTAATAACTAAGGCAGAAACTAGAAAAACGATGTATATAATACGTCACTACAAAAACTATTAAGGTGGAATAAAAAAATAATTGTTTGTTAAAAACAATTTAACAAGAGAGAATACTGTTTATAACAACACTGTATTAAGACATAATTATGTAAAATGTGATTGAAAGTATTTGGAGTTGTTTAATAGAACTGCTTGCACATTTCCATAAGTTAAGTTTAATGATATTATTAGGACCTTGGGTTTGTAACTAGAACTGATCATGCAACTCTAAGATATTGTCTAATTTTTTACCCAATAAAACATGCCATTACAGTCGAAAATCTGCAGTGTTTGGCAGTCCATAAGTCAAGTTAAACAGTGTCGTTGTCTAATAACATCATAGCTCATGTACGCACTCAGATTGTGACTGTTTTCTTCACCAATCAAGAAAACTGGGACTATGAATGTTATGAATCTCTGACATATAATTGAATGCTTAAGCATGTAATTTATAAAAAGTGTTGCTACCTCAGTCGTTTTTGTGCATAAAGTCCTTAGCAAGAACCCGCAGTGCAAGACTCTCATTTAACAGTACAGAACAAATTACTGTGCTAAGCAGACTGCATCGGCATCTTGTCCAGTGTTAATTACTCGCCAATGAAATTCTACATTATTGATTTAACAGTGTCTTCTTGGATAATGAAGTTGATTTCAAAAAGATATTTTTGTTGCTTTGGTCTCCTTGTTATTGTGGTATCCCTTCCTTGTTGCTTGCCACTCCATGCTTTTGCAAACCAATTCATGTTACATTTTACTTACACACTATTACTGTATTATTATAAAAAAAGGCTGAAAACTTTAAAATATATTTAAATATATCATTGCAGGCAACATTTAACATATTATGAAATTCCAATATATTCCCATTTACTAACTCAATAGCCCAACTCCTTCATTAACAAATTAATATGATATATACTTAGACATGCAAATAACCTACGAACATACTGTGCAGACATCTTATTAAGGTGAAAGCATGAACAACAGAACCACATTAGTTAATGATGGAGGAAAGGAAGGAGGTCGCAAAAATCATTTCAATCTCAATAGCACAGTTCTGAATTTTGCCACTTGGATAACAAATAGCTTTTGACAGACAATGACGCTTATGAATGGAAAAAAACAATGGTTTCTCATTTGTAGGACCAACTTTAAATCTCTTTAAACCAAGAAAACAAGCTGTTTATCTCATGAGCTCTGTAAGATTTTTGGATTGATAAGACACTCACTCTGGAGGGCAAATTAATGTAGTGAATGGGATAAGGGATCTCTGTTTCTCATTGTGGTCATGACACCAGAAATATGAAGATATCAGTACAATTTATAAACAAGGTTCATAAATTAGTGAAAGTCTACATTTCCAGTTTCACTTCATCTGTTATGATTTGAAATGTGGCCAAAGACTTACTTTCACAAACCCAGAAACGCTTGTTGAAATAAGCAAAATAATATCATTTATTTTTAACATAAGGATAACAGAAGATATATGCAAATATATATATATATAAATATAGACAAAAGACACAAACACCACAAAACATAAAATATCGAAAACCTTGTTTAACTACTTCTCTCCTGTAGAAAAACACATGTAATTTATCAATTACATCTCTTGGCTTAGACCAGGGACTGGCAACCTTTTTAAAGCAAAAATGTTTGATCCAAGATTTACAAACAGCCATAATGGGTAGAGAATGAGGTCTTCAGATACGATTTTTTAACATGATATGGGTATGTACTCATTTAATACAAAAACAGAACATTAAGTACTTATAAGAAATAAAGAAAAACAATTTAATAAGACTTCTGACACTGCATTTCCACAGAGTTGTTTCATGTTTCGGTGAGCAGTTGGAAATTTTCAATTTCAAACATGATTCCAAGCTTAAGCTGACTTCTTAGCTGGCATTTGATATCATTCATGTTGGAGGACGTCTACTCAGAAGAAAAAGTGGACCCAAAAAAATCATCAGAATTCCAAACACTACTATTTTGATTTGACAATAATAGTCTTGAAGGCTGTTCCACATTCCAAAAATCAGTTGGTCTGCCTTTCGACAGTTGGAAAGTTCAGTCCATTTGTAAATTGCTAAAGTTGCCTTTTCTCTTTCCACGTTTTCTAGTTCCACTTGTAATGATGTAAATTTTGAAGATCGGAAATTTCTGCTTTTCAAGTCTGTTAGTTGTACTTCAAACTGAGATCTGTCAGCTGTTGGAAACAGCAAAAAATGTTTTCGATTAGCATTTGCCACAAGTGATTTTGTCAAGAATGAAAGAGTGGAATTTTGATCTTAAATCTTTGAAGCGAAGAGTAAATGAATCATGCATTTTTGTAATAGCTGTCATAAAGAACTTGCTATTAATGACACTTCCAGTAGTTTCCAGATGTTTTTTAAAGTTTCGAAATGAAACAGATTTCCACTTTTCAAGTCTTCTGCAAACAAAAGTAGTTTTGTTTGAAGAGGGTAACAAAATCTTTACTTTTACCCATCATTACTGAGTGCTCTATCTGTAGCAATAGATACCAATTTATTAACAGTTGAAGATTCTAAAATTGTTGCAGAGATATGTTCACCTCAATTTTGTCCTTTAAGAGGGATCAAAGCCTGTAATCCTTCATGGAGAACTTTATTGGAAACATACCATCCCAGAAGGCTAATTTGTGCTATTTCCTTCACATCACAACTCATCACATGCCAAAGAAAATACAGGTGCTGATTTTATATCATGAATCGGTTGATCTGTCACATTCTTATCCATCCTAATGATTCTGTCATAAACAGTTTTTTGCAGATAATGGAGTGTCTTTAATTTTTAATAATACAGTATCTTCTTTATTTTTGAAGTCAGAGTAGAGATGTTTGGCCAAATTTAAAAATCACTTTTTACATATTCTCCATCTGGGAAAAGACTTTTTGAACTTTGCAATTTAACAAGAAACAGCTAAACTTGCAGATTGTTGCATATTTTGCTTTAATTCTGTCACCACTTTTTTCTTTCTTCTCCGAATTTAGTTTTTTTTTATTTTTGCAAATGTGTCGTACTTTGTTAAAAAGGTCGAGATTAGATTTTTTGTTATTGAATAACTTTTCATTGCAAATGAGACATGTTAGAAGACCCACAGAGTTCTGTGTCTCAGTTTTAAATCACTTGGGATACGTAACAGCACAAAGGTGACTAAAATTACAACATTGCTCAGTTCTGACTGACAGTCTTCACCCTCACCCCGCTTTCTTGAGTAAAGCTTGTTCACCTCAGTAGTCATCTGCCCTTCACTCTCCATTTCACTACATTAACTGTGCGGAGTTAACAGTGCAAAATGTACTCACTATTTCGAACTCAGGTGGCTATAATATGTAAATAGGAGAAAATATAATCATGTTTACGAAGACCTGGGAAGGCATGGTGATGATTAACCACGAGAAGTATAAGAAAAAAATAAGAATTCCAATAAATGCTGAATCGTACATTTAAACACAGGTACTGAAGAAAAATCTGGAGCGCATATCAATTAACCGAAGATGTAATCTCGTTGAACAGAATGACTTTAAGGAAGATATACATAATGCAGTTATGAGGTTAAATGCAACAGAGATGCGCAACAGACTGCTTGATTCAAATATAGCTAAAGAAATATCTAAATGAAAAATAATATTAACCCATAAATACATTATTTATCTTTACAAAAGCATTATCAAATGATAAGGTTAAGGCATGAAAATGTGAATGCAACTAAAATTCTGGGAAGAGCCACAGCCATGCAGTCAAAGAGCCATATGTGTCTTGTGAGTCGCAGGTTGCCGACCCCTGGCTTAGACAGAACTTTCCTCTCTTATAGGAATAGACACATGACTTATGAATCTTGAATTTTCAATTCATGAGGTTAGGATGATTAAGTTCTCTGGCTGATTATGAAGTTTCTATTGCCAGCAAGTGGTGTTCACTTGCTCACATCAGCTAGCATTTGCCATGGCTCAGGGACCAACCCCCACCACACTGAGATGTCTATCTTAGTGTGCGTGCATGTAGGAGGTACTACTATGCCCCTTTTTGGATTTGGTTTCTTTTTAGATTTAGGGTGAGAAACCTATAATTACCTGAACTTATCCTTCACAAGATTATTATTTATATTTACAGTTAACACCAATACCATATTACATTAGCTGGCCTTGTCCTATCTATTAAATTTCAAATAATAGTTCTCAGAATCAAAGGATAGTTATGGTTTGAAGTGAGAGACGCTTGGTTCCTTTCCAGTTAAGTTTTCTCCAGCCACATGTAAGGATTTTTCAGCGCACTTTCTTTTCCTTGTTCAGAATGTACCCTTCTTCATTTTTGGTCACATCTTCAGGTTGCGAGCTGTACTGCAGCCTTTCCATCAAGAGTTTTACACAAAGTGTCCGCAGATGCTAGCAAAGCTGCACCTGCTAAGTCAACTGGTGATCAGTCAGTTACTGTCATTAGCAAGATGTATGCATACTTTACATATGGTCTCTCTCTCTCACTCCTGTCCGCACTGTCTCTCAGTAAGGTTAGACTAATGGCAACCTCATTCCAAACTCCAACATAGACTAGTATTTCATCTTTTCAGTCCAGCACAGCTGCCCTCGGGTGTAAAAAGGATTACTTCTACTTCTATTGTGGCCACACCCTATCAGCTACAGGTTCTGGCTATGGACAGCCAAATTATGGCCAGGTCAATCTGTAGCGTAGTGAGAGAAGAGCAGTTAGTTAGGGTGTCCGAAGGGTTTTTATAGGGAGAAACAGAGGTCATGTCATTGGCTTCTTGGGTACACATAAGCCCATCCTCTTGGTTGACCACTGGTGTAGTGTTCTCTCAATCAGTGTTACTCATCACTTGGATTTATAATCCTTTGCTCAGAATTTGAGTTATTTTCACTTCTTAGAGAGAGATGTCCCTGGCTATTACTTGGACTAAATTCAATCATTAGATCAGATAAGGCTTCAGATACTACATTCCAAAGGAAGACCTAGTCAGATGAACTTAGACGTTTAGCTGGCAATAAGTATTTTAAGTATTACGCATAGAAAGTAAAAATGTTAGGTTTGAACACACAATAGGAGATCTGAAAATCAAGAATACACCTTTTGAAAAAGATTTAGAATTAGTAGTGGACTTTATGGTATCAACTTCCCAACAGTGTTCAGAAGCCAGTAAGAAGGCTAACAGAATGTTAGGTTGTGTAGCACGATGTGTGAAGTACAAGTCCAAGGAGGTTATGCTCAAGCTTTATAATGCACTTGTGAGGCCTCATCTAGAGTACTGTGTGAAGTTTTGGTCCCCAGGCTAAAAAAAGGACATAGCAGTGCTAGAAAAGGTCCGCGAAAGAGCGACTAGGCTTATGCCAGGGCTAAAGGGGATGAATTATGAAAATTTGAGCCTTAAAGCAAAAGAAGAAGATTAAGAGGTGATATGATTGAAGTGTTTAAAATTATGAAGGGAATTAGTACAGTGGATCAAGACTGTTATTTTAAAATGAGTTCATCAAGAACACGGGACACAGTTGGAAACTTGTTAAGGTTAATTTTGCATAAACATTGGGAAGTTTTTCTTTACACAGAGAACCATATACACTTGGAACAAGCTACCAAGTAGTGTGGTAGACAGTAAGACTTCAGGAACTTTCAAAACTAGATTTTTTTTTGGAAGAATTTGGTGAATAGGACTGGCGAGCATTGCTGGGCTGACTGGCATGTTCTCGTCTATATTGTTCTAATATTCAATAAGAGTGTCTGGCAACAGTTTTCTAAGCTAGGACTCTGGATGCAGCCTAGTAAAATGGATAATGCCAGTCTGTCCTACAGCTCATTTGAAAAAGCAGAAAGAGTTCCTAAATTCCAAACCTGACAGTTTATGCTCATTTTGCTTCTCTGTACTACTGTAGTTTCACTGCTTTTACATTGACTGCTGTCCTAATTAGTGAGGTGCATTGTGTACAAACAAACAAACAAACAAAAAAAACCTGGTGGAAACAGCCTGCTACATTTTGTCAACACCATTATGGCATAATACTGACTCATCTACTTGAAATTTCAGCTTTAATATTTAAATATAGAAAGTTAATATAGAAAGTTTTAAGATTAACTAAGATTAAAGTCACTGAAAATCTACAGAGATTTTTTCAATCTTGCTTGTACTGCATTTTCAGTATCATACACCATAACATGCAGTACAGGCAAGATCGAGGGGGAAAAAATAAATAAACTTGTTCAAATGGCACAATTTTTCAAATTGTGACTTTTCATGTATGAATGTGTTTGTGCGTGCGTGCTTGAGGGAGGCAGAGAAAGATTCAATCTCATTCAAGTGGTTACTGGAATATAAAATAAACACTTTTGCAAAGGTATAACAAAACGTCTGCTTTTATTCAAGAATAAAACGAATAATAAAAAATTTAAGTGACAACAAGAGGAAGACATAATTCACCAACGTTTGTGTGTTTGCTTCTATCCCTTCAGCGATATCTTTTACAGGTAGCAAAACTTTACATTGGCTGTTACAGACTGAAATCAAAGGCTTTTTCTTTATGGGTGCATGCACTGTCAGCATGGCACTGCCAGATTCAAACACTAGCATGGCGAATTCCTCATGTACTGAAATGACTTTAGCTGCAGGTGGAAGTCCCATTTTACTTATGGTGCCAAGCAGAGTTGTGTCGCGGTGCAGAAGTCTATTAGCCAGCAAAATTGCTGTGAAGAAGCTGTCTGTTGTTACAGTTCTGCCTTTGTCCAGAAATGGCTCCATAAGGTTTATAATCATAGACTCGGAAGGTCTTTGCCCCGAGTTGTACCTCAAAACACAGTTCTCAACAAAACGTTGCCAGATGTCCAAGATCACAGCTAATCTGTCATTTTTCACACGTTGTGCCCAAGTGTCTTTGTTGTCAAAGCACAAATGCTGCATGGTAGTCTGATACCAGTCACAGGACATTGCATCTTTGATTGACACTACAACAAATAGTTATGAGCAGGCATCAATCACAGCACGCTGCTCTTGTGAAAAAAATGAAGATAAATGCCATCAAATCAGAGAGGGAGAGGCAAGTTCATTGTACCACGTGAACGTCACTGACAGAATAAAACTGAATAATAAAAAAACAAGCACTAACTTTTACAAGTAGCCAAAATTTACACTGGATGTTAGAAACTCAAATCTAATGTATGTTTTTCTTTTATTATAGTAATAATAATAACAGGTCACTACTCAAAACGCAGAGCGCCCAGCCTCAAACCTAGAACCTTTGGGTTATAAAGGCAGCAGTTCTTACCTCTACCCCATTCAAGAATACATATCAACTTCCTGTCAACTGACATTTCAGCTTGGATTTTTAACTCATTGACAGCATCATGAAAATCAAATGATTTTTTTTTCTTTGGTTATATTCTTGAATAAAAGCATGTGTTTATTTGAAATTTAGACTAAAAAGTCTTCACACATTATAAACTTCATGTCATTATTAGTATAACATGGAGAAAGTGTCTGTTTTAGCTATGTGTTCAGCAGTTCCTATTATCCTATACTTACACAGATCGTTGTAGACATGGAACACATTAAATTTATGTATCACAAATCACGATACACTATATTATTTACCCTACACAACTCCAGGCACCTCACATGTAGATAGGGAGCCTTGGCTTTAGCTGGGAGAACATTTTGCCCGAATTGAGCTCTGTCAATGGGGGATGGGACAGCAGTCTGCTTGCTGTTTGTCCTGATGGACACATTTACAAAGCAAAAGACACTGATGGAAAGGTGCGAAGGAATTTAAGGTGGGCCAGGATTACACGTTTTTTCGTAGGCTTCAGGGATTCTAGTGTTAAATTCATGACTCTTTTTACAAAACACTTTGTTAATATGGCTCTGCTTACACTGGAGAATGAAAATTTTGCTTGCTTAAACACTTTAGGTGCAACTTAAGAATTTTGATCTGCTGATCAGAAAAATGACATTTACGTTTTCCCATCACATTCTGTTTTATTGCAATTACCTATCATTGTGATTTCCTCTCATATTATAAGTATACTCATACAGTAATTAAAAACAGTAATTAAAAAGGCAATCACAATTATAGGAAACACTCTGAACCCCCTGGAGGTAGTAGTAAATGAGAGAATTAAAACAAAAATAAGTGTTATTATGAGCAATGTTGCACATCATCTTGCTTGACAAACCAACACCGATTACTTTTACCAAACAAATTATTTAGAAGAAGTGTGTCAAGAAATACTACTGCAGCTCCTTTATACAGACAGAACTTTTCTTTCTCTTTAGTTTTTTTGCTTTATGCTCACCTTGGGAATGTGGGACGACAAATTTCAACTCACAGAAGAATTCAAATGGAAGCCTTAGCATACAGCAAAGTAGGGAGACACTTGATTATCTGCTGCATCAGATGTAACATGTTTTTGTGGGGCAACTGGGTAGGATCGCTATTGTGTAAATGGTGGGGGCCATGGTTATGGGAAGTGGAGCATGGGGTTATAGGGAGCTATCCTTTATTTGCAGTTAAAGTACCTTTTTAGTACTGGTATTGAGGTGAGAAAGCTGGTACCAATCCAATATTACTATACACAAATGAGGTGGCAATCCAGAGTACCCACTCAATTGTGTTAAAATCTGTAAAATATTGACTAGATTTACTTGAACATGACTACACTCAAAGTATTTAAAAACCCTAAATGTAGTGAGACAATCCTTATGGCACTCTAGATGCTTCATAAACACTAATTTTTGATGCTATAAACCAGGGGTGCCCAATGCGTCAATCACAAAGGTAGTGCAGGTAGATCGTGTTGCATTCAAAAAAAAATTTTTTTTAACCGTTAGTCTATCATATATCCTCCCTATGGCATTTGCCACTTGATCGACATACAGGGCGGCCAGTCTGAGATCTCCTTTCTTCTAATACACTGGTCATCCTGCACGCACGATCAAACGTGCGAGCTACTGCACAACTCCGGCTGTGATCTAGTTAGCCTTCCAATTTATATCGACTAAAGAAGGGATTTAAAAAAAAATTGCGTGGGGAGGGTATGGGCTGGATGTGGAATTGGAAGAGGATTTTTTTCTCTCACAATGTCACAATCAAAGTGCATTTGTCTGATCTGTCAATCTATCATTGCTATTCCAAAGAAGGAAAATGTGGAAAGGCACTTTTGAACTGTTCATAAAAAATACGAAACTGACTTCCTTCCGAAAAGCGATCTGAGAAAGAGAAAGGAGAGGGAACTAAAATCACAGTTAATCGGACAGCCATCATTTTTCACTCGGCTGAATTCAAATACTCCTTGACTGCATTATTCGGCTCTACTTATTTATGCAAGTCAGCCTTTTCCCACATGAAGATTATTAAATCCAAATACTGCAATGACCATAAATGTATTGAATTGTTATTGTGCCATAAAGGTTATTCAGTTTTGCAAGGTATGACAACATATATTTTATGTATAAAGTATACTCAGTATATATATATATCATTTTTAATGAAGGTAGATCATTTCGACCTGGTCATTTAAAAGTAGCTCGTAAGCCGAAAAAGTGTGGGCACTCCTGCTATAAATCAAATGATTTCCAAACAGACAAACTGTGCTTCTTTACTGTGGAAAAAGTGTCAGTCATGAGAGATGCAGTAGTACATCTTAGGGTCTTTGAAAAAAATTAACTTCCTTAGAAGTGGATATGTTTAAGTTTCCTGATGATTGCATTAAAAGGCAAGTTTTTTCACAACCTCAGGTATATTTTGTGCCTTCCTTGCACAGCTCAGTCCTCTGAAGAGTTTCATAAAGTACAACAAGGAAAGTGTTTGCTGCTAAATAGACTACAGAAAAATCAGTTACATTGTCATGAAAACCACTTCTGTCAATCTTTCATTAAAATATAAGAAGAGATAGCAGGATTTGTACAGATAATCATACCAAATGATATCTACCCTTCAAACTCCATACGTTTTCTGACTTAGTATTCTCTGACCATAAAAGAATCTGTTGAAGAAAAAGAAAAGCTGATTTAAAGAGCAAGGGTCATCAGAGGACAGAGTATAGTATTTGCTGTGAGCACAGATTCAACACACAGAGCAGAGTGAAATTCAAGTTTAGGAATTCCCTGACCAGATATAGCTTGACAAATATGATATTTTATCAGAAATTGTAGAATCACAGTAATCATTTTTACATGGTAGGTACAAATGCCACACTTAGGTTACAAATTACATTTTAGCCCTACAGAGTACATTCCAATTATTGTATAAAGAATGCAAAAAAATTACCTGCAGTTTATACTTAGAATAATTATGTGCCAAAAGTAAACATAAAAGTGCTAACATTTCAGCAAAGGATCAGGTAAAAAGAAGCCATCTATCTGAATATTTATTTACATAAACTACACTTCTAGTAAGTTTGCACTAGCAACAAAACTCAAATTAAAAACCTGTAATATAATGAATTTCTTTGATTTATACTTTGCACTTCATTAACCTGCATGAACAATATTAAATACAACCTGCCATCATGATAATCTGTTCTATATGGAGACTATTAAATACTACATACTTAACCATTGTATATGTGGATTTACACACTCTCCACATGTCTGCATGGGTTTTCCATTTGTAATCAGTTTTTTCTACCATATTTTTCACTCCAGTTTTGTTGTGAGTGACACTGTGCATGTATCTAGGTGCAGAAGTAGGCCTTTGTGATGGGCTGGCAAGTTTTCCTGGTCTGATTGCTACACACTGCCCAGGGCAGTTTCTGGCTGCTTTTGGCACTAGGTTGGACTACGAGGGTCTGAGAGCATTAGATTGTATTTACATTTATTACATATGTACATAGTCTAAAATTAAATGACAGACTTGTTCTTTACATAGAGCACCTCCGTTAGATTTTTACTCATAAAAAAAAAAATACAAGACGAAATAGTTGGTCCTTCTATTTCCCTTTCTAAAAACCTCTAATTATAAGTTCAACACCTTCTGTTAAATCCTTCATTCCACACACAAACCATCAAATAATATTCTTGATATAAAACCTGTCTAATCAATTGAAACATTTCTATTTGCAATAATAGATAATTAATGCCAAGAATGGCATTAATATGATCAAGTACTCTGATCATCACACATATTGAATTTGTTGAAAGCCCTTTGTTATCACCTTAACAGGATTTATTAGGTTATATTGATTTAAAAATCTTTTCAGTATTGTTCTACTAGAGACCCTTAAAAGATAATTGTATTTCAATAACCACCAAGCTTTTTCAATTTAATCCATTCAGATTTAATGACAGGTTGGCTCTTAAAGGCACGTGCTTGACTGTCTAAGCAGAAACAAGAGGAGTAATGGATTTCACATCATTTATGAACTAGCAGATTGTGTGCATTTAAGTGTATTAAGACAGATCAGAGTTAATGCTAAGGGTCTTTGGAAACCTGCTGAAAATAAATTAGTATTATAAGATTTCTCAAACTGATATTTTTGCCCTTTAAGAACAGATCTCTTTAGGGGAGAAAAAAAGCATACTCATATCTCAAAACAACACATGCAAAGTTGAATCTAAGGCATCCAAAACTTAAAATGGTAAAATATATTTTAGAAAAAAAATGACAATATTTTCATTAAGAAAGCCTTTCAAATTATGAACATTACATAACATTTCTATAATTATTATGCTGGGAGAAGAATTATTCTAAACTAGCCAACCCGCGGCGTACCATACGCTGCATAATCAGGCCGGTTTTTTAATGATTTTTAAGCACAGGGAGAAAATTAACATGTGAAAAATCGGTAATGTAATATATCAGCAAGAAAAGCAACATTGTAACAATGCACGGAACGAACCAAGGAGCACTAACATACCTACCGTCAAGGAAAGTCTGTATTTCGTCATGTTGAAAAATATCATCGGCTGGCTCCCTGCGAAGTGCAATTGATGCAGCGTCGTGTCCTTTGTACACATACTTATAAAGATACTTGATACATTGAATGGACGCACAAACTTCAACGTTAATATGAGCATTGAATGTCTGAGAAAGCCACGGATTTAAGGAACCATCCAACGGTTGTCGATATTGTATTTGCCAACAACGGCAGTTCTCCCTTGTCTTCTGCGGTATATGAGGTAGCCTTGTATGTTTTCTTGAGTCTCCGCATTGAAGTCTCTCGGGAAATTTTTGGTACATGCGCCGTCTATCATGCAAGGTGATTTAGCGTTGAGCATGCCACATGGACCATGCACCATGCATTTAGTGATAATTTGGAAAAGTCGAGGGTGTATTTCAGGATTTGGAAGCTCAGCACAAACATATTTGTCTATATAATCCTTGGTCCTTATTTTGGATTGTGAGTCAAATGTAAGTAACATATGGCAATGAGGCAATCCTCGTTTTTGGAGTTCAATGGTGAAGATGTAAGCGAGAACATTGCCGAAAATATTCCTTTCCAGAATATCTGTTAGAAAATGTCGCAGTTTGATATGAAAGACGCGAGCAACGATGTCAAGTCTGTGATCTATTTGCTCATGAAGGGAAATGGCGATGCAGATTTACGGCCAAGCAGGATTGCAGGTGAAGGTTAAGAATAAGTCAGGCTTTCCACATTTGCGGACAATTGCCATCGTGTCTTAGTAGTTCTGTTGCATGTACCTTGGACTGCCTTGAAAGGTAGAGGGAAGAATGATCAATTGTCCAGGGCGGAGGTCATGGTGATGTGCTTTCGCAGTGACAGTATCCATAAGTCCCCTGTATTGCGCTACACGCAAATCTTGTTTATGTGAGCGAAGGTAATGTAGACGCGCGCCTGTTCTGACATATGCGTCAACGATGTATTGCTGGAAGAGTTTGCCACTGGAATGCAAGAAACTAAATGAAGATGTCATGGCAAGCCTGAAAACATAAAATTGGAGCTGTGTGACTCACGTTCTTTTCGTGCTTCGCTTTTCCTCATCATGGGTTAACTGTATGTGCCAGCCTGGATCTCTGTAAGGGAATAGCAGTGGATAAACCATGGGGTCACAGTTCATATTGAGAACAGAGATACGCCTGCAAGCATCTCCCCTTGGATATATGCAAATTTCGCGTAGTGCAGGAGGTTCCCCGTCTTCACCTACAAAGATAGCAGCAACATCAGTTTGATAGGACGGGGCGTTATACCTTCTCAAAGTGAGTGAGCATGTGTTTGATGAGCTGTTTGAGTTGGCGGGCAGTGGTCTGAGGTGCACTCCTGAGCACGTGGGAGGAGGGGTAGAGTTTCTGGACGGGGCTTCGTTGTTCCTTTCACGTGGTTTTTCATGGTGGACGCGGTTGGGTGTCGAAACCGAAAAGAATAATGAATAGTCAACGTGGCTTAGACATGCATGTGGACTCCTAGCACAGACGAAAGGGACTAACTGGGTGGTGGGTGAGTTTTTGCGTCCGGGCATATGGGCAGGCAGTGTGAATGCCTAGAGAGCATACCATACCAATAATGTTATCTGTAAAAAAAATCTTTCTGTGACATTACTCCTGCTGGTTTGGAACTTAACTTTTTGTTAAGTGCTAAACAGAATGCACCGCTCAATTCATTTTACTTTCGGGGATAAAGTGCACGGACATCTGTTGATATTCTCTGCTTAATGCTTCGTAAAAAATTGTAGATATTTATAATTATTTAATCAAATTATTCTATTTACTTTTTGTCCACATCCCACGCTACACTCAAATACTACTACCAAAGTACAGTTGTGTGAGACCTAATATGGTTTTCTCACAGAATGTTACACAGAAAATATAAAGAGTTCAAAGCACAACATGGCTTTTACATGAACCATGAAATTTGATTATTCTGAACCATTTTCCCTGTCAGCATCAGAATGTGCCTGAAAACAGAAATTCAGAAAGAACAACAGGGAATAAAATATACAACACTGGATACAAACAATCCTCTTTAATAAAACCCCTGTGTGAGTCCAGGTGTCTGTGTGTGT
>JANRMT010062791.1:90467884-90478261 GCA_026402145.1 Polypterus bichir lapradei | reverse complement strand
TATATATATATATATAGCATTTTTAATGTAGGTAGATCATTTCAACCTGGTTATTTTAAAAGTAGCTTGCAAGCCGAAAAAGTGTGGGCATCCCGCCTTAAGTCTTTCATCTCTGTTTCAAGGATTGTTGCCATTCTACAGTATTTTTAGACCCTGAATTGTATTACATAGCTTTGACAATCTTATATCATTTTGTGAATGAAGAGTCAAAGCTTGGGCTCCTTACTTTCTTTGGTAATGACAGCATCCACCTGCTTCAGGCAATGTAATGCCTTCTCTGCCATGATGGTGTCGAAAACCCCTGAAATAAAAGCAGACTCAGTGTTGATCTCTGGTGTACTTCAACTATAATGAACTCATCTATCTCCCTACTTGTACTTCTTGCTTTTGTTTTTTCCACCATCTTGCATTTTTTGCAGCACTCTCATGTACGTCAAATCTACTCCTTAGCTCTCTGTTATACGCTTTGTCTAAATAAATGCAGATCATGTACAAGTTTTTTCTCCCTATACCTTTCTATTACTTGTCTTTTGGCAAAGAAAGGATCTATCATGAATGTCCGGGACATAAACCCGAACTTTCCTTTGTCTTTGCCCTTAGTTGATTATTATAACTCTTTCCACAATCTTTGTAGCATAACACATGAATTTTATTCCTCTAGTTTCCACTGCCCTGAATATCCCTCATCTCCTTCTTGTAGATGGAGTAATAATCTTTTAATTTCTATGTTTCTGGGTTGTTCTGTCCTTCCAGGAATCTATGAAAAAATGTCTGTCAGTAGTGTTACTCCATCTGCACCAAGTACCTTCCATACTTAAATGGGTATGCAATCTTTTCCCAGTTCATATCTTGCAATGTTTGTTTGGTTTCTTCAACAAAGATAGGCTGTACCTGTTACTCATGGTGGAATTGGGCCGCTCCTGGTACTTATTTTTTTTGTTCAGTGGATGACTGAAGTACTAGTACCAGCCACCCAAGATATCCTCTATTCATGTACATAAGTAGAACAGCATTCTCAGTTGTCACACACTTAACTATTGTCTCATCTCTTGAGCGCTGGTCTTACATGTGAGCTAATCTGATGATTGCCTTCACTATTTGTGGTATATCTCACTCTTTGTAGAAGTTTTAAACCACCTCATGCTTTGCACTTTTAGTTTCTTATGTTGTTGCCTATACTAGGTGGTAGCAGACTAGGAGTACTATTATAAAAAGGGCTGATAAAATATGGTTTAAAATAACCATATAATTGTTACTCTTTCTTATTATTCACACGTCAGTTGTATTTCTCAGCGATGGTTTCCCTCCTTTTACTATGAGGTGAGGAAAATCAGTTTTGGAAATATCTATGTGTACACATACACAGGTTTCAAATATTAAGGCTACTTTGTTTTCTGTGTTTTATTTACAGTACATTGGCTGCTGAAATGCAACAATAAATGACATTTCATATATTCTTTCTCAGATCTACAATACTATTATAACGGTTGACTCCTAACAGGCTAAATGAAAGTCTTAACGATGGAATGTTTTAAATGACTTGCCTCAGTTTTAACCTAGTGTCTAATAAAAGATTTGTTTTTTTCATTTTTTTTATGTGCACATTGGCACACATTTTGGTGAACATCATATACACTTATGTGATTTTCTTTATGAATCAGTGGAGGATTAAAGCATGTACATCTCTTTAATTTTATTATAATTAGTTTTTCATCATTTTTAAAATGTTTCTTTCCCTCTACATAATAATTTAATTGTAATTTATTTTATCAATCTTTAATGTCCTATACTAATGAAATATGACCTCCAGTTTAATTTTATAGAATGATACATTAAGGATTAAAGTATATTCCCCGCTGGGATTTAGATTGAGTGGAGCTCTCCTCCACTCACCTGTGGTGAGTAATACTTTAATCCATTTGTTTGCTCTATCTGTAAACACTGTAATTGTGTTTCAATTTTATTTAAGAATATCACTGTTGGATCACTAATCATTCACCCAGGTCTGGCTTATTTAAATTACAACGGAGAACTACAATATTTCTTCCAAAGGATTTAAATGAGTTACAATCAAAAATGGAGTTGTTTGTTATCAAGTGGTTCTGTTATGAGCCACTAATTTAAATTTACTGTGTCTGTAGATACAAGAGGAAGATATTTGCAGTACTTAAGTTTGTTGTATTTGGCATAACAACTTTAGTTTTATTTATACTTCTTGTGTTCAGATGTTAAACATTTAAAACCACTATGCATTTAATTTTTTTAACATTTGTATGTTTGTTTGTCTCTGTGTTTAAATATAGGAAACAATTTTTCTAGCTGTATAGGTACTATTGCTTCCTTTGCTGAGAAGGTCCTTTCCTACATCAGTGTTGTGATTTTGTCAATTACAAAGAAATCTCTTCTAATATTTGTTTTCTTATTTGAAAACATTAACTGGAACATATTTTAAATGTAGAATGCTACAGAGGGGTGATGTAAATAGCAGCCTCTTATATTACTGGTACAGTTTTTGTTGGACTCATTCTTAGATGCTCTTGCATCTAAGAATATGATAATAAATATAATGAATTGTGTTCACAGAACATTAACATTTTGGTGGAATATGCTTTTCAGTATTTTTACCAGTCTTTTGTGATTACAATAAAGGACACCATGGGAAGGTTATAAGATACAATAAAATGAAAAATGTTAGCCACAGCTACACTTTTTACAGTTGTTGTTAACAGTTATTACATCTATGTGATAAGAAAAGTAATTAAGCAAGGCATTAATTTAGGAAACAATTAGATTAAAATTATTTTGCTTCATCAGTAGTGTAGTTGTGTGGGGAAAAAATAGTGTGATGATTTAGCAGTGTAAAGACATTTGAAATGATATTACTATGTGTATGATGAAAAATAAAGAAACAACAAAATATATCATTTTACCTGCAGAGCTGTTAAACCTTCCAGTGTCCAGTGTATTGTTATTTTAAATGTTATTTTAAGAAGATGTTTGCCATATACCTGTGCTTGGCACAGACATTTTCTGTGATTCTTAAATACATAATGAGTAATGATATTAAGATTAATAAAAGAGGTGTACAACAGATAATCTGTTATAGTTAGCCATGAAGTTTATTTTTAATTAAGCTATTGCTTGATTGCAGTCACATGCACCCTTAGGGCCGGTTTATACTTCACGCTCAGAACGTGTACGCGCCTGCATCATGGCTGCCACGCGTTCCCAGCATTCATTTCACGCATCCTCTGAGCAGGTCCTCAGAAATTAACGCGACACGTGCGCGAGTTGCAATACCAGCAAAAAGTTGGGGGGCGCAGTATGCTAAAAGTCGAAAGGTGACGTCAGAGTCTCTGTTTACTATCTACATGTGACAGAAAGCCTCTGCAGATCCTACGGGGATCGATGTGCGTGTGTCGCTGTTTGATGAATGGTTCGATGTGGTGAAGCACAATGCCGACATACAGATGCATTCGTGGTGCTTTTATATTCATGCGTCGCATATTCCCGATCGGAATGACACGATGCATTTTAAAAGCCTCACATACCATCTTGTGTGCCATATTTTTTTTCTGCAACTTCACAACAGCACCATAATGTATAGCGCTGTATTTGAGCCACTGAGAAAAAATAAAGGACACGGTGAAAACATGTATTTTGTGATTAAAGTGGAAATTTCGGCTTTAATCTCGTAATGTACACTTTAACCTCGTAGTTTACTTTATCATTAAAGCAAACCATCGTAAACATCATCCCAGTTTTTAATAGGTACAAGCTTCTTGGACCCGACAGCAGCGGCAAGCAGCGATAGATCACCACACAGAACAAATTAAATGTATGATATTCCAACTCTCTGCACATTTAGAATCCTTCGATTTATACTTGATATCACTTTCATGATGAAATGCATTAAAGTGTGTATGTTACATTTTACATATAATTTCGTTTAAATAATGAATACTGTTAATAATTACACACATGGGGGTGACACGGTGGTGGAGCGGTAGCACTGCTGTCTCGCAGGGAGTTATGTTGCTGGTATTTCCTGCTTGTATTCCACACTGTGCTCCAGTTTCCTTCCAAAGATATGCAAATTTGGGGATTTGGTGCCGCTAAAATGACGCTAGTGTATATGTGTACTTGTATTCACCTTGCGATGAGCTGAGGCCTCCTCCAGGGATTGCTTCTCACTTGTGCCCAATGCTTGCTGGAATGGACACATCCCTGGATTGATGGATTTAATCAATAAACATCCTTTTCAGAGATATTGCGGTAAGGTGTCATCGGAATTTAATAGGTGTTCTAGGCAATTCACAACACAGAGAACCCGAACCTGTTCTCACCGTGATAATATCTCGCACTGCCACCTGGTGGATTCCTCCAGATTTACGTAAAGTACGCGCGCAAGTATCAACACTACAACGCTTGCGTAGCAGGAGCGTCCGCTTCAGCATGCGTCACGTCGCATGAAGTATAACTCCGGCCTTATACGCACTGCATTTTAAGTGCTATATCATGATTAGAATATTTGTTTTATTTTGGGGTTTTTGTGGTCTCTGCTGTTTAATGAAATGAATATATGCATTCTACTTTCAGTGGATTAAATACAGTTTTTGTTTATAAAACCAAAACCCAGATCCTCAGAGCTTTTGTGTGATGGTAGTTTTAGTACAGTAATTATCTACCTAAGTTCTTCCACTGATTTTTGAGTTTACAGATAATGATCACAACTTCAGGCTGTGCTATTATAGTTTTTGCTTGAAAGGAGCCATGTGGTTTTCTTAAATGGTATACAATAGAAATCTTCATCAACTGGAAAATTGACATATACAGCACAATATATAAAATCTTATATAGTGCTTAAATAGTCTTGCAGTTATCAAGTGTATTAATAATAACTATATCTAAAGGGCTCAGCTCCAAAATCAGGATTAGATTTATTTTCATATCAGATCTAACAATAGAGTAGGCAGATCTATTTTATGGCACAAATGCATAAGACATGTTATCTGTCTTTTGAAAGTGCTGGCTTGATGTAGTGTAAAATAAATTATAGTTATGAATTGCTTCTACTCAACCTAGCTTTGAAAACAAAAAAGAGAACACTAGTATTTAGTTTAGGGATCATGTAAAATTGTGATTTTTATTTATTAGCTTTTACTAGTAGCAATATTATAACACAAAATGTGCAAGGTTTTAGTTTAAAGGTCACTTGAAAGAAAGGCATTAGATCTCAAAATGAGTGCTCTTACAGACATGTTTAATGCGAAGCGGATCTTAAACTGACCATATGCAAAATCAATGCCATCAACAATATATTTTCCCATTTTATCCTCTTTGTTTAAATATGTATTAAATGTAAATGATGCATGTTCAGTGTCTGTCTTATGTCTGTTATGTCCATCTTCACCAGACTAAAAATTCAAGAACTGTAGGTCTTGATTAACCTATATGTATCCAAATCACCGGGGAATATAGAATCAATCAAGCATGTTTATAGTATTCTTTACAAAGTTGATTAAAATATTTTTCACTTAAATTAATTCAGTATTTTTTTTTCTTGAAATCCAGTAAAGTGTCGTCAACAATATAATTACTTGTTGACATTCCCTTAGAATATTTAAAGCCATGTATAGAGATTCTGGTGTGTCTTCTAACCATTTCCCAATTCAGTTTGTTATAAAGGCGAAAGCATTGTTCATATAGAACAGTGGGAGATTATATATTTCCATCTGAAAAAAATAATTGATGTAATACTATTTCAAGGATCATTTTGCAAAACTGGCCAGCTTATTACTTAAGAGAAGAAAAATGTATTAAACTGTAAATGTTTTAAAAGTGGATTAAACAACATTATTCTTGAAACATAAAGCAAGTACAATCCTTAAAAGTACTTGTTGAAGTTTAGCATATTAACATTTCTTTGTTTACTACACCAAATTCCTATGTAGTATAAAATGTGTTAGTACGAAAGTAAAATTAATACATTTTAGCATTAAAGTGTATTATTGTTGTATTTTTATTTATTGATGCAGGGTTCTCCATTAGACTGTGAGTTAATATTTTAAGTTTTCTCCATTAGACTGTGAGTTATTAATATTTTAAGTTAACTACATTAGAATGTTTATTCAGAAACAATGTACCACCTGAATTAACCCCACAGTGGGTTATAGGGGTATATTAAAATGCCCAAGGCCTCCAATGGAAAGGATAAAATATGGGAATAAGGAAAATTGCAGCCTAATAACATCTCTCATAGATGAGCTACAATTCTGGGTAGATTTCAGAACTTGAACTTTAAACTTAGGTAAATGTATACTATGTACAATGTTTCCAGAAATAAATTGAAAACAATATTAGAGCTCCAGAAAATGTATTTGTATCAATTAAATTAATTATTCCAGTTATAAGGAGATGTACATTAATTCTTTAAGAAAAGATGTGCTTAATGTGCTGAAGTGTTTTTTTTTTTTTTTTTTTTTAATAGTTTAACCTCTCCCACATATAAAAAGCATATCTTTGTTCATTGCATTTTTCATTCAAGAGTAATCAACAACGGTAGTTACCTAGAGTTGACATTAAATTCAGGTCTCATGGCTTCTTCTTACCTTGAATTATGGTCTTCAATCACAAAGAGTGAAAGTAGTCTGAAATCTTCCTGAAAGGAAGATATCAGACTTGACTGCCAAATGTGGGAGGTTTGTAAAAATGAAGTCGAATTACTTGTCTCTGTTTTCTGTTTAATGTAAAGCTTTATAACACAGAACAGATTTAGAACCGAATTCTTCTTTTTGCATGTAGACTTTTTCACTCCTTTCCTTTTTTAAAAGAAATGATTTTAATGTCTCCTTAGAAATCAGGTGCTTAGGAGAATTCACCAATTCTCCTCCCAGAAGTAGCCTTTTCTTATTCCCTGTGGTGGTCTTGAAAGAGCTTAATACATCTTAATAAGGCACACAGCCAGTTGAGCTTTAGAAACAATGTGTGATTTAGAAAAAAAGAGGTATTTGTTTTTAAATGTAGAGCTCTGTTTAATGAGAGTAAACATTTTTACCTGCATTTAATCAGAGTTTCTACTGCATTACTAGCAGTAAAATCTCGCAAAAATGAAATGCATGTGTTCCAAATAATGATATATTATTTACCCTCTACAGCTTCTGGTACCTCACTCGTAGATAAACAAGGCTTGTTTTGTAATGTCCATGTGGCATTGTAATCCAATATTAATCAAGTCTGTACAACTATACAGATCCATCTTAGCACATCTTGCACATATTAAATACACACACATTAACATGACCAAGTACTAAACCAGGAAGCTGAGGTTTTGCTTCGTCTATGTGCGCTGCCATGTCAGATAGTAATGTATCACTTGACATTGGCTTTGTACCAGACACTTTTAAAATTGTTTCTATAATCCCACTATTAAAGTCTGGTCTTGATGCTGACAATCTTAACAATTTTTGGCCTATTTCACACTTACCTTTTCTGTCAAAATTTCCTGAGCTTGTTGTAGCCTTCCAACTCACCAATAACTTAAATTCTAATAAATTGATGGATCCCTTTCTGTCTGGTTTCAGAATGCAGCAAAGCTGTGAAATTGCTCTGGTTCAGGAAACCAATGATTTGCTTATGACAACAGACTCTGGACAGACATACATATTAATTCTGTTAGAATAGCCTCAGAATAGCATTTAACACTGAAGTGCAAATATCAAATAAACATTTTTCAAAAAAGGTATAACAAAGCAAATATCAATCCACATAAAGTAGACATGCCCATTTGGCTGGAACTGAGGTAAGACTTGCTGTCATATAATCAAAAGGTTGCAGGGTCGATTCCAGGTCCTCCTCGCATTTACCATTTTGAGTGTTGAGCTGCTGCTATTATTACTATTATAGAGTAAAAAAACATACATTTGATTTATGAGTCTGTAACAGCTGGTCTAAATTTATGGTACTTGTAAAGGATAGGGGTTTTTTTATTTTTTTTTTATTGAGTGAGTCGTTGACTTCATCAAACCCACAACCTTTTGATTATGAGTCAGCAGTTCTTACCACTGCACCACCCAAGCTGTCAGGTCAGCGTCGTAACCTAACCCAATTTCTTTTCCTTCATTTATATCTATACTAATAAAAGGCAAAGCCCTCACTCACTCACTGACTGACTGACTGACTCATCACTAATTCTCCAACTTCCCATGTAGGTAGAAGGCTGAAATTTGGCAGGCTTATTCCTTACAGCTTCCTTACAAAAGTTGGGCAGGTTTCATTTCAAAATTCTACGCGTAATGGTCATAACTGGAAGGTATTTTTCTCCATTTACTGTAATGGAGTTGAGCTTGACCGCCGTGGGGGTGGAGTTTCGTGTGACATCATTACGCCGCCCACGTAATCACGTGAACTGACTGTCAACGCACTATGTAGAAAACCAGGAAGAGCTCCAAAATACGCTGAACAAAACATGCATTATATAATTGAGAAGGCAGCGAAACATTAAGAAGCGAGCGAGTGACATACTACCATATTCATCAGTACAGCTACTTCGGAAACAAAGCGAGGTATAAACCTAAACTTTAAATTAACTTAATAGACAGGCTGCCGCTGGTGCTTTTCGTGCCCACGGGTAATGCGGGATACAAGTTTAATGAGAGGACGCAGGATATAAACGAGAGTTTTGATCACTTTGTAACTAAGTTAAAATTGCAGGTGAAGGGGTGTGCTTATGCAAATTCCGAGAGACTGTGTTTGTGGGGGATTGACAGTTAAGGCGGGTGGGGGAGTCACGTCATCATCTCCCCTCCCATTTACCTCATTTCGCTCTGAGCTGAGCTCCGCGGCTAACGCCGTCTTCCGAAGCAACTTCGTCACACTGCCACCAAATACACAGAAATCCACAAGTTAATACACACTCTGTCTCTAGACTTTCTCCACACTGAATCCTCCAGGCACTACTTACAAAAGGTTACATTGACAATCGTGTTACGTTATTTTTAAAATGTTTAATTTTCTTAGCACAAGCACAGCTGAGAAGCTTCGATGCATGTGCTCCATAACGCGTTAAAAAATAATGCATTTAATCACACTTTGCATTACAATCAAAGGGGAACTTTTGTCAATGCATGATTTCCTGGTACACCGATAACATTGATCAGCGCATCCCAATTCATTTTAGCCTCGCACCACCTTGGTTTGAGAAGAAGTATGAAAAAATATGAGGTTAACACACAAAAACAGATCACCAATTCAAGCTTTATGAATAATCGATTCGCCATCAATAATTGTTTTGGTAAAGCCATACTCAGTGTAATCCTCCTTCCATTTTATAATTTTTCCGCCACTAGCCATGATTAAATGAACGGTAAAAAAGTAAGAGCGAAGCGAGGGTGACTTATTTAGGCAGGCATATATATGACAGCAACACTCATGACAATCATGTTACGTTATTATTAAAATGTTTCCTTTTCTTTTTCATTACTTCTTTAACCCATTACTTCTCCGCTGCGAGGCGCGGGTATTTTGTATATGAATGACCTCCAAAGAGCGCGGAGACTTTTGATCATGTGAACGTGTCTGCAAAAACTGGCGTCTCCTGCCCAGCAAAAGTCGAGCAGCCGGCACGCGCGCATAGCTGTGCCGGCCTTTCACACGCTGACTGCGCTTCTGCGGCAAAATAATATTAAGGCGCTTCGCACTTTATTTTGCACGTATACGATTATGAGGTCGTCAGCTCTTATGAAGACACGCACAGGAGTGAAGGACTGACAGTGCCATCACAGCCGATTAATAGCTGGGACGTCTCACCAGTCTGCACAAGACCCACCGCGACTGTCCCCAAAAGGCGCTCATATCTTCAGCGAACACATCTCTCTATACTCTATAAAAGAAAAACGCAACTTTCCTTTCTTTACAACTTTTTTCCTTTTATCCCAAACCAAAGCCTTTCTCTCTTAACACTGCAGAGGACACAAAACTAATTTTCTTTAATTGCTGGTAAGGCACATTATTAGAGGCAGAAATTTGGACTTTCACATAGAAAATGTAATTTCTATACCACAGCCGTTGTGTAGCGCCTTTCAAAAGGGATCTACTACCGAGAGATGATCCATATACATTTTAGCTGCTGTTAGTACTACTTACCTCTTCTGTTATACCGTCTTTAAAATGTAGTTTACCCGCAACCACTCCAGTAGTGCTCAATGTAACTTTACTTCTTAAAACGTTAATGTTTTACTGTTTAATAACTTATAGACTACATTTTATTATTTTTCCCTTGCACTCAGTGATCAAAGCTATACACACACATATAGACACATACATATATATATATATACACATATATTTATATATACCTGTGTGTATGTTTGTATGTAC
>JANRMT010062791.1:90352812-90368811 GCA_026402145.1 Polypterus bichir lapradei | reverse complement strand
ACACACACTGAGTATACTTTTTACATGAAATGTATGTTGTCGTACCTTGCATAACTGAATAACCTTTATGGCACAATAACAATTCAGTACATTTATGGTCACTACAGTATTTGGATTTAATAATCGTCATGTGGGAAAAGGCTGACTCGCATAAATAAGTAGAGCCGAATAATGCAGTCAAGGAGCTTTTGAATTCAGCCGAGTGAAAAATGACGGCTGTCCGATTAACTGCGATTTTAGTTCACTCTACTTTCTCTCAGATCGCTTTTTGGAAGGAAGTCAGTTTTGTAGTTTTTATGAACAGTTCGAAAGTGCCTTTCCACATTTTCCTTCTTTGGAATAGCAATGATAGATTGACAGATCAGACAAACGCACTTCAATTGTGACATTGGGAGAGAAAAATCCTCTTCCAATTCCACATCCAGTCCATACCCTCCCCAAACAATTTTTTTTTTTTTTAAATCCCTTCTTTAGTTGATATAAATTGGAAGGTTAACTAGATCACTTAGATAGCCGGAGTTTTGCAGTAGCTTGTGCGTTTGATCGTGCGTGCGGGATGACAGAAGAAAAGAGATCTCAGACTGGCCGCCCTGTATGTCAATCAAGTGGTAAATGCCATAGGGAGGATATATGATAGACTAACGGTTAAAAGCATATCTCTGTATATATCCAATCAATATTGGGGCTTACAACAAGCAGTCTGCATTCAGATTCTGAGGTCCTCAATTAAGAATTCATATTAGGACTAAGTAATGAAGTTAATTATTAACTTACGCCTATACACATATTCCAGCAATCTATTTTTAAGGCTCATAATGGTCTCACCATTTTGCATGCCAGGATTTGTAGTATTAAACCTAATTTAATCAAGGCTACAAAGGATCCAGCACCCCCACAACCCTCTTTAGGACTAAGCAGGTTAGAAAATGACAGAGACAGGTGCAAATATAACGACAAACAACCACCTCTGGAAAATCTGAACCAGTGGAATGTTCTACTTGATCCAAATTATGGATATTGTGCAACAGCAGTAATGGAAAGTGTCACATTTAAACCATCACATCTGGGATACTAAGGATCACTAAATATCTTATAAACTTAAAATAACAAAGCCACAGTGATGTAAGAAATTATGTATTGTTATGACATATAAGAGTAGCCATTTCTTGCTAGGACCATCATCCACATTTTGTACCTGCTACAGCACATTAAACATGATAGAAGTATTCATCAATCAATGCACCCATTTAATCCAGTTCAGAACACAGTACTGTTTATGTGTTCTAAAGTTCATTAACATTTTATTTAAGACTACTGCCTTCTACTGACTAACCCTGAAAAGGCTCTAGTTCTCTGTACAGATGATATATTTATTTTTAATAAAGTCATATGCTTGTACCACTTGCCAGCATTGTATTGGAAGTGGAATTCTAGTAAATCCTTCCCCTTTCCAAACATCTTTAACACTGACTCAGCTCTCTCACCTGTATCATCACACATGAAAAATCAACAATAGTAGAAAATGCTACAAATATTCTTAAATTATTATAACATATATACAATGCCAACTTGTGTTGGATGCCTTTTTTTATTAGAAAATAAGTTAAAGAAGGAAGTTCATTTTTTCACTTAAGTGCAGTTAATCTGTTCAGATTTTGGTTGAAATCCACTAAACATTTAGTATCAAAAATATGAAATACAGTACACCCCCAAAATTTGTGGGGGTTACGTTCCTAGAGCACCCGTGAATTGTGAAAAACCGTGACTTTTGGATGTGGTTAAAAAATGCCTTTTAAATGCCTATTTTTATAGTTTAAACCCTAAATACAGTATGCCCCAAAAGCACTTTAATTTTGTTGCAAACTCAGCTTAATACATTAATATATTGGCTTAAAAATTACCTTAATACATTACCTAAAAACAGAATGTAAAGGTAAGCCCATATACTGTACAGTACTGTACTGCTATATCTCCCACGGTGCTAGAATGTAAAATACCGATGTTACCATTATACGTACTGTAATTCATGCAAGTGCGTTTTCTTTAGTATAAGTAAATACATAATAATTTCATTTAATTAAAATACAGTAAAATGTATGGGTACTCACCAATGATGAATGATATTGAAGATGATGAAGTAGCTGTGCAGTACAATGCAGAAGATTTAAAACTCCTCGGGTGGCACCTCTTCTTCAGGCGCTTCAGGAAGAGTCGTATCTTTGGACGGGTCTTCTTCTGGTGGGGTTTCTTGCTGGCTTTTCTTTATAGGTTTCAGGAACATTGTGATGGGAAGTTGCTACATTGTCTCCTGTAGGAAACTGCTGGTACAATTTTCGTGCTTTCTCACGGATGATGTTACAGTCCAAGGGGATGTTCTTCTTCCTGCAGTCGGTGATCCATAATGCCAAGGCAGATTCCATCCTGACGATATTTTTATTCCTTATGGTCGTTACCTTTTTGGCACTATCACAAAAACTTACAGATACGGTACTCCAGATCACTGCTTCGTTTGTAGTGGCGCACTACTGCAGCATAACTTTTTAGTTCCCAGAGCAAATCCAGTAGTGTTTTAATCCTGGAGTGTTTTAAACTTCTTCTGGCACTTAAGCTTAGTGCTAGAAGCCTTAGAAGGTGCAGGGCGTTTCGGCGACATCTTGTGCGTTTAAGAATAACAAAATGAATACAATAACAAAATGTGGTTACTTCCTTTTCTCTCTACAGCACAGTATTGCCACGTAAAAAGCCATAAAAATTGCAGAGGATATTTGCGCTTTCCGCTAACAATTAATAGTTAGGTTCTAGTTAGGTTCTAAGGAAAAATCCACGAACGACTGAGTCTGCAAACCCTGAACCGTGACTTTACGGGGGTCTACTGTATTCAAAAAAAAAAATCAGGACAGAATGAGTACTTTTTTCCATGACACTGCATTGTAGAAAACATTTGTATGAAAAACTGGATCCACATCCCTAACCAGACTACTGTTTACTTCATTTACAATCAGTGTAACGCAAATAGTGTTTGCATTCAGTAAGAAATAGACTGGCTGAATGAATCACTTAACCTGAAGTGACATATGTGCTCATTAATACTCAAATATTTTATGCAGTGGTCTGCCTTCAACTTAAAATGTTTTAAGGTTGTTTTGAATAAATAACAGAAATAAATTATCTCTTAAAAATGCCAGATTGTTTTTCACCTTCCCCTGAGAACTCGGATACCTATAGGGAAAATGTTCACAGACCTAATCTATTTGACAAAGTCAATTCTTCATTGAGTTCTTTATGCAAGTCAAATAAACTGACAGAAGCTTGTCTTCTTCATCTATCATTTATATTCTCAAGTTGAACAGTTCAACTCCTAAAGGGGCAGTGGTGGAAATGTTCTAACTTATTGAGTGGCTAACAAATATAAAAGCAAAAATTTTCAAATATACTGTATATAATTGTATATATATATTTGTATATATTATATTGCTATCAATGTATACTTTTTGTATAATTGTTACTGCTCTGTGGAGACATACTATTAAGACTTCCATTGTACTATATAGAATGTACTGTGAACACATGAAAATAATCGTGAACTTGAAGATTAAAAACCAAGCCTGGCAAAATCCATTTAATTTACATACATCCATCCATTATCCAACCCGCTATATCCTAACTACAGGGTCACGGGGGTCTGCTGGAGCCAATCCCAGCCAACACAGGGCACAAGGCAGGAAACAAACCCCGGGCAGGGTGCCAGCCCACCGCAGAGCAATTTACATACAATAACACAAAAAAATGACACTATACAATCGCACTGATGTAAAGCAAGGTGCAATGTAATATACTATATAGATATGAAAACATTAATTTCAAGCATACTGGTCACAAGCTGAACGTGAGGTTTCCCTTTATTTATACATCAACAAAATGTATATTTACATGTTTCTACAAATCTTAACAGCACGTTGTTTTATCTTTTACATAATATTCTCAAATCTACTCAATCCAATTCACTGTGGCAAAATCTATCCCAGCAGCAAGGTGCAATGTAGAAAGAAACTCAATCCATCATGGGGCTCACTCATACAAAGTGGGTTAGAAAATGTTTCATATTTTTATTCATAGTTTAAAAAACATTTTGAAGAACTGTAGACAAAAATCAATGAGAAATAATAAATGGTTAAAAAAGTTCTATTATTTACAATATGTTTACTGCTATATTTGTAGTGCTGTAAGAATAGTTAATCCCTCACTAATGAATGAAATGACCCGTGTTTAATTCTTCTTAGCATATATCTTTAGTAATAGCAGTATATTTCCAAAAACATATTAACTAACTCATGATATTTTAAAACATGTTTTAATCACATCCTTTAATATACGCGGGTTAATCAAAAAATAAAGGCAATTTGAAAATGATGTGGTAACTGCAACAGATAGAACCTGACACAATGCAACATGTTTGCAGTGGCTTATGGGTATTATGAACACATATAAGGCAACACTGCAGTTAGTCCAGTTGAAGCCAAAGTCAAAAAAACATGGACACATCACTGTGGAAATGCACCAGTGTTTAACAATGTGTGTCATAGTGAGATTTATTTGGGCAGAAGAAGTGAAACCTGCAGAAATTCAAGATTACCATGGGTTTTCTCAAAGTTAACCCAGACAGTGCACATTATCTAAAGTTTGTATCCATGTATAATTTGGCCATATTACATGTACATCTACCATAAAGATATGTCTACAGTGTCTGTTTACCTGTGCATCACATCGCACTAAAGCCACTAACATTGAGTTAGGAACGGAAGCTGGAATTTTGTAATAATCCGACAAGAAAAAGTTAAAAGAAAGTGACATGCCACACTGCCATAAAGAACTTTAGCAAGATGCCTCATGAAGGAGATGGAAATACCACTTTCCAAACACCACTGCCGTTACTCGGCACACTTTATAAAAGTGCCATGGTGTCATGGCTGGTAACTCTTCCGTGGCTTACCTGACTGCTGCCACCACCATACATGATCCTTCTCTCTCATTGTATTTGGATAGAAAATGTTAAATATGATTACTATCCTGTTCTGGCTAACTCTTAGCCTGGTCTGGCTGATCCATCACCAGTGCGTTTACACCCATTTTTTTTATGTGGTCAAGTGCCATATGATCACAACCCATGTTTAAGCACATGGGAATGGATATACTTTGCACTAGCAACAAATACAATCAGGTGTCCTGAATATAGTTTTCACTAGATTTTTTGCACTGATAGAATTTTTGTATCCTGAAAGCATTTCTAAACCTGCTGCAATGTCCAAGAAAGGAAAGCTGATGAAGACAGAAACAATTTCATTGGAGACTCTAGGCAGAAAAAATGATTGTGATGAACAGAGAGGTACCTGCATCTCTTGTTTGTTAAGAAAATGTGTCAGTAGTTGTTGGTAGATACTTGTGCCAGAAGCCTTAGAAGGTGCAGGGCAATTCAGCGAAATCGCATGCGTTTAAGTATAGCAAAATGAATACAATAACAAAATGGAAAACACAAGGACACTCAGCTAGAATTGCGTCACAGGGCAGCAATCAATCAGCAGCAAGGAGAAATGAATAACACTCTTGGATTGGCTACTTTCACCATCCCAAACCACGTTTCCCTCAGCGGTGGTAAACCCACTCACCTGGAGACACGTCACAGTGCAGCAGTCTATCAGCAGCAAGGAGAAATGAATAACACTCTCGGATTGGCTACGTTCACCATCCCAAACCGTGTTTCCCTCAGCGGTTGCTTCCTGTTCTCTCTACAGCACAGTATTGCCACGAAAAAAGCCATAAAAAATTGTGGAGGATATTTGCACTTTCCGCTAACAATTAATAGTTAGGTTCTAAGGAAAAATCCGCGAACAACTGAGTCTGCAAACCCTGAACCGCGACTTTGCGGGGTTCTAATGTATATTCCTGACCAAATGAACAGTACTGTATAGTAAGTCCCTTAAGTTATATTGTTTGTTTTACATCCTGTTTATCATTATTCTTAGCACATTGTATAGATTTTTTTTATCATTTTATTATTTTTTTTCATCATGACTGTTGCTCCCATGGGTGCTGAACCTTTAATAACTTCACAAATCTTTTCTTTGTCAGTGTTATGTTATGTCATCAGGAGTATTGTATTGTTTTATTACCCCTCCATGGAGGTTTGCACGAAGTGGCACATTGTGAGCCACAACGCAGAAGCGTTAGAATTTAATCAGATTCAAAGCCAGAGCGCAGCAATACAACACATGCGGTTAACACCTGTTACAATGGGATAACTTAAAGTGATATTTTCCTTCTTTCCTCCCTCATACTTCTTGATCACCTCAATTTTTGTCTCAACATCAATCGCCTTTTTCTCCTGTAATTATAAGACAAATGTAACTGAACGTAGTCAAAACCGCTGTACATAATAAACCAAGATTAGAATGAAAAAGTCATGGCATACTGAGCTGACGTGATGAAAACTGTCATTTTCCTGTGAGATGTGGTAGTGGTCGTAAGATGCATAGGTCATAAGTCAACAACTACCTGTATATAGACGTCTACATGGTGCTGATATTAAATCTTCAAGATGTTCTGAGAATATACTGAGAAAAATAAAGTATCGCATTTTGAGGCAAAATTATCAGAATATCAATTCAATATAGCCCGGCCCTACCACAATCATTTCTTCCCAGTGATTAAATCAATTTTGTACATGTTTACACACAGTGCACTCTATTACCACTTCTTAACTTTCATAGAATTGAACTGATGAGAAGTGTGTGATTTTGTTATGGTTTGCCACTCCAATAATCAAAACATTTCCAAATTCAAAGTTAACATATATATGAACAAATATTTTACTGTGTATATATACACACCAATTTTTCCAGTTTTCCTTCAGATTTAATCAGTTGAAATGCAATGCATCACAGCACAACAGCTTCATGAACAGCTTCAAGCACAGCTTAACAGTGGTCGAAAAAAGCAACTCTTAGTTTCTACTGTGAAGTGGAGACTTCGTGCTGAAGGTTTGATAGGATGAGTGGCAGTAAGAAACGCAGTCCTTAAATGACAAAATAGGGCCATGAAATACTGGCAGTGGACTACTGCAGACTTAACGAAATCTCCTTTTCACAGCAGAAACTGAAACTTGCTTTTCTTGACCACTGCAAAGTTGTGCTTGAAGATACTGTGCTGTGAGGTGCCTATCACACAAGCTGGTGACCCTCAGAAACTTTTCTTCTGACTGGGTTGTGACTTTGGGTCTGCCAGATGTCTTCCTATCAGAGTTTCCTCCAGTTTCCAGTTGCCTTTGGATTTTGTAGGACATCATACTCTATGACACTTTGATATTTTTTTTTTGTAGTGGTAGGGTGTTATAAGTTGTTAGCCATTGTGGATGCAATAAGCAGTCAAGCAAAATGACACCTTTAATTGGCTAACTAAAAAGATTACAATATGCAAGCTTTCAAGGCAACTTAATTACAAACTGCCTGAAGAAGGGGCCTGAGGTGCCTCAAAAGCTTGCATATTGTGGTCTTTTTAATTTGCCAATAAAAAGTGTCATTTTGCTTGACTTTTTTTTTTTTTTTTGCAGTTTCTCTAAATGAAAGGCCTACATTTCTAAGGGTAATAATGCTCTGTCTTATTTCATTTCTTAATTGCCATTTTCTTGCCATCATCCCTGGAATTTACAACTTTCTAGGGTGTAGATAGTGTAGTAACACAGTCCATTCCAACTCTGCTTTAAGGCAGACGTAGGGCTTTTAAGTAATCAAGAGAAGTTTGGACACCTATGCAAATTATTAGCTTAAACTTGCAAGTCTTAATTTACTTTAATTGCTACAGAACAACTGTAGTTTTTAACCTATTAGTTATCCCCTGAAGGCCCATTTGTAATATTCTAAAATTTCCATTATTTTCAATTTTTATAAAATGAAGTCAATAATTATCTTTCTACTAAATGTCACAAATGACACTATTAAGTGTCATACAAATACTCTCTTCATTTGCAACAAGTCAGGTCAGGTTGGGGAGCATGCACTGGTACAACATGTTACCGCACCCACCGCACGACAAAACAGCTTGGGATCCTGGTTGGCAATCCCCCAGGCAGACACGTGGTCCAGACCCTCCATCCAGAAATGACACTCTATCTGTCGCAGCCAGGTGTTACTTGGACATCCCCTTGGCCTGATCCAGCCACTTGGGTCCTCAACAATGAGGATCCTGCAAGCCGGGGAATCATGGCCATAGTGCCGTAATGGACACTCTCACAATACAGGTAATGAGCCTCATTCAGGATTCCGTATCCAACCGCTCATTCGATACAAAGTCAAACCAGCGGTACCCAAGGATTCACCGAAGAGATACAGTACCAAAGGAGTCCAGTCATCATCTCAGGTCACTGGAAAGTGTCCATGTCTCACAACCATATAGCAAGACAAGAAGTTCAGGGCATGGACCTTCGTCCTTTTGCATAGGCATTGGTAGCGCCACTGACCTTATGGCCCCCCCCCCCCCCCCCATGCTCTCCCATTCTGTCTACTGACTTCATAGGAAGTCATGAATGTCACTGCCGAGGTAAGTAAACCTCTCGACAAGGTCAACACTCTCTCCGCAGAGAGACACAATACTGATGGCTGTGCCCAAGAGGTCATTAAAGCCTGGATTTTGGTTTTTATCCAGGACACTCGCAAGCCCAGATACTCATACTCCTCACTCAGTCTCTCAAGATCCCCAATCAGAGCTTCCATGGACTCTGCAAAGATCACAACATTGTCAGCAAATTCAAAATCAGTAAATCTTTCTTCGCCAACAGATGCCCCACAACCTTTCCCAACACCCAGTTCATACAAGCATTGAACAGAGTAGGAGGAAGAACACACCCTGACGAACCCCAGAATCAACTGGGAAAAACGCAGAGGTTCTGCTTCGACTCTGCACAGCACTCACATTACCAGTGTACAGGCCAGCCATGATATCCAACAACCTTCAGATGATCCCGCAAAGTATCAGGAGTCAAACGCTTTATGAAAATCGACAAAGGCTGCAAAGAAACTCTACCAATAATCGCGTTTGCACTCCATGAAAACCCTCACTGGCAGGAGTCGATGGTAGATTTCTTAGGTGTAAAACCAGACTGGTCCGGTCGCTGGTAGGTAAGCAAGTGATCACGGATCCTATTGAGGATGACCATAACAGGGATCTTACCCAACACCAAGAGCAGTGTTATCCCCCTGTAGATGCCATAATCCAGGTGATCACCCTTCCCTTTCCAGATGGGGACGAAAAGTCTAGTTTTCCAGTCAGTTGAGATGTTGCCAGTCTCTCAAATGGAAGCAAAGATTGCTTGCAATGCCAGGAGGACAGCCTTACCACCAGCCTGGAGAAGTTCACCCAAGATACCACAAATCCTTGCAGTCTTCCCTACCCTCAGCTAGTTCACCACCTGCTCGATCTCAGTGAGACTGGATGGTTCATAGCTAATTGAAGGATCAGTCTCAAGAACCATGGATATCCAACATCCTCGCATGAGGATCAGCTTTAAACAGCTGCTCAAAGTAGGCAGCCCAGCAGGTCACAATTGCAGTGTCATCCGTAAGAACCGTTCCATCAAGCCGCCCTGTCTGCGACTCTCCAAGGAACAGATTCGGATGTGCGTAATGCTACGATTCCTCTGTAAGCAAGACATGGGTCACTAAGACCATAGATAATGTGTCACTTGCAACTGTACAGATGTTGTTTTTTTATCTTTAGAAGATTATTGATGATTCACAAAGCAGACATAACAGATGAAATGTGACACACTTATAAAGGTGTTAAACATGTGTGAAAAGGAAGCCTGGGTTCAAATTTTAAAAAAGAGGATACTATACCTGTAACTTATGTGGCATATCTTCTGACCTTGCACTGGGTGTTATAGTGATAAAGAAGCCCCTCCCAAACTTTCCCTAAGTCTGCAATCCCACTTTTTTTTCAGACAGCATTACCATATTCCTTTAATAACAAAACAAGACACAGAAAACTAATGCGACATAAGCTACAGGAGCTTGTTGTCCAAGTCAAAAATCTCCCCCAACCTTTAAGACCACAAAAAGTATGCTCCTCTGAGGACATGAAAATGAAATATAATGAAATTTAGATCATTTAAATATTTTCCAGTACTTTCCAAGTATATTGTTTGTTGCTGGGCAATGTGCAGAGTCAGGAAAATAAAACAGATGTGGAAACAAGTTCACATGGCAGAATGCAGTGCTTCTGCTGCTGGTGGAAATGTCTCTTATGCATTAACATGAGTACATTAATAAACAAGTTCAAACATCATTTTTGATAAGTTTTCTTTTGAGACACAGTGTGCGAGTCTTCTGACACATGGCAGGAAGACAATGCCACCAACTATTAAGTAAATTTTAAAACATCCCAAAAAAAAAAAAAGACTGGATAAAAACTAAACTTAATGCCACAATTATAGATGTGAACATATACAAAATTAATTAAAAACACTATATTTCTCAAAATTCTTTTAAGTTCTAAACTAAAATTTTAAACTAATATTTACAAAGTAAGCAGTATTAGTTTCATATAACTTAATGTTCACATCACAGAGGACATGACCTGGTCCGAGCACATTAACACCTTGGTGAAGGAGACACAATAACGTCTTTACCACCTCAGATTTCTCACAGATTTCAGGCTGTACTTCCAATTAACAAAAAAATTTTCACAGATCCACTATGAAAAGTATTCTAACAGGAATAATTACTGTCTGGTTTGGGAACAGCACGCAGCAGGACCGAAAGACTCTGCAGACAGTGGTGCAGCCTACTGAACACGTCACTGGGTGTGCACTGTCTAACTTCCAGGACAACTATATGCACCATGCGATGTCAGACAAAGCCAAAGAAAATAATCTTTGATACCAGCCATCCCAAAAACAGCCTCTTTTCTTTGCAACAGTTAGGTAAACGGTACTGCTTCCTAAAAACCAGTTCTGAGAGTCTGAGGAGGAATTTTTTTAACCACTTTATGAATAAGGAAAATGCCTAGAACTACATGATGCCCTATTTAAAACTCTCTTACATTAAGTTATTAAAGTAATTTATTTATCAATTTATTATTTACCACATATTTTAAAACTCTTAATTATTTCTTATTAATATTTATAAAGTTGTGTATTATTGTCATTTGTATTCCACTTAAATGCACAATGATTGGAGTTTAGCAACTAAGCATTTCACTACATATTGTACAGTATTTATAATCTGTATGTGACAAAAATTATTCCATTTGTATGATGGTGCTATTTCTGTTCTTGCAGTATACAAGTGGATTTTCACCAAGTGTGACAATTTGCCTCCTTATCTTGAATACCTTTTCTAAGTATGACCAAGTATAGTCTGCAATGGACTAGCACCAGACTGATGGCCAGTTTTCAATACTACTGGAAGAGAGGGCACCCCACAATTATATAATAAAAAAAGCTAAGAGTCCAAAGCCAAAAACAAGGTAATGCTCCAATTTATGTAGTTATAGTTGTTCGATATTAAAGATGAGAAACTGAATGAAAACGTGGGGGAAAAAAATCATGATTAGGCATAAATGTTGGTCCACTGCACCCTACTTATCTATTTAATTAACTCAAATGACTATAAAACTATGTGCTCATTTCTCCTCTCTCTCAGAGATTATTTGTGATGATTTATTACCTCTGGCATCTCACCTAATTTCAAGGCAGGGCACTGTGTCTCTTTGAATACTATGAGTAGAAAATGGTTGTAGAGATGGGGGGAGGGGTGTTGTTTTCCCAGTGGCTAAAAATTTGTAGTTCCAATTTTTATCACCTTATCAGTTTTGTTCAAGCCTATTTTAAATGTGTGTTCCAAGGAAAGGAGTCCATCAACCAGAAGATTCTCAATATTACACCAGAAATTATTAATAAAGAAGCAAGAGGAATAACAACTATGTATGTAAATATTCTTAAATAGCAAAGCTGGACACAAATTTAAAACCAAAAAATCTGTTTCAAGAAATATGGTTTGTCATTGTTCATTGCCCTATGGCCACAGAATTAAGCTAAAGCTTTTTGTTTCAGGAATTTCTTTTATCAGCAGCTAATTTATTAACCTCTTGGATAAAATTTATTTTAAAAAATACAAGCTTGTGAGGTGTAGTAAGCATTTGTAGGGATTACTGATGCAAATCTTTATCATTCTCTGGTATTTAAAAATAATTCTCTTCAACTTGATTCCATTCATTTTGTATAATGTGTTTCCCATTAACAAATTCTGCTTAGATAGTAATTCAGAAATTCAACATAACTAAATAAAAGAAGAAGACCACCAGAATGAAAATAACTAATTAGAAGGAATATGTGACTGGTGTGTAATTAGGCATGTATTTAAAAAGAATTTAGTTGAAACCACAGTGTTTACCAGTATCTATTATTATCACTATTATTGTTATTGCATCCTTTACACAATGAATCAATTTAGTCGAAACCTCAACTAAGCAAACTATTCAATAGTAATATCTACTGTGGAATTTGAATTCTTAATGTAAGCTTGGCCATAGAGAAAATGAAAAAAGGCAATTATCCTTTGTGCCAAAAAGATATATATATTGCAGCTATTCTACACCAGTTCAACTCTCAAAGTATTTTTCATTTGAGTCCATGGTCTTGACAGTGTGCTTTAAAGGTACATCAAGAAGATTATTTAAATGCACTGGTTTGATTACAGTGATAAGTAACAATTAAATTCATAGCAATGAGCAAGCACCTGCTATTTTGGAAAGGTGCTTCTTGAATTTTATCACATTAATGTGTGTTGTATTGTTGTGTCTGTGGTTAGGAGCTCTCAGGCACCCCCTGGTGGTCACAAAAGAAAGAAAGAAAGAAAGAAAGAAAGAAAGAAAGAAAGAAAGAAAGAAAGAAAGAAAATTATTCAGGCATTTCGCTTAATAAAAGTAAGACTTTTGAACCTGGGACACTGCATAGGTGTGTCTGGGATTTGGGGCTCTGTTAAATCACCCAATATTTATATTAGACTTAGTAAAGTACAATGATAAAAAGAGAACATTATGCAAAAAAAGAAAAAAAGGGCAACTGAATTAATAAACTGTGTGACCCAAAAAGAGACAATGTTAAAGGATATCTTTCAAGACTCATGAGGGCAGTAAAGCCTGTAGGATTCAGTGCAATATATTTCAAAGAAAAAGAACTATGGATGTACATGCCACTGCAAACTGTCAGTGCCTACTACAGTAAAACCTGATGATGTACATCTGTAAAACTTTAAATGAAGTTAGAATTTCAGCCTGAAAAAGAAAAGGGCAAGTGAAAATAATAATACAGGCAAAACTCAAAAGTAAAAGTTTTCTATTCCTGACAAATGTACAAATAGTTACATAAACCATCTAATCATGCTGGAAGAGGGACATGTACCTCCATTTAACAATATTTATAAGCTACCACAAAATGAACCTTTTAAGTTTAATAGACCATTCGGTACATAATAGACTAGGGGATTTGAATGACTGTTTCTTTCCTTTCCTTTGCCGTACTAGTTCCCTGCTTCCTTAGACTCATCAAGGAAAAAAGTAGATTCAGGAAATGAATGGATGAATACTATTTTTTGGGTTTTACTCCTAGCTTAATTAATCCTCATTACTTCATGCTGTTCACATACTTTGCATTTTAATCATTCATTCATTGTTTTATTTATAGTAGTTTGTATTAACTTTGACAGTGGCATCAAGTATCATTTAAAACAAAATTTGCTTGGATTACTTTAACTAAATGTAACTGCATTAAAAATCAATCCTAATAAGGAATATGAGGTTAATGAAATTTATTTCAAAAAAAAGAAAATTAAACCCAATCTTCTAACTTCTCCCATACATTCTGATATAAGGTACACAAATACTTTAAATTACTACTTTATAGTTTATCTCAAACATCTTTCTTTTAACGTATTCTACTTATATTATCTGGCTTTTTAAATGTTTTATTTCTTGCAATAACATTAACTTTAAAACTTAAAACATGTCATAACTAAATAATTATTTCTATGCATTCATGAGCAGACAGCATGAACAATTGTAGTGTAAGACAGGAAATATGAAACACTCAATGAATGATTAACCTTTTATTTGCAGTAATTATAGAAACCTTTCTGTTGATATGCAGAGTGGAAATTAAAGGATTTACAGGATGACAGAGTCAATGTGAAAATAAAATAAAGCCAATGAAATCCACACACATTGTTTATTGAATGATGTACAACTATATGACCACCAAACAAGAATCGGTGGCATTTATTCAATAAAAAATATTTTTATAAACAAAATAATGTCAAATTTAAACAAATGGCAAGCCCTAGAGATCCAAAACAGCAAAAGAAGCACATGCCATTTTGATGAGTGTCCCAGCCAAAGCCCAGACTTAAACAGTACAGAACATCAGTGGAGACCCATAAAGATGACACTTTACAATGTTTCCGATCCAATCTAACGAAGCTTGAGAGGATATGTCAGGTGAAATGGGATAAATTGCCCGAATGCAGGTATACAAAATTAGTAAGGACTTACACAAGAAGATTCAAAGGTCTATTTGCCGTCAAAGAGATTCTACAAAGTACTGTACTAAATTAAGGGTCTGAATACTTATTTGAAAGACAGATTTCATTTTTTGATTTTAATAAATTTGCACATTTTGCAATATAGCAAATTCGTACATGCATAATATGCCAGTAATGTTTTATGGAAAATGTACCCCTGTATTATTTTCAGTGTTATTAAGCAGTGTACCTTTCTAATGCTATTACTTAATCACAAAGAGTCAACTACTGATTATAAAATGTTATCAAAATTTGCATACCTGGTTATTATGTTGTTTGAAAAAAGGCTCTTTAGAATTATAAAGTAAATAAATTTACAAGCAGTAGAATAAAGCAGGTCAACTTACAGCAAAAACATAACCAGCAACAAAATAGCGCTTACTGTTAACATATTTTGTTTGGAAAATGTTTTGATCTAGTTTACATTAATTGCTGGAACCTATGCAAACTTATAGAACAAAATCAACTACCTTCTGTTCTCTGTTGAGGATTACATAAAAGATTTCTCTTACAAATGTATATGTTTGCTTTCATAAATCATTGATATTTGTCCAAACAAGCAATCACATTAATTCCAATATATGGTTCATTAAAACAATTTAACTTCAGATGTATATTCTTGAAATTCTTTTGAACATTGTGCACATGTGAAGATGTTTACAAGGCACTGCTTAACAAAGGATAGTTTCAACTGAAACATGAAAATTAATCAAATAATTCTGCCACCTTGAGTAATAAGCACAATACAATCTTAAGAAGTGCACTAGTCTCAAATTATTGAGTAATACGTGCTAAAACAGAGAAACATCAAGGAGAGTTTATGTTGGCAAATAATTACATCTCAAGACTATTAACTGCTGCATGAACATCTGAAGTTATTACTTTTTTGCCTAAAATTTTTAATCTGGTGGGATGCATTACAATACCCACACATATATGGCTGATTTTAATGTCTACCTTGAACCTCTCACCAATAAAGAACAGTGAAGATGCAGAATTTATGCCTTAGTATGTCTGTAGTACCTTAGTATTAAAAAAATCTAAAACAAAGTTATGTCTATATAGACGGTGATATGGCAAATATTGCATTGTGCTACTCAAGAAAACCTGTCCAGTCATGCATTTTACCTTCTGACAGAAAAGATTACATTGCTTATAAATATTTTAAGTACACAACTGTTATTCTGCAGATATTACAGTATCCATAGAATACTAAACAATTTGTAAAACTACTATAAAGCAAACAATTATCTTATTATTAGCTCTGGCAACGTTAGCTCACATAGTATAAATTTTCAGCTGGAAATCCACACACTTTCACCCTGCATGTGTGATGTAGGTAATTACAAAACTATATATATATATATATATATAT
>JANRMT010062791.1:90322341-90345810 GCA_026402145.1 Polypterus bichir lapradei | reverse complement strand
GCACAAGGTTCGAGCTGCATGTAGACGGAGCTGGAGCATTTCTGCGAGAATGTAGTGAATAAACTGTGCGGGCCCTGCAGTATTGTACTTTGCCTTCAGTGAGCCATTACATTGCAGCTCAATCACCTTCATCTGAATCTGCACAGGTGCAGTTTCCACATCGACGGCAAATGGGTTGCGAAACAACTCAAAATTCTTTTTTTGTTCTTCAAAGTCACCAAAGCGCCGTGCGAACTCAGTGCGCAGTGCGCTCAGTTTATCAGCAAAGTGCGTATTTGGGAACACCGTTGTGCCGACTTGGTTCAACATTACTTGGCAACAGGGAAAGTGGGACAAGTTGCACTGGTGCATTTGTGTCTGCAATAAAAGCAGCTTCACTTGAAATCACTTTGTGATTTTGCACAGGTAAAAATGTCTGCTGAAGTGTCAGATTCTTCTTTAACTCTTCTGCTTTCTGTATCTTTTGCATTGCATTCAGGTCTTTCAGGTTATCCTGATGTTTTGTCTCATAGTGCCGTCTTAGATTAAATTCTGTAATTACAGCCACATTAGCTCCACAAATGAGACACACGGGTTTACCGGCAATGTCAGTAAACATATATTCAGCCTCCCATCAGTTTTTAAAGGCTCTATTTTCAGAATCAGCTTTTCTCTTCGGCATCGTGTGGGCTAGCTTCGCAATAACTTGCAGCATCATAAGCTAGACTTGATTAACGCGGTAAGTGTTCGGCAAGGCAGCTGAAGCGCTGCATTATGGGATCTGTAGTTTATTGTGTTACCAGCGCTTCATATCCCCGGGCAATTAATAACAATAATATATAAAATGATCTCGTGGGCCGGATATAATTACACGCCGGGCCGGATGTGAGGTTGACACATATGGACTAAATAGAACTTGAAAAGATATATTTTTTCGAATTTGATCGCGCAATTCAGATCGAGTTGACGCGCACTACATCGAGCCCGCGTGCTATTGTGGTCTTGCCTGCGTGCCTCAATAAGTCACCCTCCCCTCACTCTTACTTTTTTACCGTTCATCTAATGATTACACTGAGTATGGCTTTACCAAAACAATCATTGATGGCAAATAAAGTATCCATTATTCATAAAGCTTCAATTGGTGATCTGTCTTTCTGCGTTAACAGCATATTTTTTCATACGTCTCAAACCAAGGGGATGCGAGGCTAAAATGAATCGGGAAGCGCGCGTACATACTCAGTGCATCCCCTCTCGGGAATCGAACCTCGGATGTAGGCGCTAGAGGCGAAGCCTTTACCATTGCGCCACAGCGTGTGGCTTGTCTATTTGAGAATATGTAGATCGGGGTATATATATATATATACATATATACCCGCGTTTCCCAGCGGAGAAGTAGTGTGTTAAAGAAGTTATGAAAAAGAAAAGGGAACATTTTAAAAATAACGTAACATGATTGTCAATATACAGTAATTGTTTTGTGAGGATTTGATCATCATTATTTCTTGCAATCAGGTTCGTATTTGGAGGATGTGTTTATTTAATGGTAGCTAAGACCCGGCACTTAAACGTTTCTTGCTACAGCAATTTTAACTCAGTTACAAAGTGATCCAAAGTCTCGTTTATACCTCGTGTCTTCTCAGTAAACTTGTATCTGGCGAATACCGTCATTCGCCGTAGGCATGACAAACGGCAGCGGGAGTGTGTCTATAAACTTAATATAAACTTACGGTTCACGCCGTGCTTTGTTTCCGCAGTAGCTGTACTTATGAATATGCTTGTATTTATGATAACACTTGTATGCATCACTTGCTTCATAATCTTTTTCTGCCTTCTCAATTGTGAAATGGCGTTTTTTGTTCAGCGCTGTTTGGAGGTCTTCCTTGTTCTCTACGTACTTACGTAGGAGGCGTGATGATGTCACACGAAACTCCTCCGCCTCCCCGGCCATCCAGCTCAACTCCATTACATTATATGGAGAAAAATAGCTTCCAGTTATGACCATTACGCGTAGAATTTCAAAATGAAACCTGCCCAACTTTTGTAAGTAAGTTGTAAGGAATGAGCCTGCCAAATTTCAGCCTTCTACCCACACGGGAAGTTGGAGAATTAGTGATGAGTCAGTGAGTGAGTGAGTGAGTCAGTGAGTGAGTGAGTGAGTGAGTGAGTGAGTGAGTGAGTGAGTGAGTCAGTCAGTGAGGGCTTTGCCTTTTATTAGTATAGATAATGAATCTCTCATTTTACATACAAGTAGCCACATACCACATCTGGATTCTGGGTGCACCTTTGACAGGTAATGCCATAGTCCTATTTAAAGGACAAATGGTAAAAATAACAATTAAGACACAATGTTTTGTAACTGGCAAAGATCTCTGAAGTATGAAGATGCTTCAATTTAAAATGAAGAAGTGAAAAACGCCTAAACAATCTTCCTAAATAAAATTGGAAACTCATGTCAGTATTAAGTATCTGGGGCTTCAGAATAAACAATAATTTCATTTTTTATGCTGTTATAGTTTCCTCTGTCTCTTTATGTGCACAAAAAACAAAAATCAGTATTTGTAACGTAATGCTAAAATTACTGCACCTCAAAATTGGTAGATTTCATTTTTGGTATATTTTTGTGTATTCTGCTAAGTAACAGAAGGTCAAAAGGACTGGACTGCACTATGCATATGGAATTCTGCTAGTGATAGGAATGCTCCACTAGTTGTTTCATATTTTTTTCTTTATGTAGCCAGCTGATGTTAAAACGTTGAGAGTTGGGTTTTCAAACATGCAACATGTGATCTGTTTTTTTTTCTGTTCTTGTCCTCTCTTTCTCACTTTGAAGCAGTTTGTGACATGCTAATAATTTAGACTGTTTGTTTTTTAGGCCTTCAGCTTAATTTCATCAGAAAACACAATAAAGTAAAGAGGAATTTAAACAGTGGTCTGGGGAGAACTTTATTAATCTAGATAAGACCTATTTACGCAAAGCATGGTACGCATGTTCTTAGTTTTCACACACATGCAATTACAGCAAAGGCCAAAAACTAAGTGACCTATGTAAAGGAGGGCTACGCTTAAACATATTTGTCATTCAAATGCTACTTCCCTGCGAGAAAGAATACATAGTCCAAAAATGCAAAGTTTGCTTTTTTAATGTTGGCGAACCATAAGTAAGGGAAACATTTCTCCAAACTCGTTAAGTAAAACAACTTGCTTACTCACATAATATACTTTTCTCTACCTAGTTTGCTCACTACTTGACTATATCTTCACTGCAGCTTCTGTGAATGTGCTATACACGCATAAAGATGAACTACAGATCTGAAAGGTCAACTCACCTATGGTTACCACCACCAAAAACAGAACTAAAGAAAAAAAAAAAAAATCAGCTCATGGATGAACATTACTGAAGAGCACCTTACTGAATTAATATGCCTGTGAATTGTTAATTACTTTAAAAGATTCTTATTTTGTTAAATGGGAGAAATTACTCTGCCAATACAAAGAACTACAGTACATAAACAAGCATGACCAAATTTAATCTGGTTTTAAATCATTATACATAAAATTAGATTAAATGAAGTAAAACCAGCCATCTCAACAGCTACATATGCAAAATGCACTTATAGTACAAAGGAAATGATTAATTTAAGATTTAATATGACCATTTAATTCAACACAAAAGCAGAAATAAGTGATGATTTGTTGTATGTAGAAGAATGAAATGTAAGGGCCATGTAACACATTGTTCACATTTCTGGATAGTTGGTTACTGGGAAAATGGTGTAGAAAAAGGGTACCGCTGTCTTAAATATCTTAAATGTATCCATATCTTGCAATTTTTTAAAGATATATAAGTATTTTTTTTTTTGGAAAAAAAACCAACTGAAAATTAAGTGAATGAATTTGTGTACATGCGTGTGCCCTGCAAAGGAATGACACTAAACTGCATTATGGGTGTGTTCCTGTATATACTCGATACTGCCAGTGTAGGCAATAATTTCAAAGTAACTTGGATTAGAAGTGCTCAGACACAAATGTATACCATGGTCTTCTGTGTGTGTATAGTTGGCTTTAAGCAATTATTTAATCAAAATTAATGATAATAATGGACAAAACTGATATACCGTAGATCCCAGAATACAAGCCAATCCGGTATATTAGCCGATCCCCTTCTCTACCTACTAAATTACATGTATTTGCCGATGACCGGTATTTAAGCTGACCCCCTTCTCCAAGCAAAATTTTCTAAATTTCCTTAAAAGTGTCTCTTCGGGTATATTTATAATGTTTATCGGCGAGAATTTGGTAAAATGGAACCTTTGTGTTGAAACTATATACGCAAATACGGTACATCAGCGGGTGGATTTCCGGAGACTTGTTATAAATTTGATTAACTTAAATACGCAATACAGTGGACCCTTGACTTACGAACTTCATTCGTTCGCAAAGGCTAACCCATAATTCGTTCCGAACCTCCCACTGCAACACTTACTTAACCTTTTCATAATAAAAAACACCAATAATTTTTCTAACGTACTAACCAAAAACTTATAAAAAGTGCCTAGCCTAATTCAATTAAGCTAGGAGCATGGCGGCGCGCATGGTCGCAGCGGCTCAGGGCTCTCCTTTTCAGTGCACTTTTTTGTTGTTTTTGTACTTTTTTTTTTTGTCCTTGTTTGTGCATGAACGGCGAACATCCGCTACACCATTCCGAACCTTATAGACATCGGTGTCCAGAGCCAGACATCTGTTTCGAGTGTTTTTCATCATACGCACAACATCCCAGACAACATAGCGAGACCAGCGGGCTCTCCGTGGATTGTTGTCGGGTCTAGGAGACGACACAGACGGAGGAGGGAAAGAAAGCAGAAGCGGGGCCGCAGATACGGCGTTATGCTAAGGCTAAAAAACAACCATACAAGCCCTATACAGAACTTTTTTCTGCACTGAAGGAGCTGCTTTTAATCTCATTGTAGATGCGTATAGTGACAGTAAAAGGCATTCTATTCTAGAAACAATTTCATACTGTACTCACCATTTAATTTGACATCTTTGGGCTGCAGGAAGGGAGGAGGAGGAGGAGATATTTCCACACAATGTCCATCTTCGTTTCGAAATTACATCCACAAACACATGTATCTGGGCTCCGACTGACGCTTACTAACGCTCTCGGTTGTTTGTTTACAATCGCGCAAGCGCATACACGTGACCGCATCCGTTTCGTAACACAAGATGTGGATCGTAAATCAAAATAAAAAATTTTATTTTAAACTTCCCGATAATTTATTATAAATTTTATTAATAAAATCAACAACTAAAACACTTTTTTGAATAAATTCTTTATTTAATTTAAAGTACCCGCATGCAAAGTTACTTCTTCATCTGAAAGATTGCTCTGTGGTTTTGTCATTATTTACTTCCGTATTCATCGGCAAAACGGGCATTGCTCTGGAAATCTTGAATCTGAAATGATACTCGTTGTATAAACCGACCCCCAAACTCCAAGCCAAAAATCTAGGACGAAATTCTCGGCTTGTATTCCGGGATCTACGGTATAATATAAACAGTTGTTCATCCTAATATTAATGTTTCAAAAAAAACCTTGCTGGGGACACACACATGTGCATACACACAATGGGCATTAAACAAGCACTTAAAATGAAAACACAAACACTTTTGTTTTTTGCCTTTGCTGCTACAGCTTTCCAATATTCAGCATTAGACTTCAAACTCACTTCTATTCATATTTAAAACCGTTACATATTACATATGTCTGATGATTAAAATGTAGCTTACTATGTAATTTCTAAAACTGGCAAGTTTCACCAGAATTGTTTTCTGTTTAAAGTTAACAATCTCATCCCGCCTTTACTGTCCCACAGCTGATAAATGCTGCCATTTGTGTACACACTAACTTGTTATTTCAACTATATAAACATAGTAAAATCCATTATACTTCTATAACTGAATATTTGAAGGGACATTAATTAAAACAGGAATGGAAATAATAATTCTATGGAGTAAAAGTTCCTGACATTCATACTTTTGCTCAGTGTTAAACTGGATGTCATACATTTTTGTAAGGGCAGATATTTAAGTTTGCTTCTGCAACTGCATCCTTTACCATTCACCTTTTCAACACTTGACTCAACTCAAACTAAAGATTAACAGAATTATGCAAAATATTGAACAATTAACAAATTCCAAAATTATTACAATATACATAATTTCAGGAAATCTGCTGAAGATGTCTGATAAACAAGAACACCCAAAGATAGTAAACACAGACACATATACACACACACACACACACAATAAAATTTAAGGGTAAAACTGTAAAGTTGTGATGACATGGAAGCAAATAAAACACCTGTCCAACACTCAACTATGTATGTGAACTGGGCTGTATCAGTATCAATGTAATTTAGATTTATTGAGCTGCACTTGATTAATATTCAGTCCATGCTGTACAGTACAGCTCAGTGATAAAATTTTCATCAAATAGCTCATGCATCTTTGAATTCTAGCCAAGGAGGTGTTGAAGTCCACATGTGATTAGAATGAAATGAAAAGGATTGCTACTGGGGGAGAAACACATGCTGAAGCTTCAAATTACAAATAACTTTCTTAAAGTTAAATGCTAATTTTAAGATTTTTTTTAATACCCCTAACACAAGTTTATTTTATTTAGTTATATTCATTATACTACTCACTTATGTGCTAAGAAGTAAATTTAAACTTCAAAACGACAACAAAACAGAGACAAGCTCCCAATAGACTGTTTTACAAAAGAATTAATGAATTCTTGCCAAATTCAGAAGATATTTTGCACCGTTCCTCAAAAGTAAAACTGAAAATAATACAAGACTTTGCTTATGAATTGATTTATATTGTTGAACTGAAATAATTCAAATTTTCCCATTAATTTAGTTGGTGAGAAAACAATGTTGTATTGGAGAGCATAAAAGGTTTACTGATGTTTAATCTTACCCCATCTGGCTTTACTCCAAATAATGTAATTCAATATGAGAAGTAATTATGAATCCAGCATTATTAGAACATTAGAACAATCTAGACGAGAACAGGCCATTCAGCCCATCAAAGCACGCCAGTCCTATCCACTTATTTCTTCCAAAAAAACATCAAGTCGAGTTTTGATAGTCCCTAAGGACTTACTGTCTACCACACTACTTGGTAGCGTATTCCAAGTATCTATTGTTCTTTGTGTGAAGAAAAACTTCCTAATGTTTGTGCAAAATTTACCCTTAACAAGTTTCCAACTGTGTCCACGTGTTCTTGATGAACTCATTTTAAAATAAGTCTCGATCCACTGTACTAATTCCCATCATAATGTTAAACACTTCAATCATGTCACCTCTTAATCTTGCTTTGCCTAAACTGTACAGGCTCAGCACTTTTAATCTTTCCTCATAATTCAACCCCTGTAGCCCTGGAATCAGCCTAGTTTTTCTTCTCTGGACCTTTTCTAGTGATGTCCTTTTTGTAGCCTAGATATCAAAACAGCACACAGTACTCCAGATGAGGACACACCAGTGAATTATAAACCTTGAGCATAACCTCCTTGTGCTTGTACACCACACATTATGCTCGTATATAACCTAACATTCTGTTTTCCTTCTTAATGGCTTCTGAACACTGTCTGCAGGTTGATAGCTTAGAGTCCACTATAACTCCTAAATTCTTCTCATAAGGTGTACTCTTGATTTTCCGACCGCCCATTGTGTATTCAAATTCAACATTTTTACTTCCTATGTGTAACACTTTACATTTACTGACATTAAATTTCATCTGCCACAAATCTGCCCAAGCCTGTATGCTATCCAGGTCCTTCTGTAATGATATAATGGATTCCAAATTATCTGCTAATCCACCTACCTTGGTATCATCTGCAAACTTAACCAGCTTGTTACTTATATTCCTATCTAAATCATTTACATATACCGTAGATCCCGGAATATAAGCCGAGAATTTCGTCCTAGATTTTTGGCTTGGAGTTTGGGGGTCGGTTTATACAACGAGCATAGTTTCAGATTCAAGATTTTCAGTGCAATGCCGCTTTTACCGATCAATACGGAAGTAAATAATGACGAAACCACAGAGCCATCTTTCAGATGAAGTAACTTTACATGCCGTACTTTAAATTAAATAAAGAATTTATTCAAAAAAGTGTATTAGTTGTTGATTTTATTAATAAAATTTATAATAAATTATCGGGAAGTTTAAAATAAAAATTTTTCTTTTGATTTACGACGAATATCTTGCGTTACGACCCGAATGCGGTCACGTGTATCCGCTTGCGCGATTGTAAACAAACAACCAAGAGCGTTAGTAGCGTCAGTTGGAGTCCAGATACATGTGTTTGTGGATGTAATTTCGGTCATTGCAGTGATTTACCTATATATATATATAATTCACTAAGACCATGCAAGCAAGACACATAATTGCTAAGGAAGAAAGAGAAGGTAAAGAAAGCGATCACAATTGAAACGAAGATGGAAATTGTGTGGAAATATGAGAGTGCTGTTCGTGTGACCGATCTCGCTAATATGTACAGCATGTCGAAATCCACCATCTCGACAATTTTACAAAGATTTGCATTCTCCTCCTCCTCCCTGCAGCCCAAAGATGTCAAATTAAATGGCGAGTACAGTATGAAATTGTTGTTTCTAGAATAGAATGCCTTTTATTGTCACTATACACATCTACAATGAGATTAAAAGCAGCTCCTTCAGTGCAGAAAAAAAGTTCTGTATAGGGCTTGTATGGTTGTTTTTTTTAGCCTTAGCATAACGCCAGATCTGTGGCCCCGCTTCTGCTTTCTTTCCCTCCTCCGTCTGCGTCGTCTCCTAGACCCGACAACAATCCACGGAGAGCCCGCTGGTCTCGCTATGTTGTCTGGGATGTTATGCGTGTGATGAAAAACACTCGAAACAGATGTCTGGCTCTGGACACCGATGTCTATAAGGTTCTGAATGGTGTAGCGGATGTTCGCCGAACCGATCGTGCACAAACAAGGAAAAAAAAAAAAAAAAAGTACAAAAACAACAAAAAAGTGCAATGAAAAGGAGAGCCCTGAGGCGCTGCGCGCCGCCACGCTCCTATCTTAATCTAGCCTAATTCTGGTAGGCTAGGCACTTTTTATAAGTTTTTGGTTAGTACATTAGAAAAATTATTGGTGTTTTGGTAAATTATGCACATTATACAACCCTTTTTTATTATGAAAAGGTTAAGTAAGCGTTGCAGTGGGAGGTTCGGAACGAATTATGGGTTAGCCTTTGCGAACGAATTAAGTTCTTAAGTCAAGGGTCCACTGTATTGCGTATTTAAGTTAGTCAAGTTTATAACGAGTCTCCGGAAATCCACCCGCCGATGTACCGCATTTGCGTATATAGTTTCAACACAAAGGCTTCATTTTACCAAACTTCCCCGCAATCACTTCCTGGTTTCCATCAAAAATGCCAGCAGTCTCAAATTCTCACCGATAAACATGATAAATATACCTGAAAGACACTTTTAAGGAAATTTAGAAAATTTTGCTTGGAGAAGGGGGTCGGCTTAAATACCGGTCATCGGCAAATACATGTAATTTAGTAGGTAGAGAAGGGGATCGGCTAATATACCGAGTCGGCTTGTATTCCGGGATCTACGGTATTAAAAGTAGCAGCAGCCCTAGCACTGACCCCTGTGGAACACCACTCTTAACATCAGCAAATTATCTGTCAAATAAGCCAATATTTTACCCCATAAATGGTCTTAATGTGGGATAATCTCAAAACATATGTTCTAATATGGGCAGTGCATGTTGACACTTTTTGCAGCAAAGATTCCTGATATATTAAACATAACAGGGAAATATTTGCAGAAACTGAAGATAACTGTATATTATGATTAGGTGAATTCCATTCCTTATCTGAGATATTAATTAACAGATCCCTTTGCCATCACTGTTTAAGTAATCAAGACTTGTATATTCAAATATATGATACATAATGATGAAAGAATAGGGAAATTAGAAAGGCTCCTTTGCTAAATTTTCTAAATTGTGTATTAACAAAAAAGTAGTGTGCTGAAAACAAGGCTGAAAATGTAATTATCATGCACTGCAGAAGCAGAGAATGTCATCACTTCATTAAAGTGTTTCTTACATTGAAAGAGGAACTAGATTATTAGAAACTGGCAAAAATAACTCACAACTACAGTACAAAGCACACAAATATAAAACAAGACTTACATGAACAAGACTTTAAAATTTAACCTAGCAGCTGTATTTCTGGAACCTTCTGATTCCTTTCATATTTTCAAACTACACATTTTCACAACCTAGTAATTAAACCAGTGTTTTGGGGATGCAATGCCACTCTTTGCTGAGAATGTTACATAATTTTCTTTTTTAATGTATAGTGTTTTTGAATTTCACACAAACAAAATTACAATTAAATCCAAAATTTAAAAAATAGGGATTTCTTAATATATATACAGGGTATTCTGAAAAAGAACTTTGAGCTTGGGTAGAATATTTACTCTATGTTACTTACCCTAGATACAGATAGCTGAAGAGAGGGCAACCTATGATAATCTTGTTTGGTGCTTTGTATCCTACTGCAGAAATTAAATTTAAACAGATTTACACATTTTTGTTTGTTTCTAAATAATGGAACTGTTCAAAGACCATTAACAAGGTATTGAATTTAGTATCACTCTTATTCAAATAAATTTTAAATCTTGTGTAGGATAGACTGCCATTATCCATTTGGCTATGGTTTGTCACACTGCTAAAAAGCAGACTGACAGACAGTTAATTCCAGCAAGAGTGGCAATTTTCTCTCCACAGGGCTTCTTTGGAATGCAGCCTTTGTGCCTTATCTGAAAAAAGACTGACAACCACTTAAGTGTCTTCAATGAACAATCTAAATATCCAGGCTAACAAACAAAGAACCATATATCTATGATGGGCAACAATGATGAACAAAACATTGTACCAATTGTCAACCAAGAAGGTTAAGCTTGCACCCAAGAGGACCAATGGCAAAACTTCTATTCTTTCCTATAAAAAAAAAAAAAACACTACACACCCCAGATCTAGGCTCTCTCTATTAAACTCATTGCTCACCTTGGCCATAACTTCTGCCTTCAATACCAGGGACCCAATTGCCAATAGGGTGTTGGCATAACCAAGGCTGAAGCGATCCTTTTTACTCTAAAGCACAACCTGTTGCTAAACAGGAAGAGTGGAAGACTTGTCTGTATTGTAGACAGGCAAGGCTGCCATTAGTTCAAACCTTGATAATGAAAAGCAAATGCATAGGCAAGAGAGAAACATACATAAAAACCACACATTTAACTTGCTAAAGATGGGAATTGACTAATCATGAACTTATTAGCAGACATAAACTTTGCTTGTAGGACAGGACACAGTGTGCAAAATCATAAACAGAAAATGAAGTACCACTTGCAACCAGAAGATGTGACCGAGGCAAAGGAAGAGAAGAAGAACTCCTAAAAACAGAATGAAACATTTGCTGAAAATCTTTCCACGTGAGCTAGAGAAAGATAACCAGGAATGGAACAAAGCATTGCCTACACCAAACCATAAGTACAGTAATCCCTCGCTATATCGCGCTTCGACTTTCGCGGCTTCACTCTATCGCGGATTTTATATAAAAGCATAACTAAATATATAACGCGGATTTTTCGCTGCTTCGCGGGTTCTGCGGACAATGTGTCTTTTTACTTCCTGTACATACTTCCTCAGTTGGTTTGCCCAGTAGATTTCATACAAGGGACGCTATTGGCGGATGGCTGAGAAGCTAACCAATCAGAGCACGCAGTTGAGTTCCTGCGTGCTGTATGCAGTGTTAACCAGGAAGTCTCGTCTCACTCATTCAGCAAGCATCAACGTGTTTCGCTGTGTAAAGAGTGGTGCTCTTTTGTGTTTATCTTTGTGCATAGTCAAGCCCTTCATTATGGCTCCAAAACAATCTGCTACTGCTTCAGGGGCCGTGCCCAAGCGCAAGAAGATGTTAATGATTGCCGAAAAGGTAAACGTTTTGGATTTGTTGAAGGCTACGATTCTTTTTATTTAAAAAGTAGGAAAGGAATATAAGATCTACGGCCACAGTGTCCTTTTAACCAGGGTGCAAAACGAGTTGTAAGTGGATGTAATAAGGCAGTAGTCTGGATGGAATCTGCTTTAGGGATTTGGATTGAAGACTGCCAGAAGAAGAACAACGGCAGTGCTACACAAGCGCCTGAAGTGGCTCCTTTATAAGGGCTGTAACGCTCTCCTTTGTTGTGCAGTAAAATTAAACTCATTGTTATCGGACAAGTCATCGTGTCATTGTTGGTGAGTAACCATAATTAATTTTCTTCTTACAGTGCTTAGTACATGTGCGTACGTTTAGTGTCACTGTACACACATTTACTGTATACTATTTTTCTTGCATTGTACATATTTATTGCTGGTGGCCTGTCTATCGTAATGGCTGTAACATATGTGATATCGGAGACACTCAATATCTTTAAAATAATATTTAGGTTTTACTGTATATAAACAGTGTGTTTATATACATAATTTCAATTAATCTTACCTAATATCTAAGAGAATACAAAGGGATTATGCTGTATAACTCTGCGGGGAATATTTATAAACAGTGTGGGAGAGTTTATAAGGGCTTAAAATATATAAAAATAACCATACAAACATATGGTTTCTACTTCGCAGATTTTCACCTATCGCGGGGGGGTCTGGAACGCAACCCCCGCGATCGAGGAGGGATTACTGTACATCTACTCTGATTCCAATGTCAATGTGCACCTGTATATAATCATGTTCTATTATCCTTAGATTACGAATAAATTGTATTACTTTGTCTATTGCAGTAAGCATGTCCGTGCTGTTTGTATTCTGTCATGTCCGGATCACAACAGAAAAATTTAAATGTATTTAATATAGACGTTTGCTGATTTATGAGCTTCATTCAAAAATTGTATAGATCTCTACATATTCCAAAATGAGCTAACATTTTTCATGAAATAGTAATATGTCTCACTTTCAACATTTGCTATGTTTTCTGTGTTCTATTGTGAATAAAATATGGGTTATGAGATTTGCAAATCATTGTATTGTTTTTGTTTACATTTTGCACAGCATCCCAGCTATTTTGGAATTGGGGATGTACATTCAAATGCCTGTTCAGAGTAATACATAGTTTATTATCAAAGCTGCCAAGAGTGCTCAATGCTAAATGTAATATAAGTTTTTGCAATGGTGCTATTTTCTTAAAAAAAAAAAAAAAAAGTTTGCAAAACTTTCATTATACAGTATTCATCCCTGAAAAGTATACAATTAAATCAGTTACTTGCATAAATCTAACACTCATATTTGCCCCACTTTCATCTTGTACATGGTAATGTATTTCAATGTGGATAGAAATAATAATTCTATTTTCTTTGCAGAAAAATCAAACTTCTATAACAACTAAATATGTGCAACAGTAACAAGCACGTTGACAATCTCAAATAAAGACCAACTATGCTGAGATCTACAAAAAATGGAAACATTCAACACATTGTAAAAACACATGCTAAACACAAACTAATTTCTTCCATGTACGCTTTCTGCTTACAAAATTAATCCAACTGCACATAAATGTGGTTTTGCATGTAGCTACATCAGTCTTCAGTTCACTCAATGTAAACCTTTTCTATATTTAAAGCACACCAAGTGAAGATCATGTGATGGATGTGATGCTTAAACCAGTATGTGTTTTTTACTTTAAGACCCCTTTTCAATGATGATTTCTGCAAAGTTGTTGTTAATGCTATTCATCCTGATGATATAGTCAGGAAAGTTGTATCCTTGTAGAATCAGTCCAGCAGTGTCACAGACATACTGAGAAACTAAACAATAACAAAATATTTTAGAAACTGAACAGAAAATAGCCTTAAATAAAAAAGTTTCATTCATTTAAATAAACCAAACCCCGAAGCTAATCTACACTTTTTCTACTTAAAAATTAAACATTCACTAATTCAAATTAATGTTTTTTAAAAAAAAGAAAATATTAATATAAAAAATGCAAAACAGTAGCTTTTTCTGTACAAAACGATGACATCTGATTTGACAATGATCAGTATACTCGCACTGCAGTAAAAGCACAGAAAAAGCCTAAAAGGAATTATCAGATGAAAAGTATTAACAATTGCTTGGAAAATCTGTTGCTTAAAGTCAGGAAGGAGCAAAATTGCATAACAACTAAAGCAAAATGCAAGGAAAACCTCTGTCAACAAATTGACTCATGTGCAAATTAATACAATATGGATAATTTCTCCTTAATAACCACACATACATTTGACAAATAGCAGCCTTCAACATGATCAATAACTTTATAATGCATATAATTAGAATACGTCCTTAGGCAAAAGGGTTAAAGAAACTTCAATGCTGCCACATTTTTTATTAAACATAGCTTTGAGGAAAAATGCTTTAGAACTCAAGAATTGCAGTTGAACTGTAATGAGTATTTTGCTCCCAAACATTCACATTAATTACAAATAAACTGCAAGCAAGTAAAACAGAGCATTCTCTAAACAGCCTGTACAAAAATGAAAATGGAGACTATGTATATACAGAACTCACTTTTTTTAGTACCAATCAATTTCAAGATTAAGATTTTCTTTTACCTTCTATTTTCCTCTAATTGTCTTTATGATTAGAGCTTTGTCTGCTGTATACTACTTTACTGAAGATTACTTGGTGAAATTTATAGAAAAATCAATAGAAAAAAGTACTGAATACAAAATATCTGAAAAATATCCATCATGTACGAGAATGCTGGTGCTGACAGACTGAACGTCACTAGTTAAACCTAATTTAAATGTATTAAAAAGGAAAAAACAGAGCTGAATGCTTTAGTACAATGGATTGCTACTTTGTGTTAATTTCATAACCACTTCAGGTCAAACATGCTGACAACACTAAGGATTTTTTCTAATTTTCTTTTTTAAGATTACTTCAGCAATTTTTTTTGATTAGCCTGTTTAATCACTAGTGAAACTGTCAAGCGCCAGCACTTCATAAAAAACACACCATTGCTTTCCTCATGGATGTATCCCAAAACAATCATTCTACTCTTGCCTGTGTCCATTCATTTACCTATGTTATCTGACTTAATGTGTTGCATGCAGTAACTTTGAAACATCCATCTCATTAACGGCAATGGAAAATGACTGTCATATGTCTAATAAAATTTCTTTCTAACATCAAAAACTTCTAGTTTCTCCACACACCGCTCCACATTCTTCTAAATATACTGTACCTTCCCAAATGAGTTCAGTTTCAACTTATCCCATGAACACCTACAGCACTAAAATGGCATCCTGTGCAGGAAAATATTAAGTTGGGTTCCACAAACTATCAAAACTTTGCAAGTTGCATTTTCTTTTTCTTGACTGCTATTTTTCACTTAGCAATAGAGCTAACTGTAGTACTATGCTTTCTAACCTTTAAGACTGCTATAGCATTACGTTAACTTTATACTTTTATGCTCATCTTTAAAATGCATTTTATATTTACTGATTTTTTGTAAGTTTCTTTGAATAAAGGCATCTACTAAATCAAACATACTGATGAGAGACCATACAATTCTCATTTCAGCTCAAAAATTAGTACATACAGCTGTTTTATCTGTGTAACAAATGAAGGCTGAAAGTGCCTCAGTCTTAAGAAAAAGAAAGACTGACATTGAGCGTCATTTATTCTGGCGCCTCAGGCAACCCTGAGAAGCATGACTAAGAGCAAGAAAAAATTACCAATAACTGTAATTGATTTGTTTAAACAATCAAGAGCAATCTTGCTTGAGTTTTAAACGTTCATTACCTGTGAAAGTTAAGTAGTGCAAATATTTTTGTTTGATTGCATAATTCAGTGTGCATAAACAATCTCGAGGTTTGCTTTTACCTTTGTAAAAGGATGTTTTTGTAAGCAGCTTTTGACAAATTTGTCTAAAAGCTGAAATGTTAGCCTCTTGCCAGTCTAAAAACCTTATTTACTGTATTTCTTATAGAAAGTATCCAGCTATCTACATAAGTGAAAAGGGGGGAAGGCTAGCAGATAGGGAGCACAGTCAATGCATTTGATTAAAAAAAAATCATAAAGACCTTGCAAAGCCTATTACAGAATACTTCACATCCATTGATAATAGTCACACTGATTTCTTGGGTTGTGTTCTTTCAAAGGACTTCAAAGAAAAAAACAGAATAAGCTTCACTCATTCTCACCCTGGGGTCACATATTTCTCCAGATTTTAATGTCTAACTTTTTAATCTATCCCTTCATCTCCTCTAATGGTAGGTTTTTCTCACCTTTCTCCTTTCACCTGCTCTGGATTTGTTTTCTTCTTCATCTTCTGTATATGTCACCTGTTCTTTCCTTTTTTAATTTGCACACCTGATGAAGGCTATTTAGCCAAAACATTGTGTCTTTAACCTTCTTTCCTTTTCAGTGTGAAAATACCCTTTAACCTTTTATCCTTAATATAATAAAATGTGCAGAATAATTTAAAACAGAAAACTGATATTGATCTTTGCCCTATTCATTTATGCATATGAAACTCATAGACAATAATGTTTGGTGTGATTAACCAAAAGGTTATACACACAGTTCATTGAGATGATACTTTCAATATGGTATTGGCTTTTACAAAGATAATTATTTGCTCATGTCTTCAACTTTTAATGAAGACTTCTGCAAAATAGATAATACAGAAATTGAATGCAATTAAGAAGTAATGCCAAAACAGGTTAATCAACATAAGACTGCAGACTGAATATTCTAAGATTTCATATTTTGTTTAATTTTCTCTCCTTATGAAAAGTAATAAATATTACTACAAAAAAAAGGATTTTTATCAGGGTAAAATGTTACTTCCTGTGGACAGCCTCAAGCTAAAGAATAATCCTGTTACATCAAAAAAAATAAACAGTTAAATTTAAAATATTGAATAGTGAAAAAAATATGTTCACCTATCCAGTGAGCAGAAAGCTGTGACAGAAATGGCAGTCTACCAAATTATGCTTTTCACTACACATTCAACACTGACAGGTACATTTGTTTCTTTTTTTTTTTTTTAAACAGACCTATAAAATTCAGTATGCTCATAGATGTAACATCTGACCAAAAGGTTAATTCTAAAGTAAACTTCATCCATATGTCATTATAGGTTTTAAAACAGTAAAAGTTTGACAGCAACCTTTGTCTGTTAAATTTACAAACTGTTAAGCACAATAAAGAAATTTGACATTCATTTACCAGAGATAGAATCCAAAGCCATTCTTTATTTAAATGAGATTTCAGCTCATATAATCAGTTTATTATATGTACTTTGAAAACCATGTTCGTATGAATACTGCATATAAAACAAAGATTTTAAGATAGTTCTTTACCAAATAAAATTGTATACCCATCATATAATAATCTTAATACCACGATGTTTCCAGCTTAAGCAATAATATTTTGTTCCTTTATTTTTTTAACATATTAAATTTGCTACCTATTCTACTGTCTGACTCAAATATATCAAAAGTAATACTTTAGCTGTTGAACAAAATTTTAAAGTCCATAGCATTTTCAACATAAATCCCAACACTCTATTGACACTGCATGACTGAACACTGTTACTTCATTCTCCAGCTTTGCATTCCTGGGTGAAACAAAAATGTGATTCTCTTCAACAACAAAAACACAGCAGGAGAGAACAAATTCTTCTTTTTGCAAAAAGACATTCAGATGAATGCCAGGGCAACAACTGAGACGGAGACGAAGTTCTGTAAATTGCTGTAAGAAGAGAAGCATCCCAAAATAAGATGTGCCCTTAAAATGTTTTTGGAATATCCTTTTTGTGTGAGTATAGATTCTCTCACATGAAAATAATCAAGTCAAAGCAGAGATCCACTATGACTGAAAACACTCTGTGTTCTGCCTGAGACTTGCATCCCACTGCAACTGTCCTGACTATGGAAAACTAACATCTATTTCTCAGTGCTAGTGCTTTCATTAAGGTATACTTTTCCTTTTCTTTCCTAAAATGGAGAACATCTCTAGCTCACTGTAACACGTGTCATTTGCTTTAATTTGTTGTAATTTGGTTATTGTGGCCATGGACACCACTGAAATATAGTTGGTGATGTGCCTACAAGTCTGAAAATCCCATATAAGAGCTCAAAATTATCAATTGTAGACCACTTTCGACCAGTGAAATAGCAGATCTAATGTTAAGAAAGCCTGGGTACACCTTATATAGCTCCTTCTCGTACCATGATCTTTCTTGTCATGGTGAATTAGACACAGTAAAATTATGGTAGACACACACACTCTTTCTTTTCCCACCACACATTGCATCATACAAGAAAAAAATTAGTAGCACCTGGTAGTTTTGATTGATAAATATCACCTCTGATATTTTAAAAGCCACGAAAAAAGTCAGGAAATCACAGCTTTAAGCTACAGTAAATGTTTACAGAAGGTTGCACTACATATACTTTACTGACTTGTCTACCTCAGTAACAATATATAGTATGTAATGTAATGTAATTATATACATTAATGCAAAAACTTTTAAACTATTGCTAATGTTTACAAAAAACAATTTTACTGATATTTAAATGAGTGACAACCTTACAAGCTATTCAACAAGTGCACTCCCTTAAAAGGGAATCTAATTATCTTTATACAGTATTAGAATTTTTGCATGCATTCCTAAACCTCTTCTCAACCCGCTCCTTTATTTAGCAAATTTAGGAAATTAAATATATTTAAAATAAAAAAAAAAATTAAATATATAAAATAACAGAAATGCAATATCATGGATATAAATTCAAATTAGAAAATGTAAAATTTTAAACATTTTCAGTTGAAAAAGAAAATAATAATAAAACATAAAGATGCCATGCATTCATCCACAAATTCCCAAGCTGCATTGTTTTGTGTCACTTTGACAATCCCAATTAGATGGATGCCGGTTTCATGGGGAGAAAAGTCTTGATAATTCAGTGTTTAATTAGCACATAACACATATGTTAAACCAGCAAGACAGCTGCTTATAAATACCATATGCTTATTAAAGCTCTACCGACCTCTTCTCCTGAGAGATAAAACGCTGAGAGAAGTCCACCAACAAACCGGATGTTTACTTCAAAGACTGATACTTCAGCATTCTAGAAACAAGACAAAATTTAACAATATTAATTTTATACACTTAGTCAGAAAGACATTCAGACAGAAAACATACATACACACACACACCTCTGTCTGTTCTGCACATTTTTATTTGAAAAGACTCAGAAACAGATGATATATATTATATATATATAGATAAAAATAAAATATAATGTAACATAAACATAACATCCAGTATCTTACTGTTCAGCATGTTAAGACTTATACTTTTGTTTTTTTCTTTTTAATTTGTTTTATAAAGGCAGTTATATATTTCAGGCAATTAGCACCTTCCAAACATCCAACAGGACAGTGCTAGTTTTCACTGTCAGCAGAGACAGCCAAGTAATTCATTTACTTTTATTGAGTTATTTTTTGTTAGTTATTATTCTCTACACTTGTCTATGGCTGCCACCATGGCCTTCAAATTATTCTTAAGAGTACATACATTCCATATACTTTACACTGAAATGCACACATAACAAACTAAAACAAACATTATATCGGTACTGAAGTTTACACACTATACACAGAGACTATGTCTGATACACTGTTTATGCACACATTTAACAGAAAACTTTTATTGAATTGACTGTAATTGACTTATGGTGTATTTAACATCACTTAATTTACTAGTAATTGACAATTAAGCTGAATTAACAGCTGAAAAATTAAGGAGGTTGTTTATTCATTTGTACTATGCAGTTAGCTTTTTCTGATTAGCATTTCATTACATAATATACAATATGTACTGATAAGGTTGATTTATGTCTTAAACTGTGGATCACAAAGAGTTTACTGATCTTTTTTGGGAAATGCTTGAAACCATAATTCAGATTTTCTTTGCTGTGTGTTTCTGAAAGAATTTCTGCTCGTGTGTGCCTCCTGTTTGTCTATTGTCTTCCAGTTATCCTCTATTTTCAATTTCATACTACTGTCTTTTTATCATTAAATGTTTTTTTTTTAATTTTAATTTATTTCTGTTTTTAAATTAATTTAAATGTTCATTGTTTTGTTGATATGTATTTTTTATTATTTCCTAGGAGTCAAGTCTAAAAATTAATACATCATTTTGCATACATTTTTTTTCCTTAAATTTTATAATGGAACAGTTTAATGCAAATGTAATGCATATGTAAAACTTTAGTTAATATTCCCAATTTGTCACAACAGAAAAGGAAATTTTTCTCAAATTGGCTAAACTATAGAGGTAGGATTTAGCCCATGAACCTGTTTAATTCCTGTTCAGGTTATAAGATAAAGAGACAGAATGCAGGAAATTTTGTGAACTACACAAACTAAAAGAAAATACCAATCTATCTATCCATTTAATGATCTTACAGAGCCTAGATAAAGCAGCTGGAGCTTTTAAAAACATTTTACCTCATGAATTTAGTTTTTCTTTACTGTCATGATTACCTTAATGAGACAGACATGCTGCTTTAAGAGTGTGTTCATTCTTGGAAGCAACATTCCAAGGCAACTTATATGATTTTATAAAGTCTTTGTACTTTCTATTTACAGTTTACAAGTGGAAAAGGTTAAAGGAACAACATAAGACACTGTATTCAGAATATCCTGGATTCAACATCACTGTATAAAAAAGCAAAGTTGGCTTTCAGTTTTTGAAAGTTTTCCACAGTGCTCCTTTTTTCAATGAAAATTATTAGCATACTAAAATTCAAGCTATTGAAAAGGTTCATTCCACTCTTAAATTTCAGGAAGGAAAACATAGTTTCATAAACTCAGAATATATGAGGTGAAACACAAAAATAACCGGACTGGGCTTGGGGCTTTCCCAGAAAACCGTCTGGAGGTTGGCTGGACGTGAATCATAGAATTATACCCCTTCCTACATGCCCTCTCAAACAGCCAACCAGCTAGGTATATCCTGTGAATAGCCCAGTCAGTATTTGCATAACAATCGCTATACGAGTTGCCGCAATAATGGTGGGTGAAAAAAATTCGCAAACAGCGAATCAACATCAAATTTCTCACGAAATTTCTCTTTTTCCATAAAGCAGTTTTTGACTGACAAAAACATTCCTGTCCTCAATCATCCTTCGTATTCACCCGATTTAGCTCCCTGTGATTTTTTACTTGTTCCCAAAATTCAAAAGTGACCTGAAGGGAACACATTTTTCTTTAATGGATGAAGTGAAGACAAAAATGGTAAGCCTGTTGAAGAGCCTCATTTGGAGACCTGGCGTATTCTAGATCTATTCTGGTAATTTTGTTGATTAACTCAGATGCCTTCTTGGTTTCCAATTTATTTTTGAGAGAAAGTTATAAAATAATCTGTCCTCTTAAAATGCCTTCAGAATTTCTCAGAGTATACCTGCCAAGACTTCTGAGGTTGCATTAGTCTCATGAAAATAATCAATTTGCTTGGATATGAATTCTGTACAGTTCTCATCAGCTTATGACAGGGGGTTAAGGCGCCAGCTATTAGATGATTGTTTAAGAAGCAGTAATTTAAGCTCCATGATCAGAGGGGCATGGTCAGAGATATCAACAGTTTATTACTTACAAGATTTGACAGTGGGCAAAAAAATTTTGTCTATGAGGAAATAATCAATTATTGAGTAACAATGATGTACACATGAGACGGAGTATGCTCTTAAGTTAGGATTTAAAAACTCCACAGTTATGATCCATTGCAAAATATGTAATTATCTTTGCAGTATTAGATGTTATCGCCTCTGCAGCCAAGGATCTTTCCAGGTCTGGATTTAAACCCCAATTAAAGTCTCCAGCCATTATAATTTTATGAGTGTTCACATTAGAGATAGATGCAAATACATTTTGAATGAAATCCCTGTCATCCACATTAAGTGCATAGATATTAATCAAAATCACTTTAGTATTAGATAATTTGCCTGTCACCATGATATATCGCCCTTCAGAATCCCACACCCCTAGTTTTTTTTGTATACCTGTAGTGACAAATTTGGCCAGTCCACTCTCTTTGCAACCAAAACTGGTTCTTACTTCATAAGTGTGTCTCCTGTAAAAATACTATCTTGGCATTTAGACCTGTTAAGTGAGAGTGTACTTTCTTTCTCTTTAATTCATGATTTAGATCCTTAACATTACAGCTCACAAAGTTCACTATTTTTCCATAGAGACATTGCTTCTGAACTTTTGTTGACATTCTGTAGTCTTAGGTTGTTACATATGATAGCTTTGACATAGATTTCATATTATTGCCAGGTGTTATGGCTATGGTGCCTACCGTAATGTTGGCACTTACAGTTATTGGGGTAAAAGAGATAAAAAAAAAAAAAAGAAATTACATTGCTCTCCTTCTCCCACTGCAAGTGAGACAAACCACACTTTGAGATGCCCCAGTCCTCTGACATGCCAAGAGACAGAGCACGTCTAGAGCGAAACAAACCCCCCAATAGCAACATAGAGAAGGTTAAAACTGAGATATCTTGTGAAGGTACAGTCCAAATACTACAAACCAAGGATAGGATCTTAAAAACAGTCCCAATATAATAAAATAAGTGCATTATTTTGAGGGGGGAAAAAAACAAACTATAAATAGCTGGTTACTCTGTGGTAACCAAAGTGTACATATAATTAATGGAATAAATTTCAAAACAATAACTGAAGCTTTCACACAAAAAAAATTATAATACAATTACACATTACAAATGGTCTAGGTTGCAAGCTTCAAGAAGAATCTTCTTTGCCTTGCAAAAACACGCTGTGACTTAAGACCGTGCAGTTCAAAAGAATGTTTCGTTCAGTATTCTTAGCTCTGTCTCATCCAGAGAACTAAAAATGTAAAACTGATCTTATCTTCAATAACCATTTTCAGTTTGGCAGGATACAAAAGGTTGTATTTGATTTCAGCTCTTTGCAGGTGCTGTTTAATGCTGTAGAATGTGGCACATTTAGCAGCTGTTGCAGGGAAGAAATCTGAGAAAATATGAATACGGTTATTTTCAAGTATAATCTCCTCTTTCAATCTGAGAAGAGGCTTCAAGTTTTTTTGGGCCTCTAGTTTGTTGAAATGGACAATTATGTTTTTCATTTTGGAGGTATTCGATCCATGTATATAGTAGGCTACTGAGATCTTGATGTCCGATTTAAGTTCCTGCCTAATTATTTTAGGGAATAGTTAAGCAATGAATTTCACTGGGTTTGGACTTTCACATTTTTCTGGAAGAACTTCAGATCTGAAGTTGTTCCTTCTATATGTACAGATGGAGCCACGTCAAATAGTCGCGGCCGTGTGAATGGCGTGCGAATGGCGT
>JANRMT010062791.1:90275100-90307943 GCA_026402145.1 Polypterus bichir lapradei | reverse complement strand
AGTCAGTCAGTCAGTCAGTCAGTCAGTCAGTCAGTCAGTCAGTCAGTCAGGGCTTTGCCTTTTATTAGTATAGATATAACTGGAGCAGACAGCAAAGCATATGGAGAAGATTTAAAACAGGAATTCTGTTAGAACTTCAAACTAAGCAATTGTAGATTTGTGGACTTCTTTAGGTTTCCAATCTTTTTGTTGCACAAATATTCATAGCCAAGTAATGGAACTGAAACTTAAATAATGCCATCCCACCTTCTGCTATAGATCTCTGTAGAGTTAACTTTTGATATATGGACATTTTAAATTCCACATAAATTATGTTACCATGGAGTCTAACGTATTAAAGATGGATTTGTTGATGCATAGATGGATTTTCAGAACAAGACACTGGAGCTTTGGAAGGGTGTTCATTTTAACAATATTAATTCTCACAGATAAAGTAAAATAAAGGGAGGACCAACCATATTTTTTAATGTTTTCCAACATGTTACTAAATTGTGTTTAAGGAGATCTTTAGGTTTCTTGTAAAACAGTAATTATCCCTAGATATTTAAACTGTTCTGAAACAATAAACAAAAAGTTATCGAGCCTAATCTGACAAGCCAGAGAATTCAATGGAAAAAGTGTATTTTTACTTGTTATTTTGAATACAGATATCTTATTAAATTTTTCAAAAAGTTTTGATACTAGTTGTGCGTGTGAGATATAAAAAAAAAAAATATCAGCATAAAGAGATATTTTTCTATTTTAGGCCTTTTCTGGCATAATTCCCTTTATCTCTGATTGAATGTGGGAATAAATAACTACTGGTGAGATGGCTATACAAAAGCAATGTTGATAATGGACACTTGCCTCCGTTTCTTGTTCTAATTTACAATAATCATGGGAACATGGTTGGAAACTTGTTAAGTGCAGATTTCGCAAAAATGTCATGATGTTTTTCTTCATGCAAAGAACCACAGACACAGAATAAGTAGGTAGTATGGTGGAAAGTAGGACTTTAGTGTTCAGATCTTATTTTGATGTTATTTTGGACAATCTAGGTGAATAAGATGGACAAGCTTGTTATGCTGAGTGGTCTGTTCTCATTACAATTTTTGTAACATTTGAATGTTCAAATCAAACGTCATATTATGAATGTGGATTAAGGTTTATGGACTGGACTAGAGCAGTATTCCTCAATCTTTATACTATCAAAACACAGTTTAACCTTAATAAGTTTACATAAGACTCACAGAGAGCAACTGAATAGCATGCTGTTGTGGGTGGGTCCCCTTGGTGAAATGAGTGGGCTTAGAAGAGCTTTTGTGACCAATAGGAGGCGAAATGAGTGCAGTTAGAAATGGGGAAAAATATCACGCAGTGCTGTTGATCGCTTTGGCAGACCGGGTGGGATGTTGCAGCAACACAGTTACTCAAAAGGCTGTTTCATAATTCACTAATGGCAGACAGACCACAACCCAGTGTTTAATTTACCCAATGCAGATATATTAGGCGCAAACCCAAATTTGTGCAGTCTGGTTAATAGCTGTGTTTTGATGTGAATAATGAAATCTTAATTGTTGGCTAATGTGATAGCCCTAATGAATATATCAGCTGAACTTTAGGTTATAAATTAGGATATTTGCATTTGTTATTTCTAGTTTGCATCTACATTTACATTTGTCATTAAAAATACACTGTTAATAATTAAAATTACGTTCATTTTTAAAAATAAAAATTTTACATTTTAGATAAAGCATTTTTCATTATGTTTACCATTTATATAGGACATTTAGCATATGCAACTGATAGCTGCCATTTATAATGGACATATGTTATGAAACTTATTTCATATTTATTATTTTATTGAAAAAAGATCTCTAAATGTAAGAAAAAGCACACTGTTTTACAAATTGCTGATATTGGTGCTACTAAATCAGTATACTGTACTTAGAAAAACAAGAAATAGGTCTAAAATTTCTACTGCAGAGCACACAGTCTAATTTCTGTCTAAATTCTCTCTCTTACATGCAACATTTTTTTAGCCTCCACCTTTCTCTGGTTGAGTTGAGTAATGCACACATCAGTGCTAAGGGGTTGTCTGCTGATACAGTAGATGAACTTTGTGGCTAATGGGTTACTACGAGTAACAGACTGAAATCTGGGACTTGTTAAAAGTAAATCTAGCAACAACTGGCTTGAATTTTTGTATAAACACACACACACACACACACACATAAAAATGCATTACATAAAATTTGAAAAATGTAATACAGAACTAGGCTAACAGGTAACTGCCAGACTGAAGTGGTCCTTCGGTAGATTTGACTTTAGCAAAGCAGCCTTCAGTCCAAAACACTTTTGAGGACCAATGCCTTAGGCCAATGTAACTATGGAGCATGGCTGAAAAATAATATAAGTGCTTTGAAGTGGTCCAGTCAAGGTCTCAAATTCAACCTCATTTGTAAAATGATTTCAAATCAGCAGTTCCACAAGTATTATCCAAAAAACTGATTTGGAGGAAATCTGCCAAAAGAAATTAGTAACAATCTGTAGAGTCCAGTGTACAAAGTTGGCACCCCAGAAGACTTTAAACTATTATTGCAAGCAAAGATTTCCTCAAACAAAACGTGTGAGCTCTGAATACTTTTATAAAAAGCATATTTCATTTTAATGTTCAGTTTATGATATACAGGATGAAACAAAAAGAAGTACCACATTTCAAACATTTATTCTATAAAAATGTTATAAGATAAAATAAATTTCATTATGATACAAGAAAGAGAATACAAAATAGATTTTTTTCACTTTATTTTAAAAATTATGTCTTCAATGTGGTGGCCATCATTAGCAATACACTCTTCGAGACAATTTCTGAATGCTCACATGACTCACTGAGCCATTTCAAGGGGAACAGCGGCTAATACTGTCCTTGAGGGCTTCAAGGTTTTGAGTTGGAGTGTGTATACGTTCGACTTGAGATAGCCCCACAAGAAGAAATCGCACATGATATCACAGCACATGATTTTAATTTGTACATTAAAAGTATGAAAACATATATACAACATAAAAGCTAACTGCAAAAATAGAACTAAGTTATTTAAGCTGAATGGTTTCTGAAAGTATAAAAATTGAATTTACCTCACAAAAAATGAGAAAATAAGCATTTGCTCAACATTACAAAACGTTATTGGCTTTAAACTATCAACAGTAACTGTGAATCTAAGTACAGTAATCTATTTAGTGTTTCATCAAATACTCAGTTTTTTCAGTGGAGTAAGACAAGGCAAGACAATGGTGCAGTGAAGGTTATTACAGTACAGTGTTCATTATGCAGTGTGTTTCATCCAATATTATCCATAGACTAGAATGGACTGTGATCCTAACACTGTCAAACATGTAGTTATAAACAAAGGACACATCCAAAATATGAGGGAAGAGGAATAATAGTACTTCTTGCAAGTAGGCACTAAAAACGGGTATATTTCTGATAGTCTTAATTTAAGAAAGATATACTAGACATGTTATGGAAACACTAGTATGGCCTTGAGATACTTCCTTTATCAGCACTAATACCACACAGAAAAGCATTAATAGTGGATGAAAAATGGGAAACAGACTTCAGTAAAATCAACTGCTCATTTTACTTGAACATAAATGAAGAAATACTTTCATTATAAATTATATTTGCAGTGAAGTTATCTAAATGACACCGGTATATTAAGGATATACAAGTCTCTGATGAGTTATTTTATTGCTGTAAAATTGCACAAGCATGAACACACCTCACATAATAGTGACAAAAGCGCCACATTTGCTATCATACACAATCGTCTTCATTAATTGCTATAATACCTGAATCTTTGATAAGAGCAACCCAGAAGAAAAACAGCAGTCAAAGGAAATTTTAGGACATAATAATATGAATCTTCTCAGTGCTTCAGATTTATACAATTAACACCGAAATGGGTGGACAGCCTCTATAATCACTAACCTTTCTGTCACTATGGCAAAACATTCTTATGCTGAGGAAAAAAAGAGAAAAATCGCAAATTCAATCAAAAGCCTAATGATTGTTACAAATTGCAATGTCCATCCATCTTAAGAGAGATTTGACTGTAGCAGACTAAATATAGGAAACCAATTGGTTGAATGGCTTATACTGTGTATATGAACTTATATCCTTTAAAAAGGCGAACAATTAACAAACACAGTATTTTACAATAATTAATGAAAGACTATGTGTTAATGTATCTATATTTTTTGTATTTTATTCAATAACAAGTATTTAGTCATAATAAAATTTGTTTTTTTGTTTTTATAACTAACATTAGTTAACACTAAATTATTATTGAACATTATCTAAAACAAAATTACATATACTGTATATATTTTTTTTGGTTTAGAAAAACTCTCAGTATAATTTGACCTATCTGCTAACAAGTGGTGAATTTGTGCTCACATCTAGATTGTCTAACTTTAAGTAGAAAAATAAATGATCATAAACCTTAATGAAAGGCATTAAAGGAACTTAATTGAAAGACTGCTAAGTTGCCCTCTAGCAGTTCTTACAATGAAGCAGAGAATGCAGAACTACCAAGGCCTTTTCATGCATTTCACATTAATATTCAGTGTGTCTCTTTTATTAAGATCTAATTTGAAGTAAAATAAATGTCCTTGTTTAAAGTACACTATTTAAACTTAACATGTCAAAAGCCTATCACGTGATTTAAATGTATCTACATGAACATGAATGTGTCTAGTATAATTTTATTCCTACAGGGTGAGGCAGAAAGGACAGACGTCTTTGAAATGGCTAGAACTCACCACTAGGTGGAGTGACAGATGTGCGGTAGGTGGCGTTAGGTTCGCAAAGTCTTAGCATTTTTTTATTTTCTTTTTGGTTGAAGCCATGGAGCCGTGGACGATAGAACACCACGTTTTTGCGTACGACTGTTTTGTCAAGAACAACCAATCTATTACCACAGCTCAGCATGAGTTTAGTTGCCATTTCAATATCCATAGAAATAAAACTGTTCCCGCTTGTAACACTATCCTACGTTGGGTTAAAGCACTTCGTACACAAGGTACACTAATGAACAAAAGACCGCCAGGGGCTACACGAACGGCACGTACCCCTGAAAATGTGGAAAGCGTAAGATTAGCCATGCTGCGCAGTCCAAGTCGATCAGCTCGGAAGCATTCTTTTGAACTTGGCCTCAGTAATTGTTCGGTAAGGCGTATTTTGCATTTAGACCTGCATTTCCATCCCTACAAATTGTCAAATGCCATTTCAATATGAACTCAAATCTTTCAATAAATTTCTTTGTAAGAAAAAATGTACAATTTTGTGATTCTGTAAAAAAAGTCTGTCCTTTCTGCCTCACCCTGTATAATACAAAATAATATGCAAATCAAAATGATATGGATCAAAGATGAATTAAAAAAAATAAATAAATAAAAAATACACTAGGGGGCTTTTTCCCCGCTTGCTTCACTTACCAGCCTCCGTGCCTGCACTACGCGCTAGCCTCTTTGCGGTTCTATCACGTATGGGGATGCAGTTGTACAATTTAAACAGATTTTTATTTTCATGGGAATTGTTACATATGCATAATAGAACTATTTTACATCACAGTGACTAATTAACCATATTAAAAAAGAGTAAAACATAATAATTTGAAAGTAAATTATATTTCATGTTGTGTTAGAGTTATTCGTTGATTATACAATTTTGTTCTGTTTGGCAATTAACACACAAATACTTTTTAAACTTACACTTTTACTTCAGTAAAAACAATTTTTTTAATTACATTTTCCTCAATATCACATGGAATTTTGATTCTGTGTTTGGACTTTCATTGTGACCACACAACGTATAACTGCCTGTGATTGAATTTTGTTTCTTTCTCTCTATTAAATAAAACAGCTTTTTCGATTGTTTGGCTCTGAGATTTGTTAATTGTCTTTGCAAAAGCTATTCTAATGGGAAACGGTTAACGTTTTAATACGAATGGCATATCCAAATCTCCTTTGTTGTGTAATGTTATCCATGTAAGTAAGATGTACTACATTACCTTTCTTGGATATATCCTTCTTTCTACAGTAATTCGTGCAGTTGAAGACAGATAGTGTTAACGGTTGTAGTTAATCTTTGAGATACTGTACGTTGATGTTTTCATCTTTCGCACAATCACCACCAACTGTTTCAGCATAGTCTATTGATATGCATTCAACCAATTTTCCATGTAACCGATCGACATTTCCGGCGTTAACTCGTTTGACTTCATTGTTTCTCGCTGCTAGGATTGCCCGTGTACTCATTTTTACTGTTGATAACCCTTCATGATGAAATTCTTCAATAATACTTGGACATAATACATCTTCTTTAATTGGGAACTTAAAGTGAAAAAAAGTTAAAATTTAAAAGAGCTGAGAGAGCAGAAAATGTGTCTGTCAAAAGCATTCACACGAATGAGAGGTGAGATTACCATGTGTGTGGTTGAAAATGGTTGAGAAGAGGGTGTGACTTGAAAAAAATCTCATGGCCAAGGTCTAAACTCGTGGGACTCGTCTTTCAAAAAGTTTTGTCTCGTCACAAGATTTTTTTTATTATAATAGAGAGATATATATATTGTGCTATAAGAAAACAAAATATTTGCAATCATCCTGTTAAGCTAATAATGAATCTACACCTGTAGAAAATAAAAAATCAAGACAAATTTCTAATAAAATTTCAAACCAGTACCCATGAACTTGTTAAAAAACTACTCAGTACAGGGATCACGTATCCAAAAGAGCTTGATTAATTCTTCTTGTTTTTCAAACTTCTTATGAGGTGTAAAATGGTAACAAAAAGAACATATGCTTTTCAAAATATAATTAATGACTTGGTGATTCAAAACATCTATATTGGCCAGAAAGCCATGTCATACAGCTCATTAAGCAGCTTTAAAAGGAGTACATGTGAAGACAAATCTAATGATACTATGAGCTATGCCATTTATGAGAGCATTTTCTTGCACAGAAGTGCAGTTAGTAGGGTGAATAAAAAACTGCTTACTTCATTACTACAAATAAACAAGAGGATACTGCTCAGTTTGTGGAACTCATTTGGTTTTGACGAAAAACAGTATCAGTACAACAACTGCAATATGATGAACACACATGCATCACATTTTTGAACAACATGCAAGTGACAGTCTACAATTACAAGTACACTGAACACCATGATTGATGCAGTTGAAACCAATCCGTTTTAGGGGTAATTCTGGGTAATTCCAGAGATACAAGAAATTTATGTAGGTGAATGTAGGTGCTTTCACTCTTTCAAAAATTTTAAGTAAAATTGTCAATTAAATTGTATTAATTTTTCAATAACTGAAAAGAACAGAATTATGAATAAATTCAGTAAGTGCTCAAGTTAAACTAAATTAATAATTTATTTTATAATAAAAAATAAAATCTATATGTTGGCTGGCACAATGCAATATAAGCTCATGCATATATTATTCTGTGTTATAAGTGCTTTCATGAGACAACTAAAAGCTTTTTATTTTAATAAAACATTATATTTGAATGAATCTAAATAAACAATACATAATACTACTTTTCCTTTTAGAGACCTACAAATTTCAAGTTAACAGGAAATGCCAATATGTGCTTTAATATGTAATTTAGCTTTGTCGGTGCTTTGTCTTATGCAGTGTTATTCTATACTTCTATAATTTCTTTGAGTAAATAAAAAGTAAATACTACAAACCAAGTTAACAGTAGCAATACAGCAATATTATTAATTATACAAAAGAGGACTCACCACATTAAAGTCCAAATTCTTCTCAATCCACTCTGTAGCTGCTTTAAACTCATCTTGCATATCCATGATGTACAGGGTATCCAACGCATCCACTATTGTTGCTCCTTGAATACTACCTAAAAACACAGCAATATTGTATGAGTATTATATGACTAATTACACCAAATGACCATAATACCTTTGAACTCTGCTTATCCAGTTAAGGTTAAAAACATAATCTCTAGAGCATGCCAGTCCATCAGAGGACACACATACACCCACCCATATAAGCTCTGTGCCAATTCAGACTATCCAGATAATGAAAATGGCTGCAAAAAAGCTTGAAACATCCATTGGCCGTTAACAATGGCAATAATGCATACAGATTGAAGGAAAGCAAAGTAAAATAATATATAAATTATTCAATTAATTACTCAAAGTACAGAAGAAATTCTACTTCACTTGCACCCTACAAATACCCGTACTTTGTCAATGGTCATGTAACTAATAATTCAAATTACACCAGAAGTGAGATGTCAGTGTAGTGTAAGCCCTTATTTGTCCATTTCAAATGGCCTCTACTCTTATACTGAAAGGCAATAAGCAGGAATAAAAAGAGCAAACTTGCTTGTATTCTTCAGTGAAAATTTTATTTTTATTTGCTTAGCAAGTGAATTAAGTTTCCTAATTACAATAATTGATATTCAACATTTAGCACATTCATTTTGAATTAACATATATAAATACATTATCCTGGTGATCTTTTAAATTTGTTAAGACTACTGGAAGTCAAATATTCAAATCATGTTACTTTGTGAAAAGAGGTTAGTAATAGAAAAATAAAATATAAAATAATGAAATTAAAATTTGTAGTTCCTTAAAATGCTAGATTATAATAAGGATATGTTATTTCACTGAATTTTTTCTTTTTATTTTCAGATTAACAGTAAAAGTAAATCTACGCTGGATAACTGAAACGGGTCTATTTCCATCAAAATATCCATGCCATCCTGAGAATGTCAAGTGCCCCCTTATAGATTCTTACTTGGCACTGGCTCTGTAAAGTACTGTACCTACTGTATGTATATCATAAAGAAATAAGTATTTGTGAAGCTGTTAAGAACACTGGAATCAAAATACAAACTGCCCAGACACAAACACAGCATTTCTTATGCTCGTAAACATTATAAAATAAGAAGATAAGACAGCTGACAAATGATAGGAGACCATTCAATTAATCAGGCTTGTTTGTTTAGCTGATGGCTAAGCTGTCCCAGTATTTAATCCAAATATTTCTTACAGGTTGTCAAGATTTCTGCTTCATATACATCTCTGTAGTTTGTTCCAGATATTCTAGCAACTCTTTGAGAAAATAAGTACTCCATAGATTCAGTTCTAAATGCACTTCCCCTTAATTTCCACTGGTGTTCTGGAGTATGTGATTCAGTGTTAAGTTGAAATCTGCCGGATGTACTTTATCAACTTCTTTGAGAATTTTGAAGACCTGTATAAGGCCCCATGCATTCCCCTCTGCTCAAGGCTATAAAGGTTTAATTCTCAAAGTCTGTTTAGTAGAACAGCGATCACTCACAATGGTGGCGTGCACAGACGCTTTGTGCTCCCCGAATAGGTGCTCTTTTCTGCTACTATTGTTCTTAATATTGATTTTCATCGTTTTACACATGGAAGCGAGCATCCACTACAGTCATCAAAAGCTTCTACAGATCGGCTCTAATAGCAAAGATAATTATTATAACACAGAAGCAGTACCACAGGAGATTCTCAGATCACCGGCAATTACGTTGACTCCTACACTTGGAAGACGGCGACGCAGATGGTGCAGGGAAAGGAAGCAAAAAAGAGTAAGTGAGCAGGATTACAAGTTAGGCTAAAACCTGCTCCGCATAAAACCCCTCTTCCTAGCGTTCTGACTGGATATTTCCACACATAAAACTACATGGGACTGTTGCCTTTTGATTTTTTCTGAGACGTGGCTGGATCCCACCATACCGAACACAGCAGTTGAACGTGCAGGCTGCATGTTCCATCGAGCCGATTCCGGTAAGAAAACAGGTGGAGGACTGTATGTCTATACTAATAATAACTATTAGTTATTATATGTATTATATGGTGCACTAATATAACTACAATCAACAAGTTTTGTTGTCCGGACGTGGAATATCTGATGCTAAGATGCCAACCATTTTACCTACTGAGAGAACAAACATACTGTCGTTATTGTTACGGCTTTATAGATACTTCCTTCAGGCTAATGTTAAGTCAGCGCTTGAAAAATTGTTTGACGTTATCGGTAAACAAAAGAACTCGCACCTGATGCAGTTTTTATCATTGCTGGGGATTTTAATCAAGAAAATCTTAAAGATGTATTCCCCAGATTTTATCAGCATGTACATTGTAAAACCAGAGGGAAAAAAACCTTAGACCACGTCTATACAACATAAAAGACACCTATAAAGTCATTTCACGCCCCTACCTTGGCAAGTCTGAACATCTCTCTTTTGTTTCTTGTTCCAGCGCACAAAGCCCTTATCAACAGTACTAATCCAATTAGCAAGACTATTAAAGTTTGGCCTGAAGCTGCCATTTGCCAACTCCAAGTCTGCTTTGAACAAACAGACAAATATATTTTTTCATCAGACAGACTTAGAGACATATACTTCATCTGTGCTGTCATATATTAATTACAGTGTAGACAATGTCACTGTCAACAAAAGGATTAAGGTCTACCCAAATGAGAATAGTGAAGTCCAACAACTGCTCAGGGAAAGGGACAAAGCCTTTAAATTAGGAGACACCTCAGCCTATAGAGCTGCCAGAGCTAACCTCAAGAAGGGCATCAAGTACGCTAAACTAATGTTTGATTGATTGAGGAGGACTTTGACAGTAACTCGGACTCACAGCGGATGTGGCAAGGCATCCGATTAATCACGGATTACAAAAAGAAAAATGACGTACAATGCACACTGGCCAATAACAATGCCAACCTAGCAGAGGAACTTAACAGTTTCTTTGCACGGTTTGACAAGGACAATAACCAGCCTCCAGTCAGCTTCGAGCTGACCAGAGACTCACAGCCTGTGGTTGTACACATATATGATGTGTGGCAGGCACTCGAAAACATCAATACAAGGAAGGCAGCAGGTCCTGATAATGTGCAAGAACGTGTGCTCCAGGCCTGCAGTGACCAATTAGCGGAGGTATGTACACACATATTCAACCTCTCTCTCCTCAGGTGTAGTCCCCCTTGTGCCTGAAATCCACAACCATTGTACCTGTTCCCAAAAAAATGAGGATAACCTGTCTTAATGACTACCGACAAGTTGCTCTCACCCCTGTCATCGCAAAGTACTTTGAACGACTGGTAATTACCCACATCAAAGCCTCCATCCCAGCTGATCTAGACCAACACCAGTTTCCCTATCGGTCAAACAGATCAACTGAGGACACCATCTTTGTGGCTCTACATGCTGCCCTCTCGCACCTGGAAAAGCCCAACACCTATGTTAGGATGCTCTTCATTGACTACAGTTCTGCATTTAATACCATCATACTGATCAAAAAACTCTATGCACTAGGATTTGCTCCATCCATATGCAACTGGTTACTGGATTTTCTCACCAACCGCCCCAAGTCTGCCAGGATGGGCAAACAAACATCCTCCACCCCTACCCTGAGCACTGGTGTGTCGCAAGGATGTGTACTAAGTCCCCTACTCTATGAACTCATCACCCATTACTGTCAACCCATCCACCAATCAAACATTTTTGATATTGTTAAATTTGCGGATGATACGACTGTCATTGGGCTTGTATCAGACAACAATGAAGCTGCATATAGAACATTAGAACATTAGAACATTCTAGACGAGAACAGGCCATTCAGCCCAACAAAGCTCGCCAGTCCTATCCACTTGTTTCCTCCAAGAAAACATCAAGTCGAGTTTTGAAAGTCCCTAACGTCTTACTGTCTACCACATTACTTGGTAGCTTATTCCAAGTGTCTATCGTTCTTTGTGTAAAGAAAAACTTCCTAATGTTTGTGCGAAATTTACCCTTAACAAGTTTCCAACTGTGTCCCCGTGTTCTTGATGAACTCATTTTAAAATACAAGTCTCGATCCACTGTACTAATTCCCTTCATAATTTTAAACACTTCAATCATGTCACCTCTTAATCTTCTTTTGCTTAAACTGTAAAGGCTCAGCTCTTTTAATCTTTCCTCATAATTCAACCCCTGTAGTCCTGGAATCAGCCTAGTCGCTCTTCTCTGGACCTTTTCTAGTGCTGCTATGTCCTTTTTGTAGCCTGGAGACCAAAACTGCACACAGTACTCAAGATGAGGCCTAACCAGTGCATTATAAAGGTTAAGCATAACCTCCTTGGACTTGTACTCCACACATCGTGCTATATATCCTAACATTCTGTTAGCCTTCTTAATGGCTTCTGAACACTGTCGGGAAGTTGATAGCTTAGAATCCACTATGACTCCTAAATCCTTCTCATAAGGTGTACTCTCGATTTTCCGACCGCCCATTGTGTATTCAAACCCAATATTTTTACTTCCTATGTGTAATACTTTACATTTACTGACATTAAATTTCATCTGCCACAAATCTGCCCAAGCCTGTATGCTATCCAAGTCCTTCTGTAATGATATAACAGATTCCAAATTATCTGCTAATCCACCTATCTTGGTATCATCTGCAAACTTAACCAGCTTGTTACTTGTATTCCTATCTAAATCATTTATATATATTAGAAATAGCAGCGGCCCTAGCACTGACCTCTGTGGAACACCACTCTTAACATCGGCCAGTTCTGATGAGGTTCCTCGCACCATCACCCTCTGCTTCCTGTGTCTGAGCCAATTCTGTACCCATCTAAAAACATCACCCTGAACTCCCACTTCTTTTAACTTGATGCCCAACCTCTCATGTGGCACCTTATCAAATGCTTTCTGAAAGTCCAGATAAATAACATCATATGCTCCACTTTGATCGTATGCTTTTGTTGCAACCTCATAGAATTCTAACATGTTAGTAAAGCACGACCTCCCTCTTCTGAACCCATGCTGACTGGTCAGAATAACTCCTGTCCTTGCCATGTGTTGCTCAATCTTATCCTTAATAATTCCTTCCATTAATTTTCCTGTGATGCATGTTAAGCTTACTGGCCTATAGTTGCTTGGATCTGCCCTGTCACCCTTTTTATATAATGGAATGATATTTGCCATTTTCCAGTCCTTCGGAATCTCTCCAGTGCTCAGTGACTTTCTAAAAATATGTGTCAAGGGTTTATATATGTACTCACTAGCCTCCTTAAGAACACGAGGATAAATATTATCTGGGCCTGGTGATTTGTTTGATTTCAGCCTATTTAATCTGAGCAGCACTTCTCCCTCTACAATTAACAAATCCCTCAGTACCTCCTTAGTAGTTGTGTTTACCTCTGGGAGGTTATCCACTCGCTCACTTGTAAACACCTCCGAAAAATGTAAGTTTAGGGCATCTGCTATTTCATTGTCTGTATCTTTTAATTCCCCTTTACTATTCCTGATGAACTTGACCTCCTCCTTGACTGTTCTTTTACTACTAAAATACTGAAAGAATCTCTTGGGGTCTTCTTTCGCCTTATCTGCTATATTCCTCTCCAACTGTCTTTTAGCCTCCCTGATATCCTTCTTAATGGTTGCTCTCATATTTTCATACGCTCTACGATTCACTTTGCAGTCATTAGTCTTATATGCCTTATACAGCAGTTTTTTCCTTTGCAACTTCTTTTTTAAATCTTTATTAATCCATCGTGGAGTTTTTTTTAGCTTCCTATTAATTCCAAATTTAGGTATGTATCTGTCCTGCATTACATGTAAAACATTTTTAAACCTGTTCCACTGCTCCTCGACTGTCTCCACACTTAAAAGCTTATCCCAGTCTATCCTACTTAGACTTTGTCGCATCTTCTCAAAATTAGCCCTACCAAAGTTCAACTTAACAATTTTAGTCTTTGCATCCGTACTATTACAAAATACTGAGAATTGTATTACATTATGGTCACTTGACCCTAGTGGTTCAATTACCTCTACACCCTCAATTCTATCCTGATTATTACAGAATACTAAATCTAGACAGGCTTCACCCCGTGTTGGTACTTTAACATGCTGTGTTAAAAAACAGTCGCTGATTACTTCTAAAAACTCCTGCTCTTGTGCTCCTCCATCTGCAAGGTTATCCCAGTTAATATTTGGATAATTAAAGTCCCCCATGACTATAATATCTCCCTGTAAACTTGCCTTTTTGATATTACTAAAAAGATGTGTGTTGAAATTATTGTCTGAATTGGGTGGTCTATAACATACTCCTAAAATAAGACCTCTTTCCCTAATATTTTCCAGGCGAAGCCACATGTCCTCACTAAGATGGGGCTCATCATCCAACTGAAGAGGACTTACATTTAAACCCTGTTTGGCATAAACAGCAACCCCACCTCCTTTTCTGTTCTGTCTATCCTTCCTAAAAAATGTGTATCCCTCTATGTTACACTCATCTCCATCTTTGTTATTTAGCCAGGTTTCCGTTATTGCTATAATATCATAATTATGTTCCAACGTGGACAATGACAACTGGATCCACCCCCGCTCTGGCCAAGAGCCTATCCACCCTTCCAGGGAGGTCTCCCACCTGTGCTCCCGGAAGGCAACACACCATGCGAGACTCTCTCTCTCTGGAGCACACCTGCGCTTCAATCCCCCTAATGATTGAGTCCCCAACTATCACTACCTCTCTCTTTCTGGGAACTGGTTTTGAGGTGGCCCGTTGGGGCTCCTCAACCCTGCCTACCACCTCAGAATTATCAGAGTCACCGTCCAGCTCCGCAAGGACATGATAACGGTTAGACACTTCTAATTCTGGGGTTGATGCCCCCGGACAGTGTGCACCCTTTACCTTACGCCTTGTGACCGTGACCCACCTATTCCTACCTGTCTGGTCTGGAATCTCCTCCTGCGCCACCTTAGGGGTGCACACTATCTCTCTAAAGGACACCTGGGCCAAGTCCGCCAATTCTCTATTACAACGCAGGTCAGCCAACTCCTCCTCCAGTTCAGCGACCCTGAGCTCGAGGTGATGGATCAGCTGGCATCTCTTGCAGATGTAGCCCTCATAGACAACTGGCTCTTCCAAACCATCATCTAAAAAGTCCAACATCCAACAGGACTTGCATTGCACTGGTCGCATTATTAAAATTTGACTTGGGATTACTAAACTGCCTTAACTTGAAATTTAATTTTAATAAAAAAAAAAATTTCTTCTTCTTTCAGCTGCTCCTCAACTTAAATGGTAACACTAAGATCTGCTACAGATATTTTACACCTTATCTCCTTAAGCTCCTGTACTGTTGTCCCTCTCAGCTGCCTGCTATTTGTCAATGAGGTTAACTTACTTTTCTCTGCCTCTTCTCCTGACTTTGCGCTCCTCTTACTGATAAGCTCTCCACTCGCACTGTTTGTATTCCCCCGTATTAATGAACCAATACGCTGTCGCCCACTTAACTGTTCTACCTCTGGACCGCTAAGGGCTGTTTAATCTAAAATAAACAAATAAAACTTTACTACCTTATTTGCACCTACTGCTCCTTGTGCCTGATCGGCGTCAACGCTGGCCGTTTACCTGCGCATTGCAGAGCTTCTACCTTTTACTGTTTTCAAGTCAGCCGCGGCCTTTTTTTTCTTTTCCTTTAAACTAAGGAATCGCTGTTACGACGACGCGGTTATTTATTTACAAATGCCGATATCAGTTACTGCTGCTTTCTACCCTGCCGCCTCGATGCTAATTCAAATACAGATAACAAGACAGGTACAAGTACAAATAACTTTCCAAGCGCACTTCCAAACACCCAGCTACTTTTGCTCTTGTGCGGGCGAAAAAAAAAGCAAAAAAAAAACCTTCTAAAGGGAAAAAATGCTTTAAAAATTCCCACACGGCTCCTTAGCGGCAACCAAAACCCAAGTTTTTAAGAGCAAAATGTATTTTTTTTTATTTAAATCTCACACCACAGAACAAACCAACAACTCTCAACAGACTCTAGCGTTTGCAAAGCACACGTCAGCACAAAGCACACGTGACTCTCACGTAGCGAATTACTGTAATCCAACAGTCACCAAACTGGGAAGTATAGGGAAGTGGTTCAGAATCTGACAGCATGGTGCAACACCAACAACCTGGTCTTAAATAACAAAAAGACCAAAGAAGTTATTCTGGACTTTAGGACCACTAAAAAGACCAATCACAGTCCGATAACAATCAATGCAGATGCTGTTGAGAGGGTTTCCAGCTTTAAGTTTCTAGGAGTTGCCATCTCAGAGGACCTGTCCTGAGCTGACAACAACTTGGCTATAATAGGCAAAGCACAACGACGCCTTTATTTTCTCAGGAAGCTAAGGAGAGCTGACCTTCCCCAGAAGCTGTTGGTTAATTTCTATAGATGCACTATTTAGAGCATCTTAATTAACTGCATGATGGCCTTGTACAATAGCTGCACCAAGGTTGCTAAAGAAGCCCTGCAGCGGGTCGTAAAAACAGCAGAGGCCATTATTGGGACTGAACTGCCATCACTCGAACTCTTGTATAAGACTCGCTGTGTGAGAAGAGCCAAAAAATATTCTCAAAAACAAAACTCATCCTGGAAATTCTTTGTTTGAGCTCCTCCCGTCAGGAAGACACTAGGTCAATCCATGTACGCACAAACAGACTAAAAAATTGCTTTTTCCCACCTGCCTTAAACTTTCTGAACTCTGGATCTCCTCAATCTGACATCATTTTTAATTGAACATGTGCAATAAGCTGTATTGGTAATGTGCAATATACTAATGTAATACAATATATAATATGTAATGTACTATTCATTAACAGGTGCAACAACAATTTATGCTGCTGTACTTTGAGCAATAATAATTTGCTCTGGTTACTTGATCACTTAACACTGTAAACGACATATTTGGAATTATTTGACTTTTCTTTAAATGCAGCTTGGGGCTGTTATGAGATGCACTTGATTGATCTCCTGTGCATAGCTGCAAGTGCTGCTATACTTTCTTGTAACATGGTGACCAGAACTGTACACAATGCCACAGACGTGGGTTCTCCAGTACATTATATAGCTTGAACATAATGTCCCTTAATTTATATTTAACAGTTTTTACAATGTAACCTAACATTTTGCCTTTTTAATAGATTAAGAACATTGCTAAGATGATGAAAATGGTTTGTCAAAGTAATCTCCTAAATCGTACTCAGAGGTGGCTTCCTTTAGTTCAGTTTCTCTCATCTCATCAATTTGTACTTTTATACATTAAACACCATTTTCCAAGTGGCTATTATTTAGTACTATTTTTTAAGATTTTCCATAATGTTGCATGGTACAGAAATAAAACTTATTGGTCTAGAATTACAATCTAGAATTATTCTGTCTCCTTTCCTGAAGACTGAAGTCACATTTGAAAATTTCCAGTCTTCAAATAATTCTTTCACAATCAACTGCTCAAATACACTTAATAAGCGTTTATAAATTATGTCTTTATTTCTTTCACTACTATTAGTAAAAATTCCATGATATCTAGGGTTTTATTAGTTTTCAGTGTATCAAGGGCTTGAAGCATATGTAACTCTTCTATTTTCAAATATACAAACTTTGAGCTTCCTTTTACTTCTGCATGGGGCATTTTATTTCTTTCTTGCTTTACAAACATTTGAGAGAAATATTTGTTCAGTTCATTTGATATTTCCTTCTCTCTTTCAATGGTCCCTCCTTCTATGACCCCAAGGTTTCTAAAAAATTCTATTCTATCATCTTTTTACAGGAACAGTGCTAAAAAATTGCTTGCTATCTTTTTGGCCTCAGTAGCAATTTATTTTTGGTTTCTCTTATGACCTTTAAATTGCTTTTTTGAGCCTTGCATTTTTACTTTACAGTTCCTATGTTTTCTAGATACTTCATTACATCTTCCCTGAAGAAGGGACCAGAGTTGCCCCGAAAGATTGCATATTGTAATCGTTTTAGTTAGCAAATAAAAAGTGTAAGTTTGCTTGACTTCTCACCACCTAGTTGCTCTGTAATTATAAAGGTAATTACCTGGTAAGTAGCACATAATTAGGGACACCTAATCTAAAGTGATACAGTATAATGTTCTACAGTATATTTATTATGCTCAACTTGTGACAGAAAATAAATAATATTTAAACAAAAATAAAGCTTATGACATATTTAAATCTCACTTAGGAGTAAAAAGGAACCGTTAAGCTTGACAGAAATCATGACTTGATTTATATTTATATTGACTGATATGAAAAAAATTGTGATAAGACATTTTTCCATATTGCCCAACCAGCCCTAATGAATAACCTCAAGAAATCAATGTGGAAAATTAAGACGAGTTTAATAAAGACTACTTAAAACCAGATATGCTGAAAAAAGTAGTTACTGAAGCTCTTAAGGATATAAAGGAAAGGAAGGCAGAAGAAATTGATGGAATTGCAGTTGAAAATCCAAAACTTACAGGAACAGAAAGACATAATGAATTAGTGAACCATTGTAATATATTCAAAACAAGAATATGGCCTGATCTCAATATTTTTGGAAAATAAACAAAATGTGGTAAAGTGTGTGGACCACCTCACTATCAGTTTGATGTCTCAGGGGTGAAAAGATCCATTGAAGTAAAAGAGAAAACAAATCTAGAATAGAGATTAAAATGGAAAAATTCATCAGTGAAGACCAATTTGGATTCAGAAGTAGTATTGAAACAAGAAATATAATAAAAATGTTGAGAATCATTAGTGAGTGAAGTATTGAGTGTGGACAACATTTTTGTCTGTCTTGATTGTGAGAAGGATAAATAATGAAGATAAAGGAAGTTTAATCAAAATGATAAACATCTTAATATACATAACAATAGATTCAAAAGACTAAAAACCAGTATCAGCATAAAGGACCCACAGCAAAAGTACAATTTGGTAAAAAAAAAAAATAATAATAATAATAACAATAATAATAATAAAACAACCTTTGAATCAATGGAAGAGGAGTTAGGCAAGATTGCTTTATTTCACCATGACTGCTGATGTTTAAATGCAAGCAAATGAAAGTGAAGTCCTTCTGGTGAAATCAGCAATTAGAGGATCTGGTACACGTGCAAGTTTTCTCTATCCATAAGCCATTCTCCAATTCATTTTTTTCTAATTATGTTAAAATTTTACAGAATATATGAATATGAGTCATCTATAAAATCAGGCATGAGCAGAGACCAGTGCCTAAAAGTGGGACAAAAGCAAAGGGCACAAACTACTCCACAGGAGCAATTACAGAAAAGGGGAAGGTGCTCAAAACTCTGTGACTGTGGTGGACAAGAGGTAGAGGGAATCCCATTCATCTGAAGATAATGGTACCTCAGATTGCAGACTTTTATGATAGCAACTGTTTCACTGTAGATCAGACAAGCAGGATAAACTTTTCAGAATGATGGCCTTTAAAATATACTTTTCATTTTTAACAGAGCCATTTTTACTAGTTAATTTATTCTGATCCATGACTTGACGTGTAAATTTTGAATCTTACTTGCTAGCTCATCTGTAAAAATTATGTGACTGGAAAAAGAATCAAAGATTTACGTGAAAAAAATAATTTAAATAATGAAAAACGTACTCATTAGAATTATTATAGCAAAATTAATTCCACACAGCACATGCTTGATGATTCCATATCTTCTGCAGATATACTGTACGTTTGACAGTTTTGAACAGATTTAAAATGTTTCTTGTGTGCATTACTGGGTGACTGAATGACAGTCCATGAGTGAATGATAAAGTGTGTCTGTGTGTAGTTTTGGGGTTTGTGGGAAGCTGCCAAAGGTAGGCCTTGTACCAAAAGTATTTATTTTAAGAATATGGCCTTGGTTCAAATTTATTTCATGACATCTGTACAGGGTGGTCCAGATCGTCTGGATGACTTTGATTTATGTCAGGATGATTCCAGTTCGGCGCAAAGACAATTCTTCATGTTGTCAGTTCGCACACTTCTATGTTCCGGGATTTTTCGGGTGATTTTCTATGTAATAAACTTAAGTTATAGCGTAATGAAAATTGCATGATTAGATCTGGACCACCCTATACTATAGACTATGGATACATGAATAAAGTTTGGTGGATAAAAAATGAAGATTATTAAATTTGCAGATGACAAAACAATAATAGCAAGTACAAGAAATAAGCTATAAAAGATGCTGGGCTCTCTCAATGCTACAGTGGAGAACTTCAGAGTAAAGATCACAGAAGTTATGAAAATTACAAAAAACACATATGATGAACTTCCAGAAAGAGCTAACGGAAATGTATTAGAACAAGTGTATCAATATAAACATTGTTTGAACATAACAGAAGATCTTAATTGTGAGAAAGAAGTTAAACTGAGGATTGCGATGACTAAAGATGCTTACTAGAAAAAGTAAAACGGTCTACTTATCAGCAGGCTGAATAAAGAACTGAAAAAGTTGATGATAAAAGCGCTAGCATTTACTTAATAGAGTAAAGCAGTAAGGAAAGTAGATAATAAACATGGAAGAACACATGATATAGTTTGGGAGAAGAAAGAGAATAATTTAGGCAGAAGAAATAAGTAACGAGTAACTGCTAAGAAAAATAGAAGAGATCAGGATTGCAATAATTTGATTAAGACAGACAAGAAGGTTGGAACATTTATTCAGGCACAACCAGCTACAGTGAGAGAGATCTCTGAAGAAAGATTAGAGGAAGAAAAATGTGTGTGACAGACAGAATAATTCTACTGGATAATATTAATAAGAATGGGTCATGCTAGTGTGTAAAAAGGAAGGTGTAAGATAAGACAAATTGAAGTTGGTATTCAACAACAAGGACCTGCCTACAGGAAGACAACTAATGAATGAATTAATGAACTATAATGAATGAAAGATATAAGCAAACCTGGGCTTTGAGTTTCTATGCAAGGTCCTAGTGTTCTCTCTGTGCAGTCTGTCTCTTATTTGGAAATCATTTCACTGCCAAGTTTAAATTATGACTGAAACAGTTCACCAGCTATAGTATTTCCTGCACTGTTGGGTATAATGGCAGAGAAGTTTGTTATATCAAGTTACCAGTTTATCAGTCTTCAAGCATTCCATGTTTGTGCTCAATTTTCTGGATTTGACTCTCTTATATGGACACAGTTTGTTTCCATCTTCCACTCCTGAGTAATGGAGTGTACAGTAATATGTAGAGCATCTCAACCCCATCTGCTATGGAAATGAAATACTCTGCTTTCTTCAGCAATTTAAGCACTAAGATAGCACTTTATTACAGAGCATGTAATTTTGGAGAAAAATACTTGCCCATCAAAGGTCATTTGATCAAAGGTATAAAACATTTTTAAGTTGATTTTCTTAAATATACTAAAATTGCATAATGTCTTTTGCCTGGAACCAAAATGCAGTCATACTTATTTACCACCTCGAATCATGTAATACCTTACTATTTAGTAAAAGGCCATATAAGAAACGGCTGACTGGATCCTTGGCTAATATCTAGGGAAGACTCTTCTGTAGTGATAGGCTTTTTGTTGGAAAAAAAATCTGAAATGCAAGTGTGAATACTGATTGAGTTAATCCCTGCAAGCAATTTCTACTCAACAAATGTGACAAGTGGTGCAGTTTAAATTAACAGATAAACAGGGAACAAACATATTTTTCTTTAGAATTTAACCCTCAAAACTCTGACATTCAACTGTCGCACACCTGGTAATTGGCTTCTCTTCTTCACTTTCATGTTTTCTTTTCAAATAAGATGGGACATTTAGTGAGAGACAAATTGGTAGTTAATTCAGGAGTATTGTGTTTCTTTTGAAATTTTGTTTCTGGCTGTGGTGGCTGAGCTGATGCTGGTAAATGGGGATGGATTAAAAAGGATTGACAACAATTTTATCTACCATCCCAGACAATACTATTGTCTCTGACCACTTCTCTATGTTAAATAGCATGGAGTAGAAGGGGCAAAAGTAAGGGAAGGATGTCAATACAACAGATTTATAGACTTCCTGGGTAATATCCTATAGAGAAATGAAGAAAACAAAAAATAAATAAATAAAAACCAGTAGAAAAAACATGTATGTCCTCAATCCTAATGTCAACTGCATTCAACGATCCATTGCTGATGATATTACAGGAACAATTTTCACTTTCCAAAATTAGGACAACACTGAAAACTCTTTCAAACCCACAATTCTTAACAAGTCAAAGTCAATAATCATAAGCACTTTTTTATTTTAACTGAAGCAAAATACTAATAAAACAAAGGGAACAAAAAACAATTCAGACGTTAGACACTGGATATATTCAAGCTTAGCTGCTTACCTGAACAGAAGGCTACATAAAAAAAAATGTTAAATGTGAATTGTTTTATGTGTATATAGTCTAGAAGATAGTAAGTTACCATTTTGAGCTGAAGTTGAAAAAATATAGTAACATCAAATTGAAGTAAAAGTTTCCCAAATGTCCCATACTCATTAAGCCTAGGAAACTGTAAAAACAAATGAACCATTATAGTTTTAATTTTTTTTAGCTGAGGGTAAGCATTAAGCTGTTGCCATCTTACAAAAATAAATGTGCTGAGAAGCAGTAACTTAAAGAATGCTTTTTAAAATAATAAAATAATGCATAACCTATCTAAAGCTTCCATAAATGCAGTAATTCAAAACAGAGCAATTATCTTGCTTCTACCAAAGGGTCTGCCTATTTAAGGCAGTAAACTGTACTGTACCTTCCCAATAACTTGCACATTTATGCACCATTATCAATTCCTGTGCATTATAGATGGAAATTTCATCAGCAACTGAGACACTGAAAGTGTTTACTGACAGATGACACATGACAATAAAGTTTTTAGATCATTAGAGAGACCATGAAAATGCTATAAGAAAAGTTCCCAAGAGTAAAGTACTATGAATCTTTTGACAAAATGATTTATAATGCAGAATAAAACAACCTTCAATAAGGAAGTATAAAGTCGGAGAACAGCATGAGAGTTTAATGAAAAGCAAATTAACAACAGAAGAATGTTTGTCTGAGGCTTTAAAGCATTACTGTGAATATGGTAATTCTAAAATACTACCAACTAAAATTATTCAAGCATGATTTCTTAAAGAGTTTTTGAAATAAAGGAAATTGAGATGATTCAGAACTAACACATAGCTGAATTGCAAAAAAGTCTTATCTGTGCTTATGTACAGTGAAAAAAGTATGTTTTCTTTTCCAAAAGAAGACTACTAAAATTATACAATCAAGCAATCATTCTTTCTTTAACACTAAACCTTTATTAGTGAGGGGAACAAATATAAGTAGTGTAAAATGCACAGTTACGTTTATTTATTTTTTTATTTCTAAAGTAAGCAGAGGCTTAGTGAATCAAAGGAGTGACCTACGTAGAGGTTAAGTGAGTCAGTGTTAATTAATGCTGTGAAGACTGAATTTATAGTGTGTGTACTGAAAGAAATTCACTCCAAGAAATACCACAAAGAGTTGGGGAATTGCCTCGTTTAATGTCCTTTGGACTAGACGAAAAATGAGTGAAAAATTGATCAAAAACCAGAACATTTGACATTGTACAGTGGTTACATGAGGATTTAATACGAAATGGTGGCAGGAAGTGATTTAATACAGGAAATTACATCAATGTAGACAGACGGAAGTGACGTTATCACGATGGAGCTGGAAGTGACATCATTATTAAGTGGCAGATGTGACATCATCACAGAGGAGCCGGACATGATGTCATTATTAGGAGCCAGAAGGGACATCCTCACGGAGAAGCCGGAAGGGACGTCATCTATGGTATTCGGAAACAAGATTATTGTGTAGTGGCCATTTTGTGGGACCGGAAGTGCTGAAGGTAAGTGTATGAAATTATTATTTTTCTTCTTTGGCTCTGTTGAAAGAGAGAGACAGGCATTAGTACTCATAATCAACCCCTTGTTTTGTGTTGTATCAGTCACCTTTGGGCTTGTTGACTGTCTCCAAAGCGCAAGTGTGTGACATGTGGCAGACAGCCAGGGGCCTTACCCGGTCACTCAGGACACCCTTTTGATGAGAGGACAGGGGGAGAGGACATATCAATACTAGTACCTCCAACAGAACATGAGAGGGCAGCTCCCCTCAGGATGAGCTTGGAAGCTCAACCCTGCTGGAGCCTGTGGCCACCGACAGGGGGCGTCTGGACAGCTCTGGAACTTTGGACTGTAGCAATTCTGCCACAGCCGGAAGAGCTGCCAGAAGAGGATCTGGGTTCCCGTGGAGCACTTCCACAACACTTACGGGTGCGGTATAAAAGAGGTTGCCTCACTCCATTCGGAGAGCCAGAGTCGGGAGCTGGAGGACAGAGCTTGCGAGGAAAGGAGAGGTGGCGGCAGAAGAAATAAAGAAAGGAAAAGAAAAGAGGGCAGAATGCAATTGTGAGTGAATTGTGCTTTGTGTGCTAAGGAAGAAAAATAAAAATGCGTGTGCTTTTTGGACTGGTGTGTCCTGTGTCTGTCTGTGTCCGGGCTGAACACCACAATACAAAAGTTTCTTCTAATACTTAGTTGAAAAGAAGTCATAGTTATAAACAGAACACACAAACTACTCCTGGTCCCCAGACAGACCCAAACACACACAATAGTTTAAAATCCAGCATCTTTACCAATTACCCCCAACTAAAACATGTTTAGACGGTAAAATAATACAACTTGAAATGTTACTCTAATGTCCAAAGCTTGTAAATTATAAGAACAATAACAAAATTTCTGCAAACAGCATGCCAGCACTCTTTTGAACAGCTACTCCATACAAACTATAGAGGAAATAGATGAAATTGCCTCTGGTCTCTACTCAGTAAGATAAAAGAAAATGGTTATTCTTGTTATTACCTTATTGTGATTCTTATTATTCTTATTATCTAGAGTGATATTAAAAGGCTATGAAAAGCACAATTTTTAAAATTAAGAATGCTGACAAAGCATTAATAAACACAAATCACATGAATTAGTAACAAATATAAGAAGAATCTTGTTTTTTTATCATGGCATAGTAAAAGTACAATTAGCATGTTTGAAGAGTGGGAGTGTGTCACTTTTACCCAGATGCCTTTCATAAGAATCAAGATGCCTGACTAATTCTTGGTCAGAAAAACCACAAGAAAAAGAAAGTATGACAAATCAGTGTGTGTTAAGCATTTCTGGGGAAAACCTATTGCAAAAGATAAAACTACATTTGCATTTGTAAATACTTCAAAAGACAGTACAGAATTCAACTATGGGGAAAAACAAAGTCTGAGCAGAATATTTAAAGCATTATTTATACAATTACTATTTAAATTTTACTATGATAATACTATTTTATTTAAAAAATCCACAATAGCTATTTTTGAAAAGTAAATTTACTTTCACACTTGTTGAAAGCACTGGATGTAAATACTGTTAATTATTATTGCCAATGTTCAAATTAACACCTGGTATTAACACTTGTTTTCAGTAATGCAACAATTGGATACCATTTGACCACATTATAAAACAGGTGTAAATGTACTTTTGATCACATCATTACTTAAAACATTCACCAATTTTAATCAGTTTGTGGGCTGCACAACGAGAGAAAACAGGGCCCTGGACTTTTGATACGCCAGAGTTAAAGAGGTATTTAACTTTGCCACCTTTAAACCAATCAGACCATAATTTGGTACAGCTTATACCTGCATATAAACCCACTGTCCAGAGGTGCAGGTATGGACAAATGAGGCTGTGGAGGCTCTGAAGGATGCCTTTAAAAACAATGACTGGGAGGTGCTTTGTGAGTCCCACGGCCAAAACACTGAAGAACTGATCCACTCTATCACAGACTACATCAAGTTGTGCCTGGATAACAGTCCCTACAAAGACAGTGCAGTTTTGCCAACAACAAACCATGGATAACAAAAGAACTGAAAGACCTACTGAATATGAAGAAGAGAACCTTCAGGTCTAGAAATAAGGATGAAATCAAGAGAGTGCAGTCAGAACCAAAGAAGGAGCTCCATGAGGGGAAAGCCCACTACAAAGACAGACCTGAGCATAAGTTATAACAAAACAACACAAAGCTACTATGGAATGGGATAAGGACTATCACTGGTTACAAGAAGGCTATTAAACATGTGGAGGAAGGGAACAACGGTAAAGCTAATGAACTGAACCAGTTCTTCAACAGGTTTGAGTTATTCTTGCCAGAACAGCCCTCCCCAAATACTGCTAGCCTCTGTGTGACGGCTGAGGAGGTTCTGAAATTCCAACTCCCATCTGCACAACCTGACATCACAGTTGTGGTCTCCAACCCTACTAAACTCCCTGGATTGTGTGTCTCTGCTGATCAAGTGTGGAGAGAGCTGGGAAAACTCTGCATAAACAAGGTTTGAGGGCTGGATGAAATCATGAAATATCGATCTTCTGCAATTTGCCTATCAGACATATGTAGGTGTGGAAAATGCTCTCAACTCAAGGCTTTGAATCTTGATACTCTCACAATCTCCTAAATCATGGACTTAAAGACCAACAGACAGCAGTTTGTGAGGCTGAGGGAAGTGTAAGAAATGGAGGTTTGTAATACTGGAGCATCAGTCACCATCCAGGGGGGAGATGTGGAAGTAGCACAGAGTAACAAGTACCTGGGGAGTCACATAAACAGAGTGGCACAGACAACAGAGTGGCACTGTACAAGAACTACCAGATCAAACTATACTTGATATGGAGACTCGGGTTTCTTGATGTGTGCAGCAAGCTGCTGGAAATGTTCTATCAGTCCATAGTAGCCAGTGTGGCGTTTTACATTGCAGTCTCCCATGTAAGCAACCAGAGTACAAAAAAAAGCACAATGCCTAAACAGATTTATCAAGAAATCAGTCTCCATCACAGGGTGAACCCTGGGCATGCCAGAAGCTGTTGTGGAAAGGAGGATGATAGTAAAATAGGATGCAATCATGAAAAATTACCTCCATCCTCTCCAGAAGGTGGTCTCTTGGAGCACTTTTAGCCACAGGCCCATTCCACCACGGTGTGTTAAGAAGATCCTCTGGGGGTGTTTCTTCTCACTGCTAACAGGCAATTCAATGCTTCCACCCGATATACTTGTTAAGTTTATTTTTTATCTATCTATCTATTTAATCTGTATTTTTGATTTTATGTTTTGCCTATGTATGCAGTTTTACCATGGGATTAATAAGGTTTATCTAATCTAGTACAATTCAGAGATGGTCACTATCCAAGTGTAAATGTAATTGCAATTTCAGTTCAAATAGAACAACCACAAAATCAATTACAGGGACAATGAAATTTGATCTCTATCCAAACAATGGTGACACATGTTAATGCCAGGTGTAAAGAGAAGCTAGCATCACACCACTCTCTGTCTCTCTCTCTAAATTAATGCCTTGTAAAAATGTTTGCACAATTTTATATGTATAGGTTTTTTTATTTTATACTGTAGGTGGTGCTAGTTTACCTGTTTACTGATCAACTAGGCTGAAGTAAATTTAGTAAAATAAATTATTGCACATAACAGCATTATATAACAGAAATATATACATAACATATATGTAGTATTAATATTTTTTATTGTTTACTACCATAAATATACACACACATTTATCATAATAAGTTGAACTTTTTAAAAAGAAAGAACTACAGAGCTATGAAGTCTGTCTGGTGGACGCCATGCATTTTTGTCTCAGCTGTGTGTAGTCAGCTGCAATCGTGCTGTACATATATTGCTTTTCTCTGTGTGTTATAGCCAATGTTGTTCAATGTATTCACAGATGTTAATAATCATACACACACACACACACGCACACTCATTTGCTGTCATTAGCTGCCCCAACTTTGCCTGGGAAATTTTGTAAGTCAATGGGACTCAGTTGTAGTGCCATTGGTTAATCGGTTGTATCATAAATACCATGTAACCAAGTAGTTTTCTTTATACAATGCGTTACCAGGGGCTAATACTATTAGTTAACTTGAGGTGTTTTACTACTTTACAAGCTACATTCATTCCTTGGTGGTGTTAGTGTGAAAGAAACTGCTGCAAAACTCCGTCAAACAAAGGTGAATTCAAGCTGAATTATTAAAACCTAAAGTGTGCTAAAAATCGTGGCTCTCCATTAGCATCAAGGCCTACAATTAGTACTGCCTCAGTATGCAGTGTACATGAATAAATGTCAACAAAAAAAAGAAAAAACAAACACAAAAATGACTAATTATTTTTACTCACTCAAAACCACTGTCCTGTTCTCGTCATCAAATTTTGAAAACAGCATCTCCATTAGGTATAGAGAAAAAAAAAACACACTTCATTCTGTTCAGTTATGGCTTGATTCCTTTGGTTAAATTTGCAGTTTGTTTTCTTTCCTTTGCTTTTTTAACTTCAGAAAGCACTTAGTGATGATCATTAACTAGCACTGCAAACTTAATGACAATATGATGGTAGACAACAGTATTGGCTTTCTCAAAAGCACAAGACTTTGCATTGATAAAAAAAAAAAAAAAAAAAATCTAGTGTAATCAATTTATCTCAGATTCATTGCCACATGTGACACACCCCTAGCCCACCAACTGTGTTCACTTTACCAAGGGGAGCCCCATCATCCTGCTCTTTGAATCGTATTTGAATTACGAAAGGGAAAACAAGTGGCACTTTTGATGGCTGCCTTGGATGACATGACACATTTGTCGATGTGAAGCCCTTTGATTTCCACAATGCAGAGAACATGGACAGAATCACAGAATGAATACATAAAAATGGATTTTAGATTTAAATATAGAAATGTACTGAATTTTGAGATGGGAGGGGTGATTATTACAAAACTTCAAATATTATTAAGTTTTTTGAGTAATCTGTTTACTATATCATCCAGATACATTCTCTTGAAAGACAACAAACTAGTAATTTTTCATATAAATCAGGTCATGTCTTTTTGTTTGCAAGTGTGTTTATGCATGTTTTCTCATTAGCAAAGGCATCTGAATTAAGCACCTGCATGAGACAAGGAAAAATGTTTAAGCAAGTAGAATCAGATACCCCAACAAAGTATAAAAAACTAAGAAACAGAAGCTTAACTGCAAAATTTAGGGCAAAACAATATCTGCGCAACTTTTATGAATGTGGACAACTTTTCTTACAAGTTTTTTCCAACATACCATAAACTGGACAAGATACTTGCAATGACCACATCAAGTCTAAAACCCACTTTAAGAACAAGGAGAAATTAAACTTAATGAGGTTTCCCCTTCAGAAAACAATAGAGGGAACAACAAAATTGTCAGATATAAGATGTCAGTTTGTGGAGGATTTTTAAGCTACTGTATGTGTGGAGTCTGACACAGCGCTAAAAAATGAAGATGATGCATTCATTCCTTATTAAGCATGTGCTGCCTAAAAATGAGAACAGTCTTTGTCAAACTCTTTTGTCTCTTGTCTTTAAAGAACACTGTTCTTCAAAAGATATGTGACAAGATAATCTATTTTATGTTGCAGTTGATTAAACCATTGATAACTGAGACTACAGCATTCTTAACATTATGATAGTTGAATAAATATTTGGCTGTCTGGTAATTCTCTAATGTAGGCAGTTCTAGTTGTACAGGATGTATTTACTGTTAAGTCATTGAATCAATGTAGAATAAATTATATTTAGCCAGTATTAACAGTCTTTCTCATAGAAAAATGTTATTAATGAATGGCATTGGTTGTTAACAGGTTCCCTTTTGAAAATTAACAGCAATGTTTCAGGATTTAAAACCTGTTTTGCCTCAGTGACAAGGCATGCAGGTGTACATTTGCCTCTTCGATTACAAACTTGGCACCTACAAAATCAGGTGGAAGAGCAGACACATATATATAAATATAAATATATATATATATATATATATATATATATATATATATATATATATATATATTATGTATATGTGTGTATATATAAAGGATACAGGGTGGGGCATTCCGAGGGAGAACTGTGTAGGATGTAGTAGGGGTAGGTCTCATTCACTAGGTTAGGCTTTACCATTTTCAGTACCCATCATGAGTTGGACAGGTGAACATCAGGAGTTTGTTGTTAAAGCACATTTTGAGAACAACAGGGCATGATATTGACGCAGAGAGCTTTTACTACACGCTTCGCGCTCGGTCGAAATGCATCCGTTCCAGATCGGAAAACGATTTTCCTAAAGCTTTCTAACCTTCAGGCAACTGGGTCTACACTGAAAAGAAAATCACCTGACAGACCTAGGACAGAACATGAGTGGTTTCAACAGGATGGGTCCGTAGTTCACACAGCACAAAGTTCACTCAGAGTGTTGAGGGATATGTTCCCTGGGCATTTGATCGCTTTAAGGGGAGACGTGGGGTGGCTGGCATGGTCACCAGATTTAAGCCCATGTGACTTTTTCCTAAATTAAATATTTCAAAAACTGTACTTTCAAACACCAGAGGCCTGTTTATTATAAGCTAAGTGCTTCAACTCATAAATATGCATTTGATGTGTAACTCCCTAAATATTTTTTACTTGAAAAGACTAGTGATGCCCAGGTGTACCAGGATTGTTTACGCCATTAATCACTTAAATAAGATGACTTTCCCTTTTTATGCCTTTGCTTTACTTTACTTGATATGAAAATGATGATGCTACTGAGGTGTGAAGAAGAAGTTGTTATACTTATTAATCAAGTATTCCTTAAGGATCCTATAAATGCATTGTTGGCAAGGCACACTTTGCCCATTGTTAGACTGTGTAGATTGAGTTAAAAAAAACAAGGAAAATAAAATATAACTATCAAAAACCTTGTATTTTGCATTAAATAATATCCACCCAGACAGGGCAGTTTCTTAGTCTTCTCAGAAATACCTGTAAAGAGTTTAAAGAATCCAATAGTTCAACAGTCATATGAATTTTGACAGGAAATGTAAATGCTGGAAAGGAAAATTGAAGAGAAAACTTTCAGGTAAACTTTATAGAATATAAATATTTTGCAAAAAATAAGAGGCTGATTTTAAAGTGTGTATTTGAGCTGACATCTATCATTTATTTAAGTCATAGACTGCAGCATTTTATGAAGTTACATAGCCTTAAGGACACACTTATTTCTCAGAGTGACATAAGCAGACACAACAGAATGAGAAGAAACAAATTAGTGGTATTTGCAACACTTAAAATTATAAAAGTGGTACACAAATATATCCACTTAAAATCTCATAATAGGTTCTCCAATGTTTGTCATATTTACTGATTACCATCTACTGTCCTATAAAAAAGCCAATGAAACTTGACTTCTTCCAAATGCAGCTTTCAATGGTTTGCCCTCTTAGTTGTGCTCTGAGATTAGTAAATTATAACCCTTCCATTCATTAAAACAAGGATCTTGCATAAGAAGTCTGCTTCACTTATTCCTTTTTGTTAAGAAAAATATTAGAGTCATGCATCATTTCCAGCAAACATCCATGTCATTAGGGCACCTTTGAGATTTCAGTAAACTGCATCAGTTTGGTTGGGCAGGGAAGTTGAAAATAACAACGGAATTACTTCCCAAAATTTTATGTCCTCCTTAACAAATTAAAAAAACAACCAAAAGTTAACAGTAAACTTATCAATACGTATCCAGCTTTCCCTCTCTGTCAAATACTCTGCCCAGTTATAAGCATCTGTCACTCAGCTCGCTTATTCAGTAATGTATTGTGTTGTCTTTACCACCATCTGTAATGGCTTGCAACCAAAAACTGAGCAATTGACGTACCAGACAGATTGAAATCCACTCATGAAACAATCTATTGTACATCTATATGCACTTTGGAAGACATGCCAAATTTTCGTATTTGTGTGAAGAAAAAGATGCATTGGTATGTCAATTTAAAGAACAAAGTTACATGGCTGGACCGAGATGACTAGAGGAAAAAGCATCCAGGAAGTTGAATCTGCTTATTATTTTTATATCAGTACCAAAAATGAAAAAGATGCTTCCTGTGTAACCAGAATGTACACTAATCTATACTAATAAAAGGCAAAGCCCTCACTGACTGACTGACTAAGTAACTGATTCACTCACTGACTCATCACTAATTCTCCAAGTTCCCGTGTAGGTAGAAGGCTGAAATTTGGCAGGCTCATTCCTTACAGCTTACTTACAAAAGTTGGGCAGGTTTCTTTTCGAAATTCTACGTGTAATGGTCATAACTGGAAGCTATTTTTCTGCATATATTGTAATGGAGTTGAGCTCGAAAGCCATGGGGGCGGAGTTTCGTGTGACATCATCACGCCTCCCACGTAATCACATGAACTGACTGTCAACGCAGTGTGTAGAAAACCAGGAAGACCTCCAAAAAGCGCTGAAGAAAACATGCATTATATAATTGAGAAGGCAGCGAAACAATAAGAAGCGAGCGAGTGACATATACTACCATATTCATGAGTGCTGCTACTTCGGAAAGAAAGCAAGGTGTAAACCTAAACTTTAAATTAAGTTCATAGACAGGCTGCCGCTGGCGTTTCTCATGCCCACGGGTAATGCGGGATACAAGTTTAATGAGAGGACGCAGGATATAAACGAGAGTTTTCATCACTTTGTAACTAAGTTAAAATTGCAGGTGAAGGGGTGTGCTTATGCAAACTCCGAGAGACTGTGTTTGTGGGGGATTGACAGTTAAGGCGGGTGGGGGAGTCACATCATCATCTCCCCTCCCATTTACCTCATTTCGCTCTGAGCTGAGCTCCGCGGCTAACGCCGTCTTCCGAAGCAACTTCGTCACACTGCCACCAAATACTCACAGAAAAATCCACTAGTTAATACACACGCTGTCTCTAGAGTTTCTCCACACTGAATCCTCCAGGCACTACTTACAAAAGGTTACATTGACAATCGTGTTACGTTATTTTTAAAATCTTTCGTTTTCTTAGCACAAGCACAGCTGAGAAGCTTCGATGCATGTGCTCCATAACGCGTTAAAAAATAATG
>JANRMT010062791.1:90190435-90252995 GCA_026402145.1 Polypterus bichir lapradei | reverse complement strand
AGATAGATAGATAGATAGATAGATAGATAGATAGATAGATAGATAGAGAACAAAACCTAGAATAATATCTCATGCAGAAGTTACTTGGAAGTGAAATTCCTAAAGGTAAAGGTAAGGTCCATAGACATAACCATGTCAGCCTTAGCTGATATGACAACTGTTCACAAATAAAATATAAACTTTTCTGGGACCAAATGTTTTGCTAATTTGTTTCTATTATACTGAGATTTCTTTAAAATAGCACATGGTGCAAAGCTGTAAAAGACTCTAGCCTGAAAATTTAGATATACAGTATGCCAATACTTATTTCATCTTCTGTTCTCAAAGTAGAAAGCCTTGCATAACTGATAAGCTCCTTGTGTACCATAATGTGATAATATGCTAAGAAAAGGGTCAAATGAAACACAAGCAAACAAAAGACCTAAAACACAAAGTAATGTGGCCTGTTTAACGCGTTAAAAAATATCGCGGCAGGCACTGCTTTGGTCAGAGCAGCATTTTAATGTATTTTTTTGTTTTAACATTACGAGACAATAACAGTGTAATAATCAGACTGGAGATGCTAAGGGCCATGAGCTACTAAATAGCAAAGAAAAAAACGATGTTCACATTAAAAGTATCGATATTGCACATTTTCAATAATATGCAAGTTTATTGAAAAGTATTTTTAAAAAGTTTTTGATGGTTTTGATGGTTACAAAACGTAAGCTACTTTTCCTTCTGCACTTGTCATCGTCCTGCATTCGCAGTGCAGTGCTGCGATCCACCAGCCAAAACGGTAGAGCTGTGTATGTGAAGTAATGATCGAAAGAAAGTGAAGCGATGTTTGGAGCTATTTTGCTCCACTGAGTGAACGATAGTAATTCAAAATGTGATACGTGTCAGAAGACAGGGTTATTGTGGCAATACCACAAACCCGGTAAAACACATGAAAGTCCGTCGTATTGCTGAACACGAGGATTTACAGCAGAGGTGATCAGAAGACAGCACTGACACTCAGGCTAAAACGCCTGACACGGTTACCAAAGGGCTGTAGTCTAATCTTAAAGAAGCCTTCCAGAAAGGCAGGCAATACCCAGGTAAATTAGTATTGTAATCTGATTTAAGGTTGTAATTGTTTTAATAGAAAATAACCAATGTCTGTTTTTAGTGAGGAGTTTATTACGTTTACAGCTTGGTGAATGGACATATTTAGAACTCATTTTTAAACTTTGTATATTACGTCCACTGTGTAAAAAATAGTACTCGATATTAGCTTTACTTGAACTGTAAAAACAATACTAAAATGGGTAGACCTGAGCGTTACCCAGGCAATGTTATAGCCATGTCTTCTCTCACCTGTTGACGTGCCTAGTAATAATGCCGTCTTGTAAATTAAAAAATATATATATATATATTTCGGCAGTCCAGGTGTTGTGTGCTCTTGACAATGATATGAGCAGCAGTGTTGAGGAGCCTGTCATCAGCAGTGACGACAAAGCGAATTTGTCTTCAGGCAGTGAAACTGAAACGGCCAGTAAAACCAAAATTGTGTCTTATAAATCCAAAAGTGGCGCTCGCATAGTATTTACATCATCATTATACTTTTTACACTTCTGACTGCGTACTTTTAGCGTTTTCATGTTTTACAGTAACAAAATAAAAATGCCATTTTTTGAGCTAAAAATGCATTGCTATTTACCTGTTTTTCAAGAAAAAAAGTACACCAATGCTTGTTGTTCCACAGATTGTTTGCAAGAACCGAATATGTTTAATAAATTCTGTTCATAAACAAGCAAATAAGTCTGATCTTTGGCACTGTATGTAATAGTCTACTAATGCAAAGTCTTTAAAATGTAACTTTTTGATGTCCAGGTATACAGAAGATTAACTATCCTTGCAAGACAACACTCTAGTTGCATTAGTATTGGGATCAGTATAGGTATCGGCAATACTGTCCTCAGTATCACCCGTTATTGGACTGAAATGAAAATCATCAGTATCAGCCATCACTACTACTAAGCACTGTGCTCTCAGAAGGAGTAGTGCATTATGCAAATGAAACACCTGAGAGAGATGTATATGGAAGGTGCTGGAAAAGAAGTGCTTATGCTCAATATTGGTGACGGACTTAAGGAGTCACATGGGGTGGCTGAGGCACGGATGTGGAAGGATGGAGAAGCGCAAAGTGCGCGAACAGCACGGAGTGAACAAGTGAGTAGAGGGGAGCAAGAGTGAAAGAGCGGTGTGCTTCTGGGCCATAACACTGAAGTGGAAGACAGTATAAAAGAGTTAGAAGAGTGTGAGTGCGATTAATTTTTAGGTGATCACAGAGTTGCTTTTATGTTAGTTTATCCAGGTAATCCCATCCTCCTTAGAAAAGTTTTGACCACCTGTCTCTCTCAGGTCAGGACCCATGGGCAATACACTGTTATTTCCAGGCCACACCTGTTGAAAGACACTTGTGTAGAGTATAATTATCAAATCACTAATGGTGATGAACAACTGAGGACAGTATTTGAAGAATTTAACACAGGTTTTAATGTATGCCCATTTAAAAGATGCTTATTCTTTCAATTAAATCTGCCTTTAGTAGTGCATTCAAAGTTAACAGTCGTTTTGTACATTGACCTCATTTTCTTTTTGTCTTCTTTTCAACTTGCCTTTTGGGAAGGCATTCAAATTCATGTTGTACTTGCTGAAGTAGTATTTTGTTAAAATATCAGTTTTAAGGTCTTTGTTTAAGTTTAAACCATTCCGTTCATTGTTTTTAATTACTTTGTGTTAATTCTACATTAAATTTGTCATTAGAAGAAAATAGGGGAAATTGTTTAATAATCAGCTGCATACTCTGTTACAGTATCACATGGACTGGATTATGTAAAAGTGTTCAGTATCTAACTAATACTAATGGCTTGTCCTGTAAAACTATTTTCACATAGCTCATTTTTTCAAGTACTGTGATATACATCTCATCTTGAGAAATAATAATATGATAGACTACAGTGCTTAACTCAGTTAAATGATACTTCCTCTGGGAGATATAATCTATGTTTATAATTTATCAACATTTATTACCACATCTTATATAAGCAAATGAACAAAGACTAATGAAGGACATTTTGCTACACTGACAGAGACTGCAAGTTCCTTTCTTTGAATTCTTGCTGTGTCGAATACATCAGAGGATCTCTTCTCTTCCACAGGCCATGTTTGGTCAAAGAAAAAAACAACAATGACTTATGAATATGTAGACACACTGATTTTTTTATTTCAGTTTCATTACTGGGCTTTTCTTAAAACCCCAGGAAGCATGTTTGAGTTGAAAATCATTTTACTTGCTGCTGTTCCGAGTTCACAGTTGGATTTCAAGTGACTTATTTGATCATTATTGGACCTTGAATGTATTTAGCCTGTTTATTTTATTTTGTATTTTTAATGCCAAGCATTATTTTTAATTATATTTTTATTAGGACTTGGAATTGATTACAAAAATATGAATTAATCACATAATTGTATGGAATTAATCACGGTTAATTGCATCTAACATTAAAACATGCAATCACAAAATAAATACATAAATCATGAAGTAAATATACAGTGAATTACAAAATTAATGTAGAATCTGCACAAAGGAATTTAAAAAATTAAGAGCATAGATTACACCTGATCTTTAACAAAATAGTAATTCAGCAAGCACAATCTGAATTTGAATGCCTTCCTAAAAAGGCAAGTTGAAAAGAAGACAACAAGAAAAAAAGGCCAAATTATTAATTCTCAAATTGGTATGGTGTATGAGATACAGATGTGTCAAAGTAAAATTAAACAATCAAAATGACCATAGGCTTTGAATGGAATACTAAAGATTGACTTAACTGAAATTATCTCTTAGAATTGAAATCATCTCTTAAATGGGTATACATTAAAACTTGCGTTAAAACTCCACAAATGCCATCCTCAATTGTTCATCACCATCCACAACTTTATAATTAAATTCTAAACAAGTGTTTTTCAACTGGTGCACAATGATAACTACCCTGGTGTTGCATATAGGACCTCCTATATGAGTGAGCAAAAGGATGAAGCAGCTAGGAAATGTTTCCAAAATGCTCACTAAGTGCTGCATCTGCAATCACCAACCTCCAAGTTGCTTTAATTTTTTTTGCCGGCATCTCCGATAGTCCTGCCCCTTCGGATAGTTTAGCAAGTGTACAGATTTAATGCTTTTGTGGTTGGCAGAATTGTGGTGTGCCCTAGGATTTCTTGGGTTACAAAGTGTGCCACCACAGAAAAACGGCTGGAAAACAGTGCTCTACCTAAACCTTTGCTCCTGGCATACTAAAAATGTTCTGGGTAGCAGCTATCTCACATAAAAAATGGTGTTGTCCATTGCTTGGGTGCTTATGTTGCATTCTTTGCATAAATTAGCAAAGACATTACAAACTGGAGTAATGGATAGTGATAATCATTACACTTCTGTTTCGCAGAATCTTGTCATTATATTAGGGCAGTCAGTACAGTAAGCTGCCTGGCCGACTGGCAAGTTAAACACAGAGGTACTAGAAACATATTTTGGTTTTAGTGCCACTCAAAGAAAACTATAATACAACATTGATTCAATCCTTTTACAGAAACATGACATGAAGAAAAAAAAAAACAAAACAAAAAGAGTAACTTTTACCTTTGCTACCGTTCTTTAGTACTGCTCTAGGACTGCCTTCCAATCCCCTGCACCTATGTTGGTATGTATAAATCAAGGAAATGACGTGCTGACATGTGGCAAGGCATTCTGAAACATGTAATTTGAAACTTTAAATAATTTTATTTGTCCAAATTTTTAAAGGTGGTGTGTATGTATATTGTGGAGGGCGGCTGGGGGCTGTGCCCAGCCAGGAAGCCTAGAAGGACCGAGAGGGGGACTATGCCTCCCCCGGACCATGAGATGGCAGCTGTCCTGGTTTGTATGGCGGCCACGGGAATGGAGCATGGAAGCTCAACCCTACAGGGGCCCGTAGTCACCGCTGGGGGCGCCTGGATGAGTAAGGAGCCCTGGACATCAGCACTTCCGCCACACCCAGAGGTGCTGGTGGAAGAAATACCAGGGACACCTGGAGTGCTTCCGGGTGCACATGCGGCACTTCCACTACACCAGGAAGTGCCGCAGGAAGCTCATCAGCGGGTACCTGGAGCACGTCCGGGTGGGAATAAAAGGGGCCGCAACCCTCCAGCTGTCAGCTGGAGTCGGGTGGAAGAGGACAAAGCTCGGAGGAAAGGAGTGGAGGCGGTGAAGGCAGGACTTTTGAGAGGCCCGGAACTTGAGGGTGTTTGGTGTTTGAGACACTGGGTTATGTGTGGGACTATATTTATTATAAACCATTTAAATAAACATGTGTGTGCTTGAACCATCGGTGTCTGCCTGTCTCTCTCTCATATATATATATATATATATATATTGTGATGGACAGCCGGGCCCCATGCCCGGCCGGGACGCCTCTGCTGCATACATCCCGGGGGAACCACCATGGACAGTGCAATGGCTCCCCCGGGGCGCCTGGGGGCAGCCTCCCTGGCCGTGGGTCCTTCCTTAGTCTCCCCCGTGGCTCCATGGGACATGGAGTCCACCACAGCCCGGTTGGGAGATGGGGCGGCCGCTAGGGGGTGCTGCGGAGAGCCAGCCGCCACAGTGGACGACTTACCAGCCCCATCCGGAGGTGCAATTAAGACTAGCTGGTCAGGCCCCTGGAGCACTTCCGGGTGGGCTATAAAGCAGGCAACCTCCCTCCACTGGTGGCCAGAATCGGGAGGAAGAGGACGAGGTTGCCTGGGAGGAGTGGTGGTGGCAGAAAAGGTTGTTTAGGTTTGTGCTTTGTGCTTTTGGGGACTGTGTTGGGCCTGTGGGACACGGGGAAGACGTGCCCCACGGCTGAAGAAAGAACAATAAAGCCTGTGTGTTTTGTACACGTGCCTCTGTGTGATCTGTGCCGGGTCGGGCGCTATATAGCACCTTTATTACTATATATATATATATTATATATATATATATATATATATATAGAAGATCCCCATAAAGTCGCGGTTCAGGGTTCGCGGACTCAGTCATTTGCGGATTTTTCCTTAGAACAAAACTATTAATTGTTAGCAGAAAGCGCAAATATCGTCCACAATTTTTTGTTTTTTTTCGTGGCAATACTGTGCTGTAGAGAGAACAGGAAGCAATCACTGAGGGAAACACAGTTTGGGATGGTGAAAGTAGCCAATCCGAGAGCGTTATTCATTTCTCCTGGCTGCTGATTGATTGCTGCCCTGTGACACATCTCCAGGTGAGTGGGTTTACCACCACTCAGGGAAATGCGGTTTGGGATGGTGAAAGTAGCCAATCCGAGAGCATTATTCATTTCTTCTTGCTGCTGATTGATTGCTGCCCTGTGATGCGACTCCAGCCGAGTGTCCTCGCGTTTTCCATTTTGTTATTGTATTCATTTTGTTATTCTTAAATGCACAAGATGTCGCCGAATCGCCCTGCACCTTTTAAAGCTTCTGGGACTGAGCCTAAGCACCAGAAGAAGTTTAAAACACTCCAGGAGAAGGTTGAACTACTGGATTTGCTCCGGGAACTAAAAAGTTATGCTGCAGTAGCACACCACTATGGCATTAATGTAAGCACTGCACGCTACATAAAGAAGAACGAATCAGTGATCTGGAGTACTGTATCTGTAAGTTTCTATGATAGTACCAAAAAGGTACCAACCGTAAGGAATAAAAATATTGTCAGGATGGAATCTGCCTTGGCATTGTGGATTACCGACTGCAGGAAGAAGAACACCCCCTTGGACGGTAACATCATCCGTGAGAAAGCACAGTAATTGTACCAGCAGTTTGCTACAGGAGACAATATAGTAACTTCCCATCACAATGTTCCTGAAACCTCCTGAAGCACCTGAAGAAGAGGCGCCACCCAAGGAGTTTTAAATCCTCTGCATCATATTGCACAGCTACTTCATCATCATCATCATCTATATCACTCATCATTGGTGAGTACCCGTACATTTTACTTTATTTTAATAAATCAAATTATTATGTATTTACTCTACTTATAACAAAGAAAGAGACAGCGCATGCCAAAGAAAACACGCTTGCATGAATTACAGTACGTTTAGCGGTAACATCTGTATTTTACATTCTAGCACAGCGGGAGACACAGCAGTACAGTACTGTACAGTAGACGGGTTTACCTTTACATTCTGTTTTTAGGTAATGTATTAAGGTAATTTTTTAGATAATGTATTAATGTATTAAGCTGAGTTTGCAACAAAATTAAAGTGCTTTGGGGACATACTGTATTTAGGGTTTAAACTATAAAAATAGGCATTTAAAAGGCATTTTTTAACCACATCCAGTCGCGGTTTTTCACAATTGGCGGGTGATTTATATATATAAATTATATTTACAATGAAAATGTAAATGAAAAGAGAAACAGGCTTGCTTGTGAAAAGGCAGAAATGCTTCTTTTTGTTAAAACAAACCTACCATTTGTATTTTTAAAGAAGCCAACTTAAGCCACGGGTTACTGGCCTCATTGTACCCTTTATTTTAGTTTTACTTAAAGTAATATATGTCTGATTATAGCACAAAGAATATGCATTCATTTTTTTGTTAATATACCCAATGCCATGTTATGTAATGGCATGGTGTCTTGATGTGCTTAAGTTACTCAGAATATGTATGTTAAACAGATTTTTGTAAATGACTTAGAGTATTTTTTCTATAGAGATGAGCCATATCTTGCTCTTTTCCCCTGCATAAAGTACAGGCTGCTTATATAGCAAAGAAGAGCATAAAATTCAGCAAGTTAATAAAAAGTTAATCTCTGTTTCACATGCTACTGTTGTTTCTTTGATAATGCAGAATATATTTTCAGCATACCTAAAACATTCATACCTGAAGTAAATAAAAAAATATATGTTTTAGCCATCGATTATCGGTATTGGCAAAGATGGACAAAAACATATTGGTTATCGGTATCGCCTAGAATTTCCATATCGGTGCATCACTAATTATTGTTTCATAATGTAAAAAAAGAAAATTACATGAAAATACTGCCTTGACCAAAGCACTGCCTGATGTGATTGCCTTGTTGCCGGCCTGGGATGCTACAAAATTTTTCATTGCGTTAAACAGGCCACATCAATCACAAAAATTAATGTTAACTTTCCCAGGTCTAATATTTACATAAAGTGAACCAAGTTTACTTTAATTAGAATTTGAAATATTAAAATTACTAAATCTTTATTAACATTATTAAGCTTCAACACTGAGAAGTACATTTCAGGTGTTATGAGGCTATTTGAATCATCACTAGTGGCATATTGTAGCTAGTAGACCACATACCCTCTATACTTTTTATATGATGAAACATAAAAAGAAAAACAGACAGATTCATGAGCATTATGCATAAAGTTCTACAAAAATAAATTTACTTTACTGGCTTTAACATTATAGAATATTTTGTGAAGAACTGTCAAAACTCTACTGTCCCAAAGTTAATCTAAACCAGAACTTTCCAAAGTGTATGCTGCGATAGCCTACCATGTCTCGGTATGGCTTGTTGGGTGTTGTAAAGGAAATCTTCTATTTTTGTTTTTAATTTTCAATTTCTATTGCATCTTCCATTACGGAACAAGCAAATCTACAGTCCAACAACAGTCTATTTCTTGTATAGCCTAATGTAACACAATGAATGCCTCAATGGTCTTTAAAATGCCCTGTTTTAACAGACCCTGAGCCTTGACTCCCCAAGAAAACAAGAAAATAACTGCCAAAGAAAACCCTTGTAGGGGAAAAAATGGAAGATTTTTTAACTGCTTTGAAATTATGAATGTAGATCTCTGAAAGTACAATGTATTACTTATCCTAAGAAAAGGAAGGATCCTACTTTAACATCCAAGGCACAAACCTACTTCAATATTGGATACTGATACCTTTTATTGGACTAACTTCCTCCAATCATTTGGATTAAATCTTACAGAGCCCTACACTATGAAAGAAACCTACAACTGTAACTAATGACAATATCTCTTATTATAATTAGCATATGCTAAAAAACATGGAATGGAGACATCGTATTGAAAGGAATCTCTGTGCTAGCTGCTTGAGCACTTGCAGGTGGTTACACTGTCAACATATCTTTTACACAATACCATTCGGACACTTGCAGCCTGTGTGCATGAATATCAGCCTGACTTGACATTGTCTGCACATTGGTTCAAAGACCGGCAGAAGTGATTGAGGGCTTTATTTAAAACAAAGTAAAACAATTTCAGCAAAACCATGAATGGGTCTGATTCAGCATAATGTGCTTAATAGGACAGTTCAAAAGGCCCAGAGAAACTGCAGACATCTTTCATTTGGAAGGAGGCAAAGAATAGTAAGGAAAGTCAGCAAAGTTAGTAAAACAAAATAAAAGTCAAAACCAGATTTTCTTTCCCTAATTGGTTTCTTTCTTGATGCTGTTTGACTGATAATTTCTAATAAAGTCTTTGTTTCAGGTGGTCAAAGTTCAGAGTTCATACTGTGTTACCAGGTAATGTGCCATTTCCTTAGCCAAAATGAAAATGTCCTCTGAAAAATATGAAAAATTTAGAAAATACAACAAAAAAAAAAAATAGAAAAAAAGATAACAACGGTTTATAACCACATCAGAACAAAGAAAAAAAATGCCAGAAATAAGATACTAATATGGCTATAACCATAAATCACTGAAATAACAAATTAAGTCAATAGAAAATGGGAATAAAATATGTATACACAGAAACAAAATTGAATCAACCCAATATTTCTGACACAACAAATTTAACAAAAATGTGAAGTTGTGGAAATCTTTACCTTGTAAGTTGTTAAATATTTTATTGTAAAGCCCAAAAAATGACTTTTTCGTAATAAGATTAAAACCAAATGATCACATCTAATGTAGTTAGTACCTTAGAGGCCATTATAAAAACTAAATGCTTATATTTTATGTCTCTTATTACCAGACTCTGCAATTCACCAATCACAAAGCCGGCTGCAAAGGCTCTCTGCCTTTCTTAAAGTGAACCTCTATAATGCAGAGTATACTGATAAAAATGTCACATAACATTTCATATCTATGTGAAAACAGCTGCATCATAGCTGCAGTAAAAGGCTTGACACAAATAATACTGAGAAGGGCGCCTATTTATAAATGAATATACAGTTACAAATTTTCAAAAGGAAGCATATGTGAATCACATAATAAATGCAATTTATAGACTGTTCAGAACAGTATGCCAACAACAAACATTAACTCACAATCTAAGATACATACTTATAAAAATAATGTGTTATATAAGTATCTATCTATCTATTCATTTTTCTATTCATTTATTACTATTAACTGGCAGATTAAATTAACTTCTTGACAGGAGAAGTCTATTGTCTGGTTTTAAAATGACTCTGCTTTGAACTTTAATTGCTCTGTTCCTGTTGAATTTTATATTACCTGTTTGTATAAGAAAACCTTCCCAAGAAATTAATTTTGCCATTCACCATCATTCTTCAGTCATCTTCCCATTTAACACAACTCTTTCCTCCAAACCTCCCAGTCTAATCTATAGCACACCTGTGGCGCTGCCTGGTATAATGACTGCAGAACACCCTGACAAATTATTAAACTTTTCCTTAAAATAACAAAAACTAAAACTCTTCACCAATAACTATAAACATGATCAGTGCAGGCTATGCAATAAGTAAATATTAAAAGTGATGATCAAGAAGTATCAATGGAGCGAAAATTGCACCACTACAGACTAATCTGATGCAAGGACAACTATTCAGAAGTTATATCATCAGTTTAGGAGGCCGATTCTGACTGTGTATTGTACTCCAGAATAGGCATTACTACATGTTAAGTTTACTCTGATACTTTAAATTGGCCTAGTCTGAGTGATGATAGGTGTATGCTTGAGTGTAACCTGTGACAGATTTGTGTTCTGTTCAATGATGTTTCTTACCTTGTATCCAAAACTACTGTAGACCTATATAAACAAATTAGAAAATAAAAGAACGGGTGTAATGCTTATTTCTATGTAGATTAATTACCTCAGAAATACTTGTAGATGGCCATATGTGGAGCCATGTAAAGAAACATACAGCAAACATATGTTTGCACAGAATAGATTTTATAATGTCTTTAAAAGCCAGCCTGTCTAAAGAAGACTAAATCAACAATGTAACATTACACTAATATTTTACTGATTGCTTATAATTTTCTTTGCTCAAATGTTTATTGCATAACCTTTTAATCACTACTGAAGAATACATACTTTTGTCCACTATATCAGGCACACTCCAATTAACACCTGCCATAGGATATCTTAAGAAAAACAATGGGCATGTTGTTTTTGTATTCTGACAGCAGCTTAGTTCAAGTTTATTGTCATGTGCAAAAGAGATATTTACTTGACATTTACAGTAGGGTACTGCAGCCTAGTGACAGATGTGCAACGGGTCAGACAATAAATCCAAAAGCAAACCATGAATATAAAGTTGAGTTTCCCAGAATATTAAAAAGCAGGTTGGCTGAAACCTAAATTAATACCTTAGGAAAGAGTGGGAGGAAAGAGACAAGAAATGTCATTTAAATGCATTTATGTCTATGATTAAAGCAATCACCATCTGCTGAGTAATCTTATGACCTGACGGTAAACCAATTCATAAACCCTATTGTGCACCAGAGGTACTGTATTTGTTCATTCTGTTTGCCTTTCTATAGCTACATGTGTTGTACGGGTATATGTTGTGATCAGAAGAGAGCTTTGTTCCAGTGATCTACCTCAACTGTAGAAGTTGGTGAGCATAAAAAGAGCTGTTTGGGATTCCATCAGCTGTCTGAGAATGTAAAGGTTTTGTTAAACCATGATATTAGCAGAGGGCTGTGTTGGGCATCTACACCAATAATGGTAAGGACAAGAAATTTAAAGATCCTAACCCTCTCCACAGAACATCCACCAATGTAAATGGATGTTCTGCTTCCAAGTTCCAGAGGTCTATGGCCAGTTCTTAAGTTCTGCTGATGTTAATTGATGAGTTTGTTTCCTGGCACCATTTCACAGAAGGTAAATCTCTTCCCTGTAATTATTATTTTTTATGCTCTGAGCTATGACATTGGCTTCCTCAGCAAATGTAACTGATGCATTTTAAAACTAGGTCTAGCTAAGCTGTCAAAATTTAAAGGAGTACCATGAAAAGAGCTCAGCACAGTACATTGTTTTGAGGATGTGTGTGGAAAAAATGAAGTTGCCAATTCAGACATGCTGGAATCTCTGAGTTGGAATTTTTATAACCCAAATCCCAAAGTTGACAAACAGTCAAGTCTACTATTTAGGGCTTTAATTTGGTGTATTACAATATTATGAAGTGGTTCAGACTGTCTGGAATCATGTGTTTAATATATCCCAGCAACTAACTCTTGCAGCACTTCATATTCATGTTACTGAGTTAACTATCTGCATTCGTTGCCACATACTTCTTTTTAGCAGTGGGAGAAGCATTAAAAACGGCCATACAAATGTCAGCTAAATGGTGTTTATAAATTATTACACATCATCCATATTGGTTCTATAGACATCTTCCTGACTTAATATTTAGAAACAGAGAAACTGGAATCGTGCAGTGGTGCACGGCAAGCACAGAAAGAATGTAGTGTGTCCAATGTAGATAGGACAGAGTTAGACCACGGTTTGCAATCTGCACACATCCGTACATACATCACTGGTGAATCGTTTCCAGTTTATATAGGTAATGACTTTCAGTAACTTGAATTGTTTTCTTTAGCCTTTTTTGTATGCTTTCATATCTCTAACCTGGAATGTGTCACTGAAGACCGTCTCTAAGTTATGGACATTTGTGGTAATTCATGTTTTTTATTTGAAAAATTAAGAGCTCTGTAATTTTTCCCCAATTTTCTTTAGTTAAAAAAACATTTTATCAGTTACTGTGTTCATGGTTTAGGTTTACTCTCTAGTTAAAGCAGAAAAAAGATGTATTAAGAGAATATCAAACTGCCCAAGGTGAGACCATATGGTAATTGTCATCCAATAAGATATAACCATGCTCCAGAGTATTAGCACACATCATTGAGCAGAAGACATGTTAATGAAATTTGACAAAACTCTTAAGTAAATTTCTTTGTTGGAGTCACAACCAACAAAGAAGATTCTTTTATAATGCAAATATTTCACAATAATGTATAGTTTGCTCAGGGCATTATTTTCTGCTTGCAGTGGAATGTAAACCAGCAGATAGGAGAAACTTTACAGAACTCTAAAAGAAGGTGAAACAGACACAATTAAGCATTAATGTCACAAATGCCATGGACTATGCCAACTGGAAATTGTGTTTTTTTAAATTTTTAACTATTTCATCAGTGTGCATGTCAATCTCCTGTCCTTCCTAAACAGCTGCACTACAAATCCCATGTTGTTGTAACTAAAATTTGCCACAATGCCACTGAACATTGCTAACCAGGTGGGAATTCCTCATTGTCTTCTCCAGCTCACTTTTCACCATATTTACATATACGTCTTACCTCTACAAATCCACTCCTTCCACTGTTATTGATATTATTGAACACTGTTGCACACATGTGAATACAGTCTTTCAATTGCAGACAACTGTAAAACTGTGGTAAAAAGTTGTCACAATAATTACTTACAAGGTTCAGTAGGGTTGTCAAAGGCACTGAAATATCGATAAGTATCAATTTCAACATTTTAAAATTACTTCAAAATACTAATTTTTGTGTTATTTGTTCTGTACGAAAGCAACTGTGGTTCGCCATGGCTATAGTTGCAGCCCCATTTAGACCCACTCACAAGGGTCTTTAAAGCTCCTGGTATCTGAGCATCATTAGTTTGAGACATCAAGGGGTGGTCCCCCTTGGTGTTTGGGACCCCTCGCATGTTGTCTAATGGGCTGACCGACTATACTCAAAGCAGTGATCTCAAACTCCAGTCCTGGAGGGCTGCAGTGGCTTCAGGTTTGTATTCTAACCCTTTTCTTAACTGGTGACCAGTTTTTGCTGCTAACTATCTCCTTTTCTTTTATTTTAATTGACTTGTTTTTTATGATTTGTTCCCCTGATCATTCATTTGAATTGCTTAATTTCTTTCCTTAAATAGCACCCAAACAGAAATGAAATGTGACATGAGTGAGCCGACAGAAGATAAACTAAGTCAGGGCCTTCAACTCCAACCAGTTGCTTAATTAACAAAAACACTGTTAAAATGTTAGAGCAGACCAACATTCCTGAGACCTTTGTCTTTCTTTATTTTCAGATACTGTACGATGTACACAGTTTGCTGGTCATGTTTTGGCTCATTTTGTATCTCATTATTGTTTGACTGCTAATTAAGGAAAAAGAAACAATTAAGGGGTCTGAGTCTTCAAGAGCAGGTCAATTAAAATTCAAAATAAGTTAATAAGCAGCCAAAACAGGTCACTAATTAAGAAAAGGGTTAGAATGAAAACCTGCAGCCACTGCAGCTCTCCAGGACCTAAATTTGAGACCATTGACTTAAAGGAATGACACGTAAGCCAATATACAGAATTATCTCCCAGCATGTACTGACCACTCCTCATCTTCAAAGGGTACAATGAACATAGAGAATAACAAATTAGTACTTTAGAATTTTCCACATAGATTGGAATTTTCTTTACTTTTACGGAAACCTCCATAGAACATGACTCTTTAACTAATAAACTCCACATTATTCTGCCTTCTGTTTTCTTTTGATTTTGCTTCCCACCCTTGGGCCCATTTGCTATAAAACACAGAGGAAAATTGACACAGTTGTCAAAAATGGGAGAATGATTGATATTGTTTTAAAGTAAACGAACTTTAGGTTACTTTCATAGTAGCAAAGGTTATGTGCCAATAGTTTGAATATTGTGGAACCTACTAAATGCCACATTCCATAGCATTTATTTGGATTGACTTCAGTGTATACTGCGAGTATTTACTTGTTGTGATGGATATGCATTTCAATTTAGTGGTGGCCACAATAGCAGCCAAAGCAGATACAACTACAGTGGTTAAAGTTTTATTGAAGGACGTATATAGAAGAAAAAATTATAGGAAACATGTACATTGTGCTTACCTTACTCATTCAGTTAGACCATTAAAACAAATTAGCTATGATACAAGCAGAAAATGGATTGAAATTGCCACTTGTTTTACCACCAGCGTAAATATTAATATCTGGTATTCCCCAATGAAGCAGGCCTAACACCTAGTGAGTTAGTAATAGGAGGGCCAACACAACAGACACCATCTTCACTTCCTCCTTTATAGGATACACAGGTAGGCTTCAGCAATTACAGATGAAGTGTTGCAATGCTGACTAATAATGAGCAAAAGTCTCAAGTCTTTATACCTACAAGTAAATACCGCTATTCCTAGCCCATTAAAGATAATGGCGCATGAGGCTGAACCCAAACAATGTCCTATAGTAAACGTCTACAAGCAAAAGAAAAATTGCCTGATTCCAAGGAGAAAGAAGCCATACCAACGCACTCAAGATCAAGTTAAAGGGATCAAGGGATTCTTAACGCAAACAAGGCAAATAATAATTCAAGGTGTTACATGCTGGTACCGCCGACACCAAAAAGAAAAAAATGACCTTTGCAGGTTCTAAATCATTGAAGGCATCCATCCACATAAGATCAAGAGTTTTAGAAATTAATATCCTTTGCCTTGGGGAATTGGACCCAAAGGTCTCACTAGTATAATATTTATCTATAGCAAAGTCTTTTAAAGTCACTGATCTACACACACTACCAACAGCAAGGTCTTCTGTCTAACCTTCTCTCTCTCTTTCTTTCCTAGGACACGAAGCGGAAGCATACAATGGCCAACGGTGAGATGGACTGCATTATTGAAAACTCCAGGCCCTTGATATCCAGATCCAGAAACTCCTGTCCAGACGGAGGCACCTGAGGGATATGAAGGTTCATCTACTGGAAAAATCCTCCCCGATATCTGAAATTCTTACAGCAAATTAAGATTCAGTAACATTGACTCCATGCTGTGCCACTCACGTTCAAGGCCAAGTGAGTTTTATCCCCGCACCTTGTCGTCGGAGCGACAACGTCAATGATGAGGAACTCCATCTGTTTCAGCTATGCAGGCGGGGATTTAAGGCTAGATCACCTTCAATGGCACAGGCAAGCATCTCCACCCAGAACTGGTTCGACCCTCTCCGCTCCCCCAGTTTGCCTTCAGCCCCACGTGATGTATTTGTGATTGGAGATTCAATTGTACTAAACCTAAACATCTCATGCCCTAATCAGAAATCTTTTCTCTTGTGTTCCCGGTGCTTGCGTTTGAGATGTTATGAGAAGAGCGCCAACAGTCTTCGAGAGGCACTAGAACAGGGCAGTGGGATCCATTGTAATACATGCCTGGGTAAATAAAGTGAGATACCGACAGTCGGGGATTCTCAAGGCGGACATCACAGCATTTATTACAGCCATGAAGGAGAGGACCCTGGCTGCAAGAATCTTCATCTTGGGTCCCTTACCTCTTGTTAGGTAGTAGTCACTCAATGGAATGCCTCCAAAAAACTTCCAATGAAACCTGTGAGGCTTTTGCTGTATTTTTTAATCACAAAATTAATGATATTAGAAAAAATATACTACATCTCCCCAATACTAATCCTCTTAAACCCCGGTACTCCATTTTAAACAAATTAAATTCTTTCACCAGGATACATTTACCTGCTTTATATAAAATAATTTCTCAACTGAGACCCTCCACCTGCATCCTTGACCCAATGCCAACAAGTTTCTTCAAAGAAGTATCCGGCGTGCTGATTGACAGTATTCTTGACATAGTAAACTCATCATTACCGTAGAAACGGGGGTCTTCCCAGACTGTCTTAAGACTGCTGTAGTTAAACCCCTGCTCAAGAAAAATAATCTTGACTCCTCTGCTTCTGAAAATTTTACACCTTTTTCTAACCTGCTTTTCTTAAGTAAAATCTTAGAGAAGGCAGTCATTATGCAGCTAAATGACCACCTCAATAAACATGCTTTTCTTGATAAGTTTCAGTCGGGTTTCAGAACAAATCAGTACAGAATCTGGACTCAAACTAGTAAATGACTTGTGGGTAAATGCAGACAGAGGCTATTTATCTGTTCTCATCCTCTTAGATCTGAGTGCTGCATTTGATACCATTGATCACAATATTCTTACAAATCGCCTCAGTTAATGGGTGGGCCTCTCTGGCAGTGTCTTAAATTGGTTTGAGTCCTACCTGGCAGGTAGAAAATTCTTTGTTAGTTGTGGTAATTATACTTCAAAGACCCATGATATTCTATATGGTGTTCCACAAGGATCTATCCTGGGTCCACTGCTCTTTTTGATTTACATGCTTCCATTAGGTCATATTACAGTATCTCGGAGCATAACGTGAGTTACCACAGCTATGCTGATGACACACAACTGTATTTATCAATAGCGCCTGATGACCCCGACTCTCGATTCACTGACACAATGTCTTATTTGAGTTTCTGAATGGATGAGTAGTAATTTTATCAAACTAAATAAGGAGAAAACAGAAATTTTAGTGATTGGCAAAAATAGATATAATGAGGGTATTAGAAATAAACTTGATCCATTAGGATTAAGGAATTTAGGGGTAATTATTGACTCTGATCTGAATTTTAAATCACAGATTACTAGGACAGCATTTTTTCACTTCACAAATATAGCAAAAGTTAGACCTCTTATAACATTGCAAGATGCTGAGAAATAAGTTCACACTTTTGTTTTCAGTTGGCTAGATTACTGTAATGCACTCCTCTCAGGACTACCCAAAAAAGACATCAATCGATTGCAACTAGTGCAATCTTAACTAGGAAAAGAAAATCCAAGCGCATCTGTCCAGTTGTGATGTCACTACATTGGTTACCTGTGTCATTTAGAATTGACTTTAAAATACTGCTTATGGGGTGGCACAGTGGTACAGTGGTAGCACTGCTGCCTCGCAGTAAGGAGACCTGGGTTCACTTCCCAGATCCTCCCTGCATGGAGTTTGTATGTTCTCCCCGTGTCTGCGTGGGTTTCCTCCGGGTGCTCCGGTTTCCTCCCACATTCCAAAGACATGCAGGTTAGGTGCACTGGCGATCCTAAAATTGTCCCTAGTGTGTGATCTGTGTGTGGGTGTGCCCTGTGGTGGGCTGGCACCCTGTCCAGGGATTTGTTCCTGCCTTGAGCCCTGTGTTGGCTAGTATTGGCTCCAGCAGACCCCCCACATGACCCTGTATTAGGATATAGTGGGTTGGATAATGGATGGATACTGCTTATGGTTTACAAAGCCTTAAATAATCTTGCTCCATCCTATATTTCAGAATGTCTTTGACCTTACATTCCAAATCGTAGAAAACCGCAGTATCAAATGCGAGTTGGTGTAATCGAAAATGAAGCTGAGAGAATAAAACTGATTAAAAAAAAAAAAAACAAAGCTAACCTTTACAAGTATCATAAATTACACCGGCTGTTGCAGACTGGAATCAAATGTATGTTTTTGTTCTAAAATAGTAAGAATATGTGCAGCTCACTTCTCAAAACGGACTTGTCCGGGATCGAACCCGTGAAGTTTAAATTACCAGTCAACAGCTGATACTGTTGCATCACCAAAGCACTCATAGCAAATGCGTGTCAATGTCGCACCCTAACACGGGTTGTTTTTTTGCAGTTATATTCTTGAATAGAAGCGCACTTGTTCTGTTATATTTGTACCTTTTGTGAAAGCGTTTCTTTGATATTTGGACTTCAGGCTTCACACCTTATACACATGTCGTAAATGTAAGAAGGACGGTCCTTGGGTGTGTGTGGGAACTGTTAACATTTGAATCTGATGATTGTATATAGCGTGGAACTGACCAGTCTGTACTATTCTGTCCTCTGCATCTCCTGGAGTTGAAAAGAGATACCAACATGCAGCAAAATGTGGACACTGGCCAAGATCGGGAAAAAAAACAAAACCAAAAAAAAAAAAAACCCAGTCACATCATGACTACAACTGCATGAAGGTATGCAAATGAATATAATGTTGCATTAGTGCAACAACGTTTTCCGAAATGTACAATACAGGTCATAAAATAAATTATTCCAAATGTCATATATATCTAAGTCTCTCTTTTTTTGTCAGAGCTGCTTTGACATCATGGATCAGAAGGCGCATACTAATTCAGCATGAGCAGGAACACTCAAGAATAAAACTGAATAAAAACAATTCACATCCACAGTCATTCTCAGTCATGCACAACACTCACACCCACGTCCACAGTTTTCCAGTCTCGTTTGCTCACAAGATCTGACACGGTTTTCAAATAAAGAGGGGGTATAACAAAACAAGTTTTTACCTACCACGTCTTTATCTGAAAAAGGCGTCACATATCTGGAAGTTGGAACGTGAGAAAAGAGAATAAAACTGAGGAAAAAAAAAAAAAAAAAAATCGACAAGTACTATAAATTTACAGACGCAAATCAAATGTATGTTTTTATTGTATGATATAAGCAATAAGAGTAGCTCACTACTCAAAATGGTAAATTTGGGAAGCAGCTGATATCGAAACTGCAACCTCTTCATTGAAAGGCAGCAGTTCTTAGCAAGGCACCACGTAAGCTGTCATATCAACCGCCTACCGTAACCTGCTTTCTTTTTTCTTCGATTAAATTCTTGAATAAAAGTGCACTTGTTTTGTTATACTTGTACCTTTTGTGAAAGTGTTTATTTCATATTTGTAATTCAGGTTTCACACATTATACATTTCATGCCTACATTTTGTCAATTAGTAATACATGAAAAATGTTTCTGTGTTAACAACGTTTTTACAGATATTGTTGATGACATTCAACACACATGAAATGTATGTATTCTAAACGACAATGCACTTTTTTACCCAATAAAGCTGTAGCACTTCATTCGAAGATAAACACTGAGCACTGAGAAACTTCTTTGCAAATTGAACTGTGGTGGTGGGTGGGGGATGGAATAGCCGGCTGCTTGCTGCTTGTCTTAAACCGGCACATTTACAGGACAAAAGACGCTGAGGGAGAGGTGTGAACGGATTTAAGGTGGGCCAGATTTTTGAGTTTTCTTGTAGGCTCTGGTAATTCTAGTGTTAACCCATTAACATAGTAAGCTAATTATTTAAAACTTTGAAAAAACAAATTTGATAAAACACTGCAGCATTGCATAGTGTGTCTGGAGCAACACATTGCCAAAATCAGCCCAATGCAAAACAAATCACCACTGTTTTCAACCGAATATCATCTTTAGACTTTGAATAAGACATTTTAAAATAAATCTGATTTATATCTGAATAGTGACATTCGATCTGACAGCTTAGTACACTTTTGAAATAACAACTCACATAATGGTTTGACAGCAGATGCATACTTAAATCATTGGATTTTTTTTCTTTTATCCCAAACAGTGTGTCATTTACAGCTAAATCACACCTTCTGCCAGTCATTCCAGCTCCAGCACCGTACAATGTGTCACTTTGTGTATTCTCATTTAGCTGTGTACTTTGAAATTGATGATGTTTGTGTACTTTGAATATTGACAGCTGTTCGGCTATGTATCAGACACCTTCACAGTTCTGCAGAACCACATAATAGGTTAAAAGTAAAGACAGATCATAACGCTTGATGAACAGTTATTGCTTATGAAAGGTTGTGCAAGTCAAGCAAAACAGATAAGTCTGGTATCAAATTTAGGTTAGCTGTTAATGTACATGCAAATGTGGTGATGCAAATTGCTAAGTTTTTCATCAGCAATAACAGAAAGGTCAGTTCTGACAGTATTTTCACAATAATTTCATCAGCAGACAAGTTATTTTCGAAAAAAGGCAATCCTGCTCTGTACAGTGAACAAAATGAGAATGATGTTTCTTCCCACTGTGAAAAGTAACATTAGAAACAGTCAAGGCAGTGGCAACTTTGAAAATGCAGATAAAGTGCAAGGTGAGAAACTGTGCATCCAACAAAGAAAACTGCAAAAAGTACCAGTTTCAATAGCAAATAAACTACTTAAAAATAAGAGAAGCTACAATGCCATTGTGAAAGGCAACACAAGATATGCCCAAGGAGGCAGATACTGATAAAGTGCAAAGTCAGTGCCAGGTGGAAAAATGCACAAACAACAAAACATGATTCATGTGGACTGCTGATGTGTACAGCTTTATAATAAGTCCCTCTAGCCACTTACCATATACAGTTTGAAAATGTTTACAGAACTTGTGAGCATGCACTGATACAAAGTTTACACATCTACAAAATATTTCTTATTTTATGTGTTTTACTTTTAACTAATAAGCACTAATGTACATAAATAAATGATGAAGCCGATCTCTTCCATGCAGCAGCATGACCCAGGAAAGTTTTTTTTTTTTTTTTTTAATTTAAAACATTTGCTAACATTTAAAGTGGAAATATATGCAAACATTATTTTTATGTTCACTCAAGCTGTTTTAGGCAATTTATGGATATTGGAGGATGGTGCAGTAGGGATATTCTATCAGTATGTCAGGCTAATGGACCATAAAAGAGAAAAAAATGTTTCAGATGGCACATTGTGGAGCCTTAGGTGTGTTAGTATGAAAAAAAAAAAAATATGGTGCTTCTAGTTATAAATAAACCAAATCGGGTAAGATATGTGAAGACATATTATCATCTGTATACTACACAGTTTTTAACATAACATGCAAGCCACTTTTCTGCTCTTCCCTTAAGATTCAGTCCAGTACAAACAGAACATGGAAACACCATTTAGGTAGACTTTGGATCCTGTTATATCAGGGGTCTACCATATTCCAGGGAAAAATAAAATACAGAAGTTCTTGATGACTCTCAAGTTAGTCTTGCTCCAATACCAACTAGTCTTTTATAGAACAATTAAACATTGACTAGAAAAAGGATAAGTAATGGAGGTCATAAGCCACAGTGTTTTTATCACCATGTGGACATCTCCTCTTCATCCCCATTTATTATCTCTTTATCCAGACATTCCCTAATGAGCCATTCTAGATTTGTTGACAGGATATAAATAATTTATACAGAAGAAGGTTAAAGCTCTGAACCTAACAGGCTGCAGTTCAAATTCTGAACCTTTGCTACAGTGTTTCAAATGGTTTGCAGTTTTTTGGTAACAAATGAGAAAATAGACTGCAGTGCATATCAACAAGATTTTGTAGGTAACAGATGAGAAAATAGACTGCAGAGCACATCAGCAAGATGACATACAAACAAAAAACAAGTCTGTACTTCATAGATAAAATCCAGATTCCAAATCTACTATGTAACCTAAGTAAATGTAACATATGTTAAACTGTTTTGGCAAAAAATGTACATTACTGGGATTTAAATTTTTTTTTAATTTAAAACACTTCTAAATGGTGCTTGCAATAAGATGTGGACAAAATAAAGTTTGCTGTATGCATACTGGTCTAGTATTTAAGAAGCTGGACTACATAAATCAAGGCTTACATTTAAGCAGAGGATTGCTAATACTTTAAAATTCTATATAGTTTAGCTTAAGAAAAGGAGACAATTGTACTGCTCTTGCAAGATGATAAAGACAAATAATGTTTAATCAATGAAAAATGTATAATTTGATTTTTATGAAGTTCGGAAATAAAAATGTGATTAATTATATTTTGGATAATATACTAATGCTATTGTTAATTTTATTACAACCATTCATAATGCATTACTTACCAAACAAGTTGCTTGAATGCCCTTGCTTTGAAATTGGTTTCAGCTCATTTGATCCCCAAGCATAATGTTTGTAACTATCCCAAGCAAATTTCATCATCTGAAAATAAGAAAGAAATGCAAAAAATATATTAAATGTACTAAAAATCTAATTAGTGCTTTTGTCGAACCCTAGAACTTCATTACAGTACTTACATGTAGCTCTTGCTACTTTTGATGTCAATGTGCATGAGTCTATTGCTAGAAAGAGGATGCATAAATTAGATCTACATGGGAGGTGTGGAAAAAAGGAAACCTTTGCTGTTCAGAAAGAAAATCAGGGCACGACTAAAGTTTGCTCATGAACAGCAAGACAAAACCCTCGACCTCTGGAACATTATGTTCTGGATACACAATGCAAAAATAGATAGAAAAATGGTCACCATACCAGAATCTATGTTTGGCGAAAATCAAAGAAGTGTCTGATCAGAAGCACCTTATACCAAGTGTAAAGCATTCTGGTGGAAATGGTCTAGTTTAAGTCTGCTTTGCTACATCAGGTCCTGGGCAGCTTACCATCACAGAATCTATTATGAATTCTTCATTGTACTAGAGTGTGCTTGAGGATAATGTGAGATCACCTGCAAAAAAGATTTAATCTTAACTGAAAGTGACTCTAAACATTCCAGTAAATCCATGAAGGAATGGCTGGGAAATAAAAATGGACGGTTCTGGAATGGACAAGTCAAAGCACTGATATGAATCACATTGAGATGCTGTGGGGAATCTGAAACAGGCTGGCTGTGCATACAAGACACCCCCAATACATTGCATAGCTGAAAGAATTCTGCATGGATGAATGAGAAAATTATATCTTCAACTAGACTAAGAGAAACAGTTTAGAAAATGGATATATGGTGTAATATTCAGGTGCGTCAGTACCTAAGTTAACTGATATGACCAGGGCTGTGGAGTCGGAGTCATAGTCAGAGACAATTTTGGGTACTTGGAGTCGGGGTTGGCAAAAATGTTCAGACTCCAACTCCTAATAAATTTAAATTGTAATGAAAAAAAAATACAGCAAGTTCAAATGTCCCATTTCACAAACAATAGTCATAATTAAGTACTTCTCTGATGTAAGAATAAAGCCCAGTGCATAGTTGTGTTACTACTAGTGTGAAGTTTAGCTGACTATTATACAACCTGACATTCACATATTGTAATCTGGATTATGGTACATTACAAAAAGTGTTTTCATTTTATTTCAGATATAATGTGTTTAACAAGTTAATATGAGTGTAAACAAGTGTAATGATATAGGTAGAGGTGTATGCTATGCCCTTTTGTGTGTTCAGGGGTTCTTGTCTTTTGTTTAAACTGGCCAATACGGTAGAGAGTAAGCTTACTAGCCAGTAGTTCTGTGCTTAAATGATGTGTCTGTTGCCTTCCTTCAATCAACACTGAAAATACACTAGCATGTTAAATACAGAGGAGTCAGAGTTTGAGTAAGAAGTACCGGAAATTAAGGAGTCAGAGTCGGAGTCGAAGGATATATCTACCGACTCCACAGTCCTGGATATGACAGTTGGAGAATTTCATATTTTTTACTTACTTCATCCAAAAAGTCAGTTGTCACATTTTTATATTTTAAATATATTTGAAGCTTCTTATTTTGACTGTTCTCGTTAGGGGTCTCCACAATGGATCATCTTTTTGCATATCTGCCTGTGCATCTTACTCCTTTACACTCACAACCTGCATTTCCTCTCTCACCACATCCTTATACTTCCTCTTAGGCCTTCCTTTTTTCCTCTTACCTGGCAGCTCCATCCTTAACATCCTTCTGCCAATATATCTAGCATCTCTCCTTTGTACATGTCTAAACCAACGCAATCTCGCCTCACTGACTTTGTCTCCCAACCGTCCATCCAACCTCATCTCCGTCTCATTCACACACATGTATTCTGTCTTGTTCCTACTGACCTTCATTCTTCTCTCTAAAGCAGTGTTTCTCAACCTTGGTCCTGGGGGCCCGCTGTGGCTGCAGGTTTTTGTTCCAACCAGCATCTGTTTTTAATTGGACTCCTGGGCTAATTAAGTGATGTGTTTATATATTTATATATTATACTGTATATTAAAATGTATCAAGCAGTTATATGGGAATAATGCATTTTCTCCTTAAACGATATTTTCATCTTGATTTTCATTCTACTTTTCTAGGTGCTCTAATTGTTTAATTAAACCATTATTTACTAATTAGTAGGTCTGATGCTAAAGTAGTTGCAGCCTTTGATTATTTGGTGTTTGCCTGGGTGTCTGCTCATTTTTGTCATTAATAAGATACAAACGCAGAGGGAAAACTGCACAGAGAAAGGGCAAAATATAATGAAATCAACAAAAGAGAGTTAAGCATTTAAATCTATAGCAAAAGCAGAAATATTTCTAAATGTCTTATAAATATAAAATCATGCTCTTGTGCTTTTCTGAATGTAGAATAAGAGAAAAAATACCAGCTAATTAAATGAGATCAGCGTTATCAGGTGTTGTCACTAATTAGGAATCTGGTTGGAACAAAAACCTGCAGGCACAGTGGGTCCCCAGGACCGAGGTTGAGAAACTCTGCTCTAAAGCATATCTCTACCTCTCCAGGGTATCCTCAACCTGCTCCCTACTCTTGCTACAGATCACAATATCATCCGCAAACATCATAATCCACAGAGGCTCCTATCTAATCTCATCTGTCAACCTGTCCATCACCACCTGCAAATAGGAAAGGACTCAGAGCCGATCCCTGATGTAATCCCACCTGCGAACCTTGAAAGCATCTGTCAAAGATCTGTCAGATCTCACGTCACACTTCCCTAGTACATATCGTGTACCACTCTTAAATACTTCTCTGCTACTCACGACTTTCTCATGCAAAAGCTCCACTGCCATTTCTCTTAAACACCTCCATGCTTCCACGGGTATGTCATCTGGACCAACAGCCTTCCCATAGCTGTCCTTACTTCCTCCTTGCTGATTTATTGCATGAAACAATAAGCCATATTCAAAAGTAACAGAAATAATAAAATGCAATTACATTATGTTAGTAGACTATAATAAATAGGTGTTTTTCAACAGTACTTTATAACAGAGTTAAAAATGGAGCACAAATAGGCTTATGGTGATTCAACAGCTTTTATATACAGCAGAATCCCAGTCAAGTGATGTAAAACTACATTAATTGATGTGTGTTAGTAATGATGGAAGGTCTGTAACTAACTGTTGCCAAACTGTCCTAAACATAACATTTTTGAAAGTATGCTCAATAGAGTAGTAACCAATAATTAGCAAAAACAACAAATTAATGCAAAATGCCAATACTACCATAAAATCACTAGCAATATTACTAGGGATGCACCGATATGGGGATTGTTGACCAATGTTGATATCTGATGATGTTTTTGTACTGATCTGCCAATTCTGATACTGACACCCGATATGCACATTTATAAGATACAGAGAAAAATAAGAGTTGATCTGTCTGGATGAGAATTACAGAGAAATATAACATTTATTTCTATAACAATTTTGCATATCACGTTAATTTATTAAAAACAAATGACATCTGCCACATTTACCTGGCTACCTACTGGTTATATGGAAAGTAGTTTTGCAGGCTGTTGATTTAAATAACACTTTTCTCTTTGTTTTTGATGAAACAAATTCAACAATATTTGAAAAAATGAAATTTTTTTATTATTTTAAATAAGTAAAATAAATGGCTTCTGTTCAGTCAGATTTAGCTGTCTATTTGATCCTTGGTTTTACAAGCTGCAGTATTAAATATTAGATAATATTTTTTGTTTATTTTTGATTAAATAAGTCTAACCACAACTGAAAGAATGAAAATTTTAAAAATGGAAAAACATACAACGGTAAAGAAATAAACTGAGAACAAGTCGACCCCCACCCCTGAGAGAGAGAGCAAGGCCAACGGAGTAAAACCTAAGGCTTGTAAACATACCTAAATTGATGAGTTTGATAAGCCAATAGAGATGAATGGACAAAAAAAAGAAATGCAGAAATAACTGCTTCCTCTGTGCTTTAAGAGCTTATTCTAAAATATTACTGATTAGATCCTGCCACGTTCTGAAAAAAATTTGTACAGATCCTCTAACTGAGTATTTGATTTTTTCCAAATTTCAAATAGTATAAAACATTGGTTTCCCACTGACTTAAAAAAGGAGAGGATTCTTCCAGTTTAGCAAAATAAGTCTGGCGTGCCAAAAGTGTAGTGAATCCAATCACAGTTTGTTTGTCCTTCTCCACTTTAAACCCATCTGGAAGAACCCCAAACACAGCTGTTAATGGGTTAGGAGGGACTGTGACACAAAGGCTGTCTTAAAAGCACTTAAAAATTTTGGTCCAAAATGATGTTAATTTTGTGCAGGCCCAAAACATGTGACCCAGTGAGGCTGGCACTTGATTGCAGCGTTTGCAGGTTGAATCTTCCCCTGGAAACATTTTGGAGAGTTTTAGGCGAGACAGATGTGCTCGATATATAATTTTGGGGTGAATAATTGTATGCTTTGCACATATGGAGCTCGAGTGAATTCTCTGCATTGCTACTTTCCACTCCTTTTCTGATATATTGATTAAGAGATGTTTTTCCCAGTGTCCTCTTGGATCTTTGAAAGGTAGGGACTGTAAAATAATTTTATATATTGCAGAGATGGTGTCCGAGTCCTTGAAATTGAGCAATATTTTTTCCAGTATGGACGAGGGTACAAGATGAGGAAAATCGGGCAGGTTCTGTTTAACAAAGTTCCTAATTTGAAGACAGTAAAAGAAATGTGTAGCTGGAATGTTAAATTTGGAATGTAATTGTTCATAGGATGCAAAGATGTTGTCTATATAAAAATCTCTAAGCAAGTTAATCCCAAATTTTTTCCAGATACTAAAAACTGCATATGTTTGCAAAGGTTGAAAGAGGTGGTTGTCTTGCAGAGGTGCCACAGATAAAAGCTTCTCCATCTTAAAATGCTTTCTACATTGGTTCCATATTCTGAGTGAGTGAAGCACAATTGGGTTATTAGCATATTGCCGATAACTTGTATTTATTGGGGCACAGAGCAGGGAATATAAAGAAGTACTTCAGGATTTTACTTCTATTGCGGACCAGGCCTGTGTACTTAACAAAAAAAGGTGAAATAACTGAAAACATGTTTTATATTATAGTTTCTTCAAAATAGCCACCCTTTGCTCTGATTACTGCTTTGCACACTCTTGGCATTCTCTCGATGTGCTTCAACAGGTAGTCACCTGAAATGGTTTTCACTTTACAGGTGTGCCTTATTATTATTTAGTGGAATTTCTTGCTTTATCAATGGGGTTGAGACCAGCAGTTGTGTTGTGCAGAAGTCAGGTTAGTTGGACGATCATTTATTTTTCAACAGGACAATGACCCCAAACACACCTCCAGGCTGTGTAAGGGCTATTTGACCAAGAAGGAGAGTGATGGAGTGCTGTAAATGGTCATGAAAATAAAGAAAACACATTGAATGAGGAGGTGTGTCCAAACTTTTGGCCTGTACTGTATATTGGAATGTTGTGAAAAAAAAAAAAGCTTAGAAAGAATATTCATCTTAACAGTGTTAATTCTTCCAGCTAGAGTGAGATGAAGAGTTGACCATCTATGCAAGTCTTGCTTAATTTTTTCCATGCAGACGGCGCAATTTTGTTGATAAAGAGCTTTATGTTTACTTGTGATGTTTACCCCTAGGTATTTAAACTGTTCTGCAATGATAAAATGTAGGGTGTCTAATCTAATATTATATGCTTGAGAATTCACTGGAAAGAGTACACTTTTATTCAGATTAATTCTGAGACCAGAGATCTTTTGAAATTCTGTGAGTGCTGTTAAGACTGCAGGCACAGAATTTTGTGGGTCTGATATATACAGTACCATATCATCGGCATATAGAGAAATTTTCTGTTCCAGTCCTTCTCTGATAATCCCCTTTATCTGATCTGTATTACGACAGTGAACCGACAGTGGTTCAATGGCAATTGCAAATAGCAGCGGTGACAAGGGGCATCGGTAAAGAAATAACTTTTTTTCTGGAGGTTTGTGATTGTATTCTTTTTTAGCATGATGGGAAGTTTTTTCTTAACAAACAAGAGCATCTCTGCTTTGTTGCAGGAAATTATGTTTTTCTTTCCGCTGATCACATTAGAAGCAGCACTGAGTAATCTCACTCTGTCCACACTAGTAACATGGGGCTGACAGGAACTTGCATGCTACTTTGGCAATGGCAGGAAACCAACTCCAGTTGTTATTCCAGTATTTCAGTGAATTGTTATTCCTTGGAATTGGTGCTACTGACAGAAATCCCTGCACCTACTGAATAACATGCATACATACACAGCATTATATTCAGTGCCATCTTTCATTTGTTTGGAGCTTTAATGCATGTCTATATTGTTTTGCTGTTTTTTTTTTTAAATATGTTATCAATATGTTAATTTTTTCAATGTAAATCATGAAGTGCTTGCAAGTCGCTCATTATTGCTTAAGAGACTTGGTGAAAGCAATGGCTTTAATGAACATCATCGACTCTCTCACAAAAAGCAACGCAAAGAGAAATAAGGCACACACTGCACTGGCACTTTGTAACTACAATGTTCTTAAGAAAAACAAACAAAATTGTCCATGATTGATCAAACAAAGTAAAAGCAGATATTTTTTGTCTTTTTTTTTCCATAGAGGCCAGAGGACCTTACATCCCTCCTCAATAAATAAACTGAAGCACTGTGATCCTTCATGTGTTTTAAAAATGAAACAAGTAAATTAAATGTTAGTTTTGTGGTGGTCTTTAAGTACTTGCTGTGCATTGTAATCAGTTATTTAGCCAACAGTATTTTTCAAAGTAACTTATAAAAAAAAAACTGAGAAATTACTTTAAGTGTTTATTTCCAAAACTACTATCTTAAAACACACCAAACAAAAAGAAAAAGAAAAGAAGCATAGGCACAGGTGCAGATGAAAACTAGCGGTCTTCAAATGGAATGTATTTTTCTTGCCTTCCAAAATTATTTATACATTTGAATTATATTAGAATAGTGATATTTGATCTGACAGCCCTAGTTATTACTTATAATAATGCTGTAAAAGATCTCACTACAGCTTTTTACCTCTATTTAGTTTTTTTTCTCACCTCTGCTGCCATCAGGCTGTTTCAATGGGTTCTCTTCAAGAATTTCATTGTACATTTTGAAGAGTGTCCATGTCCTCTTGTCCTTTATCTTGGCCTTTTTCTGATGTGGGAAATCTACTTGTGGGCCACTTGTTTGCATCTTGTTAGATGTAAGTTCCTTGTATCTGAATTTGCAATACTTGAATTGCCAATTTAATATCTGCATCGAAATAGCTGTTCTTGTATCTTGGGTCTACAATACTGGCAACAGATTACACAGGTTCTGTGCAAATATCAATGAAATGATTGTTTACAGCCTCCAAGTGCTTTACTGGTTTCAACTCCAATGTCAATATGAACACCCTTAGTCAGTCATTTTAATGCATTAACCGAGGGAATAACATTAGAAGCCAGTGCTTCAGATTGGAAAATTTTTTTGTCAGCTGTTCAAATAGAATGTTCTCAATCAAACCCCTATGATTAGGCATTAGAATTGCCGGTAACTCAAAATCAGAGACATAAGCCCCAAGGGCTCTTTTCTACTTCAGCAAGTTTTGCAGCATATAGAATATGCTATTCCATCTAGTTGAATTGTCTGGTTGAATCATTTCTGGCTACATATCAAGTTCAGTTTGTATAGTTTTGAGATGAAAATTGGCTAATTGTGAATGTTTAAAATGACAAACTATTGTTCTGACGATCGCTATTACATCCAAGACACTGTGCTAGGATAGTACACTGTCAGTCAAGGCAAGCTGTAAAGTACAGTATATGCCATACATGGCAAACTTGAGATCCTGCATTCCTCTATGGCCTTTGAAACGTTATGTCCATTGTCTTGTACTTCTACATGAACATCCTCTTTGGGTATTTTCCATGTTTCAAACATTCTTTTAAACATCATGAAGAGTGCAGCACCCGTGTGTGATCCTAAGAATTCTTGGGAATGCAAGATTCCTTTCTTTAATTCAAAACTGCGGTTGATCCACTGAGCAGTTAAACTAAGCATATTCATAGGACTCGTATCAGATGTCCATATATCACTGGTAAAGCTTATGGCTGTGACATCGTCAGCAAGGAGTTTGTGTGCATAACTTTGTACAATATTATGCAACTCTGGAAGCACTACATCAGAGAAATAACAGCGAGTGGGTATCAGGTAGCGAGATTCAAAATGCTCAGCTCCTGATTATGGCTGACCATCCAAAACAATAATTTCCATCTCCTTTACATTAATTGCCTGAGCATTAGGGCTATCTTTATAAAATTTCTATGATTTTTCAAGAAACCGATTAACAGTCTGTGCAACTTCAGTTTTTGATTTTGTACACGGTGGCTCTGGATTCTCCTCTTTTGCTATGAGGAATTCTGCATACAGTATTTGTCAGGACAGTGTGTTTTGAAGTGTATAATTAAGTTTTTTTGGCATTGAAATGTCACACTTTGTTTCCTCCACGCAAGAAATTAGTTGAACAAGTGTTACAAATACCATATTTTATGTCACTCTCACTTACTTTAAATATCTTCTACCCCATAGTCATTTTCACACAGTAGCTCAGCGTCACTTAAACATCTTGCTCATCTGGAACACAGTGAATTCATCAAATAATTGATTTGAATTATTTAGTCATTGGTCAAATTTAGTCATTGGTCTGATTCCAATAAAATTATTTTAACCCATTATCTGCCAAAACAGAACTTAATCCAATATTATCATGCATCCCTAGGTATTACCATATGAAAGGAGAAAAGCAACTGAAATAAGACCTCCATCTATCTATTACTAGTACTTGTTAAAACACAGCAATTAGTTACAATTAGGCCAGGGAAAATTTACACATTAATTTTCGCAATAAATGCGGTCTGTTTAATGTTTTTGCAAAATATTGTTGCATCCAGGGCTGGCAACAAGGCCAACACAACAGGCAGTACTTTGGTCAAGGCAGTATTTTCATGCTTTTTTTAAAAAAAAATAATTACAAAACAATACTACTAATGATTAGGCTGGAGATGCAGAGAGCCATGTGGCTGGACAGCTACCAAGCACTGTGCTTGCAATGCATTATATAAATGAAACATCTGAGAGAGAGGAGAAAGTCCCTGGTGGAAGAAGCACAAGAGACGGGTTTCAGTGTGGAAGCTGCTGGAGCAGTAGTGCTTTTGCTTGGAGTTGGTGAGGACCACAAGAGTCACACGGGGCAGCTGCAGCATGGAGTGTGAAAACATTTCCTTTTCCAATTGGAGCAAAGGCAGATGAAGTTATTTGCTCAGGGTTGCACAGTGAAAGTGGCGGGATTTGAAACCACAATCTCAGGGTTTAAAGTCTCAAGCCTTAACCACTGTGCAACACTGCCTGCCACACCAGTTGAAAAAAATTTGTGTGGAATATTATTACCAAGTTGTTGATGGTGATGAACAATTGAGGATAGTATTAACGGAGTTTTAACAAAAATTTTAACTTATGTCCACTTTCAATTAAATTAGTCTTTAGCAGTGCATTCAAAGTCAACAGTCGTTTTGTGCATTGTTTTCTTTTTGGCTTCTTTTCAACTTGCCTTTTAGGAGGGCATTCAAATTTAGATTGTACTTGCTCAAGTAGTATTTTGTTAAAAGTTCAGATTTAGGATCATTGTTTAAGCTTAAACTATCCCATATTTTTTAATTCCTTTATGTTGATTCTACACTAACTAGCCAACCCGCGGCGTACCATACGCCGCATAATCAGGCCGGTTTTTTAATGATTTTTAAGCACAGGGAGAAAATTAACATTTGAAAAATCGGTAATGTAATAAATCAGCAAGAAAAGCAACATTATAACAATGCACAAAAAGTGCAACACGTGACTGAAAACTGGCAGACCGCCATCGCGCCTTCTCCTCCCAGACGGAGGGAAGGGGGTGGACGGCGCTGAGGTGCGGAGAGTGGAACGGGAGGAGAGGAGAAGGACGTCCATTCCGCTCCCTCCGTCATGCTAGTCTGCTGATTTCTCGTTCAGTATGCACTGCCTGCTCATGTGCCCACCTCCAACTTGTCACTTGAGTCGTTGTCGTCTTTGTACAGTCCAGATGCACCTGTGACTCACGTCTTCCGTGTTCCTGCAAGAGCATCTAAGAAGACGCATGTTTGTCGCGGATGCGAATTGCTGTATGTAGCGTGTAAAACAGTTTGCTATGGTGCACACGGTCGTGCGTCGTAACCGAAAACTCGGTTTTTAAAGACTGCTTACTTCATTGTGTTTTAACCTCAGTTGTAAAGGATTGTTTTAAGGATCCCATGGGATACCCCTCGCAAACCGTTTTACACGCTGCATATGGCGATTCACCTCCGCGAGAAACATGCCTCTATGAACAGTCAACATGGCTCGGAGGTGCATGTGGCCTCTACGACAGACAAATATAAATGACGTCGTTTTTTTTGTGTCGTCGCGTCTGAGTTGGTGGCCGTGGCTCTGCGAGTTGTCGTCGTATCCAATGGTCTTTGAGTTGGTGGGCATGGCTCCTTCCTGCATGCGCCATAGGTGTCTTACTTGTCGGCGGCTTAGTGAATCCTTGCCCCTTCCGCCGTGCTTTCCATGGGTGTCTTGCCTTAGTGAATTATATATATAGATTTTGTGATTCAGTGTGTATTCACTTCATGATTTATGTATTAATTTTATAATTACATTTTAACTTTAGATGCAATTAATCAGATATATTTATACGATTAATTAGTTTTAATCGATTACCAGCCCTAGTTAAAATTATTTAAATAATTAAGAATTTGGAAAGGAACGGATTTATTCTAGAATGGCAGTATGACAGATAATTATTTTTTAAGATTGTAATTCCATTCTGCAAATACACAGAAGCAAAAGCAGCTCTTTGGGTCTAAATAAATCATTATGAACATTGGAACTCTGATGTATATAGGCTGAACAGGACCAGAGAAAGTACAGTCCCCTGCGGCGCTCCTGTGTTGCTGACCACAGACTGACTGAGGTCTGTCTGTAAAATAGTCCACGATCCATGCCACCAGGTGTGAGTCTACTCCCATCTCAGTCAGCTTGTCCCTAAGGAGCAGAGGTTGGATGGTATTGAAGGCGCTAGAGAAGTCCAAAAACATAATTCTTACAGCACCACTGCCTCTGTCTAGGTGGGAGAGGGATCGGTGTAGCAGATAGATGATGGCATCCTCCGCTCCCACCTTCTCCTGGTATGCGAACTGCAGAGGGTCAAGGGCGTGGCGGACCTGTGGCCTCAGGTGGTGAAGCAACAGCCGTTCCATGGTCTTCATCACATGTGACGTCAGAGCAACAGGCCGGAAGTCATTCAGCTCACCAGGACGTGATACCTTTAGGACTGGGGTGATACAAGATGTTTTCCAAAGCCTCAGGACTCTCCCCTGTTCCAGACTCAGGTTGAAGATGCACTGTAGAGGACTCCCCAGTTCCAACGCACAGGCCTTCAGGAGTCGTGGCGATACTCCATCTGGACCTACTGCTTTGCTGGCACGAGGTTTCCTCAGCTCTCTGCTTACTTGTGCTGCTGTAATTGTGGGTGGGGATGTCTCTCCTATGCTGGTATCAGCAGAAGGATGGCTCGAGGATGAAGTACTCCGAGGTGAGAGTGGGTTAGGGTGGTCAAACCTGTTAAAGAAGTTGTTCATTTGATTTGCTCTCTCCACTTCTCTCTCAATGGTGGCACCCCCATGTGCTAAAGTTCGCTGATGACACTGCTATTGTGGGCTGCATCAGGAGTGGGCAGGAGGAGGAGTAGAGGAAGCTAATCAAAGACTTTGTTAAATGGTGTGACTCAAACCACTTACACCTGAACACCAGCAAGACCAAGGAACTGGTGGTGGATTTTAGGAGGCCCAGGCCCCTAATGGACCCCATGATCATCAGAGGAGACTGTGTGCAGAGGGTACAGACCTATAAATACCTGGGAGTGCAGCTGGATGACAAATTGGACTGGACTGCCAATACTGATGCTCTGTGTAAAAAAGGTCAGAGCCGACTATACTTTCTTAGAAGGTTGGCGTTCTTCAACATCTGCAATAAGATGCTGCAGATGTTCTACCAGACGGTTGTGGCGAGTGCCCTCTTCTACGCGGTGGTGTGCTGGGGAGGCAGCATAAAGAAGAAGGACGTCTCACGCCTGGACAAACTTGTCAAGAAGGCAGGCTCTATTGTAGGAATAAAGCTGGACAGTTTAACATCTGTAGCAGAGCGACGGGCACTAAGCAAACTCCTGTCAATCATGAAGAATCCACTGCATCCACTTAACAGTAGCATCAGTGACAGACTTTTATCACTGTCTTGCTCCACTAACAGACTGAGGAGATCGTTCCTCCCCCACACTATGCGATTCTTCAATTCCACCCAGGGGAGTAAATGTTAACATTATTCAAAGTTATTGTCTGTTTTTACATGCATTTTTATTACTCTTTAATATTGTTTTTTCTATCAGTATACTGCTGCTGGATTATGTGAATTTCCCCTTGGGATTAATATAGTATCTATCTATCTATCTAGTCTGTTGTACATTATACCACTAAGCAATCAGCACAGTGCAAATTGTAATTCAGCCCTAACCTTGTTACTAGCTGACAGTGTGGTCCTTGTTACAACCCCAACCACTCCGATCTTCTGCTCGCAGATCTATTTCTAAACCAGTCCTATGTTTATTTCATTTAGGGGAGCTGCACATTTCCAATGTAAGTAATTACTTTTAATTAATTACTTTTTATTTTTTTTAAACTTCTAAAACAGCAGGAGAAGAGTTTCACTGTGTGAGCTGCTTGCACACATGCCCTCCTCACCATCTGTCTCAATTGCACTGGACATCAGTGCAACAGTCTGGCAAGTAAAAGAGAAAAATATACAAAATAAAGAAATTCAACCAGCTTGCTCTCAAGGTAAAACTGAAATAAACTAAGTCGCAGAAGAAGTCGCACAGAAAGTTTCTCCATTTTATGACAGACAAGTTTGCAAACTCGCCAATGCTTTTCAATCTAAGATTTTGAAATGTGAAAACTTTATACAGTGAGATTTGTTCAAGATATTAGACTGAAAATGTAACTGCCTCTACAAACTTCCTTGAAGAGTAAATGTGCAATATTTCAACAGAATTGGTCCATGAAAGGCCAAGATGTTTCATGCTGATGGACGGACAAAAGGATATGGCTATCGCAATACTTTCACCCATTATATACGAACACACCTAAAAATCAGTATCCTGAGGTCTTCAGTACAAAAAAAAAAAAAAAAAAAAAAAAATCAGTCAATTCTTGTCACTTTCACAATTCAGATGTCTTCAAGGTTCTTTAATTATTGAAATGTGCTTCTGCAAGGCAGTTCTCACATAACTCACAAGAGAGACAAGAGACAGAAGCAATAATTACCCAAAATGTAGTCTTTAACAAATGAAATGAAATTTACAGTATCCAATAATTATATGTATAGCCTTTTTAGCAAGCAGCATAATGGCTTTCTTTTCTTAAATGCAGAGAAAAAACATTGATAGCAATTCTTTTAATCTGCAGGTGAAGACATCATCCTACTGATTTTTTTTTTTTAGTATCAGATATAAATAATCACGCAATCAATGCTTTTTCCTCCTCTGAAAAGCTCAGCGCTGCCGTTAACTGACAGCTTTCTAATGCAATTTGTTATGAAAGGTTTTGAATAAAACTAACATTGGCTGCTTGATTGCTGCACTTATGTCTCTAAAATTGAAATACAGTACTGCACTGTACTTTCTCACTAGCTACAATCCTGATTTCTTTGTAAACCCAGTTTTCTAAATTAACTTTTATCCCAAACCACTGTCCAACTCTTATGAAGTTCACTTACATTTTAAACCCTAGAGTGCTGTACAATAATTATAAGCATAGTATGGCTTAAAAATATGCTCTTGGAATGCAGCAGTTATTTTTTTCTAATAATAGTACATCTGTAGTACTAGGATGTTATACCGCGTTAGCCATTATGAAAGTAGTGAGAAGTCAAGCAAAATGACACCTTTTATTGGCTAACTAAAATGATTATAATATTGTAATCTTTTTAGTTAGCCAATAAAAGGTGTCATTTTGCTTGACTTCTCATTATAATAATAGTATACAAATTGTTGCAAGAGAGTAACGTTGCATGCTACACAGTAATAAAGTACAAGTATAATGACAGGACTTTTGTGACCAATTATAATCTATGATATTTTTAAATAGGAAAGCAAATTATCTAAACTTCACTTTCAATTTCAGCATATGCCCGTTCCACAAAATGTCAGATAACAATTCAAATTGAATCACTAAAGAATTAGGATTCTATTCAATTAATGCTTATATGACTTATAATATTAGCACCTCAGCATTATACATTTTCTAATTTCTAATGAGCTGCATGAAGAATATTTTATTAGTGTCCTTAAATGTTAGGTGTATTATTAAATATAAAAAGCATAGCACTTTTGTTGTATAAACATACCAGGCATACATTTAAATAGAACTTTTACCCTAGAACTATTCACATATGAGAAACAGCACACATATGTTTATGTGCTGTTGACTGTGCATGACCTGAACAATAAATGAGCAGCCACAAATAATGTGTACTACAGTAATATGACTAGTCAGTATTTTGTACTTTCTCTCCTCAGAACACAAAGCATATTGTTTCACCATCTAAAAAGTAACCATGCAACAAATCAACAGAGAAAATAAAAAAAATAAATAAATAACCTGCAATTAAAAACTGCCCCCACCTCTCAAAATCAGAGTTTGTGTGTTGTGAAAACTGAACAAAATCTGTTTAAATAAACTTATTAAAAGTTCCGTTTGTCTCTCTGATACATGTAAAAAAATACATCCGGAAACTCTTTCATGCTACCATTTTAAAGAATAGACACACATATAAACATACACCTCAGAGCACGCTCATCAGGCTTAGTTCCCACTGACTGTGTGTGTCTTAAATGCACCATTTTACAAAATACCTGTTCCTTTATGTGGAGGTGGTAAGTTTCAGGTCTCACCTCACTATATTAAAAAACAGTGATGTACTGTAAAAGAAAATTATCAATTCTTGAACTCTTTACTCTGCAGTAGCTGCCATTCAGAGTAGTACTATTGAGCAAGGCAACCTTCACTTGATGCATACATTAGACTGACTATACTTGGTGTGCATGACGCCTCAATGACCTAGATTACTTTGTAAAAGTGCACAAAATCATTCTGTAACCCAAAGTTCAAAATACATTAAATACAATCAGCGCAGTAGGGCAGAAACACACACTGCATGTGATTTCATAGTAAGCAGCATAATAACAAGGTCGATATCATGCAAGATTAAGAAAGCATGCAAAGACCGTTTAAATGTTAGCACGACACTAATAGCTGTGTCTCCAACAGGATGTCTAACTCAGCTGTAGTTATGAATCCATTAATCAAGCAAGAGGAAAAAAATTAATATGACACATATTACAACAAAAGAACAGACTTAATTCTCATTCTCTTCCTCCTCCTCTTACTTTGTTCTTAACGTAGCAAGCTCAGAAGTAATCGAAATAAAGAAAGGCTGTCTGTGCTACTTTGCAAAGCTTTCAACATTTCCAGCATAGACCACAGCACAGAAAAACATACTCTCACATCAATTTAAATCACCACATCTTTTACTATAAAGCATGCGCTCTCTGTAATGGAATTATGAAATCAGACCGCTGCAGGAAACATTTATTTAATCAGTAACACTTGATTGCCTAAACAACTAGAATTCTATATTGCTGGATTACAAGTCGTGAGAAATTAAATCCACTGTTTAAAAAAATAAATAAATAAATCAGAAGACTGAAAGAACACCTTAACCACCAACAAATATGTTCATATGTCACTTCACCAAATTTCTGGCACCTGTATGTCCCTTATAACCGAAGTATTTAAGCACTCTATTAACAGTATGACAATTGTTTGTTTTACATAGCATTTTCCACATTGGACCGGCTCTCCGAATCTCACAGATGATAGGCAAGAAAGAAATTAAACCAAATGGAAAAGTAGTCATTTACAAATATACAGCATATTAAAGCAGTTAAATTAGATTTTATATAAAAGAGAAATATAAAACATCTGGCACCAGGTATAGAGGCTATCTATCTTCATGTACCAGTCTATACCATCTTGTGTACAGATATCCAACTACAAATGATAATAATTTGTTAATTTGTCCCAGAACAGCATCAGGCAGAGGCATCAATTCTGAAAAAGCAGTTATCATATAATATGAATATAAATATAATGAGCAGATCAAAATAAATGGAAAACAAGTCAAAAATATCCAAAAATATTTAGAAATCCGGGATAATGACAAATTTATATTTTCTGACTATGTCCTGACTATGTTTATGAAATGTGCACTTACAACATAGCACTAAATTGAAATGCACAAATAAAATGGAAGGGAATGTTTGTTAATTAATCTATAATAAATAAAAGTAAAGAAAAAACCTTACTGTGTATATTTATCTTCTGTCCTTAATTTCTGTACCCTACAATGCAAAATGAATCACAGAAGAACACATCTGTACCTTCAGCAATTAGTCTGTTAAATGATAAAGAACAGCTCAATAAAGCTGTATAGCATATCTCATCTTTGTCTTTTTGTTTGATCTTTTCATTTTTTAAACTGACCAAACTGATTTCCCATTCGGAGATAAAGTTAACCTTGACAGTCCCCTTGAATATAATGGGGTTCCCCCTAAGAGCTAGTGGGTGACAGGGATGTCTAACTCCACATTGAGAGAGAAAGATAGAGAGAGAAGGAGACAGAGATGGGTGGAGTCACTCCACCAAGGGGGCAGATTCAAAACTGATGTGGAAAGGATGAGAGTGGTGGTACTTTCCATCCATCCATTATCCAACCCACTGAATCCGAACATAGGGTCAAGGGGGTCTGTTGGAGCCAATCCCAGCCAACACAGGGCACAAGGCAGGAACAAATCCCGGGCAGGGTGCCAACCCACCGCAGGACACACACACAAACACACCCACACACCAAGCACACACTAGGGCCAATTTAGAATCGCCAATCCACCTAACCTGCATGTCTTTGGACTGTGGGAGGAAACCGGAGCGCCCGGAGGAAACCCACACAGACACGGGGAGAACATGCAAACTCCACGCAGGGAGTACCCGGGAAGCGAACCCAGGTCTCTTAACTGCGAGGCAGCAGCGCTACCACTGCGCCGCCCTGGTGGTACTTTGTTTATTTATATATAAAAAAAAAAAAAAGTTGTCTACTTTTGTCTATCATTTACTTGTGTATTTTCTACAGAAAGCCATTATCTGATACTTTGACCTCTTTTTGTAATCATTTAGGAAGTGAAGAAATATCAAGAGAGAACACTTCTACACCGGTAAATATGATTACTATGATTTAAATAGACAAATGGAATTAAAGCAGCCCACAGTTCCAGTATAATTCAGAGAAATGTACTTATGTTCTTTTACTTAAAAATGTTTGCATTGAATTTTTAAAGAAACACACAAATTAGATCAAGAATATCAAACAGTTGGTCTTCTTTATGTAATAATATAATAGAAAACCCTCATATTCATTAAATCTTTCATTTATATTAACAGGTGCTTAACTAAAACTCAAACAAATCAGAATGATCATTAATCCTAAATAAACATTTCAAGAAATAAACATTACCTAAATTAGGAATATCACATTTATCTACTCAGAAATAATCAATTATCTACTCTGAATATGCATTAAAGTAGATGATGATAGGCAACATTCTTTAATATGTATAAATAATATTTAACATAAGTTTACAGATGACTGTTTTATTAACTTAAAATACAATAGACTGCCTTTCATTGAAATATAGTTTCAGAAAAATCTCAACTTCATGTAAACACTATTTTTCTAAATTAAATTTTTGCCAGTTAAAAACTAAAAATGGCTTAGTTTTAGAAAATAATGTTAATAGTGTCACTGATGAGAAAAAAAATTAACTAGTTAAAAAGGATTTATCATCTGCTTTATAATTACACTTGAATGTTTCTGTTGTTCATGCTGCAATATTTTACCTGCTAAGTTACTTATAATTAGCTAAACTGGACAGAATGGGCTTTATTTACATTAACATTTTTTATTCTAATATTTAGCTCCACATTATTGGTGCAGTTTCCAGCATTCACTATTCCTGTGCTTTACATAGTGTGAAAAGTCCTCCATTTGCCTGATTTTGTACAAGGTTCATTAAAATGATTAAAATTCAGCTCTCCCCTCCTCCAGACATTATCATTATTACTTCAAGTGTTTCTCATTGGCTTCAAGTTTTAATGAGCTAAATCCAAGCATGAGTCATTATGTCATGTTATTCTTTCTGATGCACTGCTTTCTCAAAATTTGTTGACATACTAGAGACATTTTCTCATATATGTTATACAGTATAGTACATTTTCCACATACTACAACTCAAAATGGAGGAGTCAGCAAAAACAAGGAAAAACAACTTGGACAATATTCAAAACTGGACAGACACTTAGAAAATGTAGTTTAATATGAGAAGTGCAAAGTGCTACACTACATACAAGCACTGACCTACAAGAAGCAACATCTAAATGAGTACTTAGGGGATATGTTGACATTACATTCTCATTATCTAAATAATGTGCAGAAGCAATTAAAAAGGAAAATAAAGTGTTAGATTAAAAAAAAGAACAAAAATGATGAATATAAATAAAGGAAGGTATGCTTTGCAATACATTTGTCAGACTTCATCTGGAGAACTGTATAAAACTCTGATCACAGCTCTAGAAACTATGCAGAGCGCAGAAACCAAGTACATCTCTGAGATGAAAGATAGGCCTTACTCGGACAGGTTAAAGGACTTAAACCACGTTAGTCCTGAGCAGTGAAGGCAGAGTGAGGATCTACATCCAGACTTTTAAAATTTTGCATTAAATAGTAAACCATATACGCAAAGAACATCAGTGGAAAGTAAGAGAAGGTGCACTTAAGATGAAAGCTAGAAAGCAATTATCACAAACGATTATAGTAATCTAGAATCAACTATGTGTACTCTAAGTGGGTGAGAAAGAGGGACAGTTTATTTGTTTGCTAGTTGAGAAAGCTTGGTGGTCTGAATGGTCTTCTGTTTCCTGTCAGCTTTGTGTTGTTATATTATGTTTCCCTCCACTTTAAAGTATTTTTAAATATTATTCTACTCTGGAAAAAACAAATATTTTGCAACTGACTGAAGTACCTGTACCTTTCTCTTTCGTTATACCTGCTATTTGGAAAGTAATTCCTCACCTTAGTCTGAATAAACCTAGTGACTAGCTGTCATTTACTTTGCTACTACACATAAATTACTTTTAAAAATAACATGTATTAAGATAGGTGTTAATTGTAACTGACAGCACAAGCACAGTGATGCTTGAGGGAGAAGATCGCTTTTGCACAAAAAGTTCCATTACAAGTAAATGGCTAATTTTAGCATCTACCTAGCTCAGCTGTAGAACTGGCTGGTTGAGTACACAAAGTCCTTAGTCTACACCCTAGTCATGTCATCTCAGGGCAGATAATGTTAAAGAAATAATTTAATAACAAAAAAAAAAAAACTCCAGAAGTGAACTGTCCCAGATATAAAACTTGAGAGAATCCTGACATCACACACAAAAAAGGATTACTTTAATTAAATTAAAACTTAAAACTGCAAGGATTGTAGTAATCTATTGTTTTTATACTACAGGGCCTTTGTTCTAATTTTTTAGTTAAAGTGATTTATTTACTAGAATTTGTGTGTTCTTGTTCATTCTTGATTAGATGACTTGACCTGGAAAATCTGAGGTAAAATGACAGAAAAAGGTTTCAAGGTTATAGCTGAATGATGTGTGTTATTTTATTTGATCATCTGCTTATCTTAACAGTAATCATTTGTTTTTGTTTCTGTTATGACATAAAATCTATAAAGCTAGTTAAATGTCAATGTCTACTACAGTGATTAGATTATTAGGAGTTTCAGTTATATGTAAATCAAATATCCCAAATACTGACTAATTTAAATGCTTACTTAACTATAAAACAACTATGTCTGGGCTGTCATAACAAAGCAGCAAGCTAATTAATACAATACTTTCTCATTCAACTTCCTGAGAATTAAGTTTATTTCTTCCACAAAAGTTGCTGGGATGGGAAATGAAACCAAAAGCAATTCCTCTACAGACACCAACATAATGCAATGACCAGAAACAAATTTCTGAAAAGATCAAAATTGGCTATATTGACCAATATTATGGTAAAAGGTAATGATAACCATTATCAAACGTGATGCTGCAATGCTGAAATGGTTTTATTAAAAGGCAACTCTTCCTTCACCCTCTCCTGCTTCTGTCTCTCATTTGCTGCTATGAAGTCTATAAGCAATCCTGACACCACCACTGCCATTCACCCTGGACCACATGTTCATTAAAAAGGATTGTCTAGTATATTTGTTTTAAAGATATAACTATTGCTGGTCTCTTTCAAACAAGAAACAAAGATGTATATTTATGGATGTTTATTTATGGATAAAAAAATATAAATGGTAAAATAATTTTGATTTTCTGGTTCCACTTAGTTTTAGGTACTTTTCACTAAAGGCATTCAATAACTGTTTACTAGTGAACAAGGTACAAAATAAAGAAAGAAATTTATGAATCATTATACCCACAACAAAAATGTTTCATGGTTTCTTTACCTAATTTAAGTGCGATTAGTTTTTTCTTTCCATTTATTCATTTGCAAGCCTGGAATATCTCCTACAATGTGAAAACTTCAAGCTTGTTCCTATTGACACTTTAAAGATGTCAAAGACAATTGTGAGCAATTATCATACTGACATTGCAGAAATTTTAAAAAGAGATGATAATCCAAAATATTTACTTTAATAACAAATAAAATTAGGCACTGAAACATTATTTAACTTAGCAAATTTATGCATTTTATTTTTTTTTTTGCTAAGATTCAATACCCTTAATCTTTCCAAAATGCTATACACTAACCAAGTAAAGTAACCAAGTACTTTACTAAACTATGAATCCTGTTGTGGGATTCCATGATGCTGCAAACTGAAGTTTTCTGTAATACAATATAAAATACTAGGGAGTTGTGCGCCCCCCCCCCCCCCCCGTTGTGAAGGTGGGGCTGTACACACGCTAAGGAGATGCGGTCGGATCAGCTGCTGTATTGCTGCTGCTGCTGCCGCCAAGCTGTGTGTTCTGCTTGTCGCGCTGTCATTTAAAAGCCTGTGCAGTAGCTGTCCTTTTGTCTCACGGGACATTAAACTGTCTCTGAGAAAATCATGTATCGTCTCCTTCCAAGATTTTTTTTAGAGAGATATTAATACTAAAAAATAAAATACTGGCATACCTACAGTATAAAGTAGTTACCCAACCATCACTTACGTAATCAAGTACTGGCATTCATAAATATCAAAATACAATGCAGGACTTGGACATTAACATGTGGCAGAGATGGGGATCCCCACAGTGTAAACACAAATGGACAATTATAATCTAAGGGTTCTGGGGGGTGGGCTTAGACACATCAGAATAGGGCTTATAAAGAAAGGCATCATCATAAACAAATTGATTTATCTTAGCATGTGCATATTTAAAATTTATTTTGACATTTCCTGTACAGTAACTAGGGATGCAAATAACAATTATTTTGATAATCAATTAATCTGTCGATTAGCTTTTCAATTAATCAAAATAAAAAAAAACTACTTATATTACCAATATTTTATTGGAATTTTTGTGGAAAAAACTGCAATGAACTCTTTTTTTTAGCAGTAAAACATAACCAACTTGTTTATGTTAATTAAATTGCTCCAACAGTGGCATAAAGAGGAAACCGTAGCTGAAACTGCTAATACAACAGCTTTAAAAACAAACTCTTAAATTGCTCCACCAGTGTCACCAGGGATGTACATTAGTTCTACAAGAGTTTTGAGTTGCAATGTAAAATGTAAGTATATCCAAATGTTCTTGGCTAAGGCAGGCTAACTTCTTGGAAGTTATGTTGCCTAAAACCGAAAAGTGATGCTCAGATGGTGTTGAGGTAGCAAGGATACATAGGTAGGCCTTTGCAAACCTGGCTGGAATGTGATATCTAGCCTCATTAGTATTCTACCAATGTAATGGATGTTGTTCTTTGGCAGCCTGCTTCTCTCCAAAGTATATCAAAATCTGATTCCTTAAAATACCTCCATAGGTTTCTTCAGTTTCCCCATCTCCATTATCTTCTTCACTTCTATTTCCCAAACCAAGGAGTGGGTCAAGTAAAGTGACAGTGACAGCAGCTGTACAATCGTGAACAAAAGGTTTGAGAATGGCACAAGTATTGGTTTTCTCAAAATCTGCTGCTTCAGTGTTTTCAGATTTTTGTCAGATGTTTCTATGTTATACTGAAGTATAATTACAACCATTTCATAAGTTTCAGAGGCTTTTATTGACAATTACATTAAGCTTATGCAAAGAGTCAGTATTTGCAGTGTTGGCCTTTCTTTGTCAAGACCTCTGCAATTTGGCATGCTGCCAATCACCTTCTCAGCCAAACCCTGATAGATGGCAACCCATTGTTGCATAATCAGTGCTTGAAGTTTGTCAGAATTTGTGGGTTTTTGTTAGTCCACACACCTCTTTAGGATTGACCACAAGTTCTCAATGGGATTAAGTTCTAGGGAGTTTCCTGGCCATGGACCAAAAATTTCAATGTTTTTTCCCCGAGCCTCTTAGTTATCACTTTTGCCTTATGCCATGGTGCTCCATCATGCTGGAAAAGGCATTGTTCATCACCAAACTGTTCTTGGATGGTTGTGTGAAGTTGTTCTCTGAGGATGTTTTGGTACCATCCTTTATTAATGGCTGTGTTGTTAGGCAAAATTGTGAGTGAGCCCATTCCCTTGACTGAAAAGCAACACCACACATGAATGGTCTCAGGATGCTTTACTCTTGGCATGACACAGGACTGATGGTAGCGCACAGCTTTTCTTCTTTTTTTTCCAGATGCCCCAAACAATCGGGAAGGGGATTCATCAGAGAAAATGACTACCCCAGTCCTCAGCAGTCCAATCTCTCTACCCTTGGCAGAATAACAGTCTGTCCCTGATGTTTTTCCTGGAGAGAAGTGGCTTCTTTGCTCACTCACACCTGCCTGCTGCCATTCCTGAGCAAGCTCTAAACTGGTGGTGACCCAATCCCGCAGCTGAATCAACTTTGAGACGGTTCTGACTCTTGCTGGACTTCCTTGGGTGCCCTGAAGCATTCTTCACAACAATTGAACCTCTGTATTCTAACTCAATCAGCATGATAGAGTGGTCTCCAGCCTTGTCCTTGTCAACACTCTCACCTGTGTTAACGAGAAGTTCATTGAAATGATGTCAGCAGGACCTTTTGTGGCAGGGCTGAAATGCAGTGGAAATGGGTTTTTTGGGATTACATTCATTTTCATGGCAAAGAGGGACTTTGCAATTAATTGCAATTCATCTGATCACTCTTCATAACATTCTGGAGTATATGCAAAATGCCATCATAAAAAGTGAGGCAGCTAACTTTGTGAAAATTAATATTTGTGTCATTCTCAAAACTTTTGGCAACTATGGTAGGTCCAGAAGCTGTATTACTGGTGGAGGTATTTGCAACAGAGATTTTGTCTTCTGACACTATTGGTGATCCATTACCCTTTTCATTTTAAGTGCCTGTGTTTGTAATTTAGCGTGCACATGGATCACTTGCTCAAATATCAGAAATTTCCGTTTTCTAAACCTAGGGTCCAGTACAGTAGCAAGGACTACTGTGTCTGGTCCGGAGTCTATAAATGTGACCTCCTTCCTCCATCATTGCTGAAGCTGCTCCATAGCCATGAGTTGGAAATTCTGCAATGCATTTGACTCAAACCCCATCTGTTATGAATTTCATAAGCCCCGTTATCAGTGAGGACACTGAAGATATTATAGAATATTTCTCTCAACTTAGAAACACACTGGCACATTCAACAGGCTTAACAGCAGTGGAAAACTCTTCAAGCAGCTTTTACGTCATGGTACTTCTTGTTGTTCTGTGAGAGAGCAGGGTAAAACAGTGTTGCAGTAATGGAACACATTTGCTCAACCCGTTGAGTAGTCACCCAAAATGTACTGTTCCATCTTGTGCTTAAATCGTATACAAAATTGTGCTCAGGTTTTCCCATTTGTATTTGCTTTTCTTTCAGTTTGGTGGAGGCTTGCTCACTCTTTTAAAGTGCTCTACAAGGCAGTGTGCTGCTCCAATAGCTCTTGAAAGGCCTGGATATTTTAGTCCAGAATTAATTACCAACTGCAAGGTGTGGCCAATGTAGCATATAGAGGACAATCCATGTTTCTCTTCCAAGGTGTTTGCTGCAGCCACAGCATTGGCACCATTATCATGCACAGTGGCAACAATTGTGCTGGAAAGAATTAGTGATTTTCCATAAATTTATTTTCAAATGTATAACTTACAGTCTTATAAGCAGAGAATTACCTTTAAAGAAAAATGAGAATACACAAGAATAAGCATGTATGCATGAAAAAAAAAAAAAAAACAGAAATTTAAAAACAAACGTAACCAGAAAAAAAGACAACTGAGTATCTACATATTATAACAGCATGGACATCCATTTAGGCCATCGTAACAAAAGCCAAAAAAAACCACGATTTAGGATATTGCACTATACTTGAAATCTTTAATGCGATAAAGAATAAAAATTATTTATTTATGCAGTTGAAAAAAAGACCACTTAAGCCATATTCAAAAGAATATTTATTTTATTTCTATATTATTCTTATTTTGTTGATAATTAGAACAGATTTTATTCAAATTTATAAAGCAAATCAAAATTGTTACTTTGTTTCACCTAAACAGCAATTATTCTATAATTATATCAGAAAAATGTTTAAAATCTTGGTAAGTATTATGAAAGACGTTTGTTGTAAAAGTCAATCTGGTGCCCCATACTTATTCAGCACCAACTTACTATTTTAAGAATATTGTAATGCTGCTTTTTAAACATAGGATATATTTTTCAGAGAATAATATCATACTTTGCCTAACATTTAGTCTTTTTTCGCCAATACAATATTAAAAAATTTCTCACAATTGATGATGTATTAAATTTGGCCAGTGACAAAAGTCAGAGAAACTTTGTTGCGGCTAATTGTTTTTCAGTTTTATGAAATAAATAATGTCTGCTTGAGGACATTCTCCAGTTTCTGTGATGCCATTACCTAAACAAGAGTAGAACATACTAGAAAGCAGGGGATCTTTTGATTTTGTTTACTTTGCCCACCTGAATGACTGCAATACACTTAAGCAAGTGCATTCAGATGGCATTCCACAAGCCATCTGCTCCACTTATGCTCCCATGTTTGCAGCAAGGAAAAAAGTAATCAGCTTACAAGTCTAAGTGAATCAGTCAGACACTGTGATTGCCAAGTGGCACTCATGTTACTTTGTAAGATGGAAGAGTAAGGCCTGGTGCATAACTCAAATGATGGCACACAGTGGTTGGTCTGGTGACGACAAATACAAACCTTAGTAATGAAGAAATATTCTTACATAAATCAAATATGCCTGGAAGAGGTTTTTGAAAAGTACATTCTTAACAATGACACTAGGCATTTCTGATTCCTGAGAAAGCCAGATTGACCGTGGGAGCTTAACACATAAAGTGGAAAATGTTTCATCTTGACCACTGGCAGGATGTTGAAATCAGAAAAGGAAACACTATTATCTTCTACAAAATAAATGCATGTACAGACAATGAATAGCTGAATGCATGGAACTGTAAATGAGACAAATCAACAATGTCTCCCACATCAATTCTGAAACAGCAACATTGTCACTAGATTGTGATTTAACATGTACTCAAAGCTGTCACTACATGTTTTAATCAATGGTTATTTTTGTTACCTTCCATGTTTGAACTGATTGAGTGACACTTGTGGATCAGAGTGATCTGAAATCAGCAGAAGGATCTGAAATTGGACAATGCGCTGTAAAAGACATCTGATTGAAATCATCCAAAAACATCTTAATTTGTACACCTCTTTTGGCAATGGGATTTAATTTAAAAAATTAAAACAATAAAAATAGCACAGAATAGAACAACCATTGAAAAGGGGTCCATTTGTGTGACCTTTGTTCCAAAATGAATAAAATTACATGGTTTTACTTTTTTTCTCTTTCTCAGCTCAGAACCAATGACAATCCTACCATGGATTGAAGCCATGCATTACAAAATTCCTTTTCAGAGTAAGCCAAAAATGGAACAGAATTTATACACTATATTAAAAAACCAGTATTATATTTTTTTAAATATTTTCATATACATCTAAATTGTAACGTGAATTTTATACTAATAAAATATGCAAATTAAATTTGATAATGTGCCTTGCCTAGAATATTATATAAAAGTTAAACAAAAGAAAACTAAAAACCATGTTTACCAAGCTCAGTTTCAGGGGACCGCAGTGGTTGACTTTTTCCCCAACCAATTTCACAATAAGTTTGTCATTCTTAGTTTAGATTGTTCTAAATTTTAAGTGAGCTGTTATTTCACTCTCTAATTGTATATTAAAAAAATAAAAAAACTGCCAAAAGTTTAAACTCTCATTTGCAATTTTCTTTTTACTTCAGATTTTTCTCCACAGTTTGCTCCTTTAATTGTGTAAAAATTCTGACAACAATGAATGCTAAAGATCATTTAGTTCAGTGCTGTATTTATTTGTCTGCTCACAGTAAGAAACATTTCTTAAACACCATAAAAATGAAAATGCAAGTAAAGTCAGTGCCATTAGTGTTCAGTGTTATTTCCATTTGTGTCTGTACTAAACATTTGTACTGGATCAAACTTAACATAAAAGGGTAAATTAAAAACTATAGTAAATCATATAAATATTTATGAATCTCTCAGAAATGTGTAGGCCAGATTAATAAACAATGATATTAATTCAAAGTAGACTTACATACCGATTAATGAAACTGGCTAGAATAAAATCCTGCAGTCATAAGGGTCCCCCAGAAATGAACTTGAAAATCACTATACTGTACCACAAAACCTCCATTCCATCCTAATTTCAACAATTGGCAAGATTGCTTTGGGGAAAGGGAAAAAAACTGTCCAAATTGTTATTTAAATAAATCCCAACTTACTAATAGCATTTAGTGTATACATTATTCTGCCGAAGCAAATACAGCAACCCCCAGACCCTTTTCTACCATTCCTATCATGCCTCAAAGACCATATATTATAATCTGGGTCCAACAATTCAATATGATCCGAGAGTTTGGGGCAAACCTGAGAAACATCAGGGTCCCTTTAGAGTTCAGCACACAGACATTCTAACAATCTGACTCTGCTTAATGGTGGCAACTCCATTTTGTTCCCCTATTAAACAGATCAGGGACTGACAGCATTTGGGCATATGTTTGATAAAATCAGACTCTGGGCATTCTAGTCACTGCAGTTCAATCCAAATATTTCCCCTATAACCACCACACTCTTTTGCCCCTTCAGGGACAACATTATATGCAATTTTGTGCATAATTGCGCTTGGAAATTTTTTGAATATATCAACATCTTACCTCTGTACACTGATGTCTTGAGATTCCATCCTCAAAAGTATCTCATCCTATTTAACCACTTATGCATGAGGTCATTGGAACAAAGTTGTATGCATACATTGCAGCAAACTCATAAGTCAATCAAAAGCAATATTGGTATTTTTACATATTCAAGAGTGTCTTCTTTCAAATAAAACACACGTTTCCATGTTTTCAGCTCTTTCATTATTACGATATGTGATTTGCATATGTATATCCCAAGGCGAGCAGCACGTCACAACGGAGTGAATCTGCTTTTATCAAAGATCTTGACAACTTCAAGCCAATAGAGTGAAAGGGCTAATTATCAATGGATAGTGAAGTTTCAGCCCATTCTAATGAAGTATAGTTATCTATGACTGATCATTCATATTACAGGTCACAGCTGTACATGAAATAAATCACTTGTGCAACAGCTCATCTTTATTCAAGTCAGATTCTGATCACATTTTTCACTCTACTGAAAATGACATGTTTGATAAAGGTCTTGATGCTATGATTGATTTGTAAGTACTGCACGGAGTATAACTTTAAAGCATTGTGGTGTGCAGTTTTACAGTTCAAGTTTCATGGGCTCAATAACTATACCCAAAAATTGCCTGCTGCACATTCTCCCAATGTTAGTTTACTGAGCAGTGCTCTTTCAGTTTCAACTTAGAGTATGTACAGAAAATGTTTCTTAGTATACTCATGAGTACATTTCTACCATACTTGTGTTTCTCGAATGCAAGGACACATAGCTGAATTCTCTATAGGTACAATAACTGCAAAAAGCATATTAGGTTTGCTTTAGAAATCCCTATATTCTCTTTCTTTGCTTTTGACATGTTTCCTTTATCCGTTTAACTTTACTTGACATCTTAGTCAGTGTTCAACAGGTCATCTAGTGCTAACATCGACAAATACTACTTTATGGTCCAGCTGGTCAGGAGTCAAATGGCTGGTAGTCCTTGGCACAATCCTGATTCGTAAGCTCCATTTCTTTCTTTTATATTTCATGGATTTCTACTTCACTTCTTGCAGGGCCTTTTGAATGTGCTGCATATCTCTCCTTAGCTTGCTCAGGCATGTCAAGAGCATATGTTTTTACTGGGCGTGTTGTTGGGTGGTTTGATGTTTTTTGCCAAATGGATTTAATAAAAATTAAAGAAAAACTTAATGATCCATCCATATTTCAGATAAGCTTAAAGCCTTCTCTAAAATTTGCAATACTAAATTTATTGCAATATAAATTAACTCCTAAATTTCTTTCAAAACATTCATACATATGTATGTCCATCACTGCTAACTCTTCGATAAATGAATGGACAAAGAGCAAATAATACCAAAACACAAAAGCAAACTTCAACATTTATATTATAGAAAACTCGACAAAAAAGAGCTTAGGTAATCTGTGTCATTTTTATTACTTGTGAACCTTTCTAAATAAACTGAACTCCAAGGTAAAGATATATCTCTACCTTTACTGTACTTTGGAATGGAAACTCTTACATTCAATACTAGTGACTGCTATTTCTCCTTTGACCTATTCATGTTGTCTTTAACATAGTGCCCTGATGACTTTGTCCACTACTAAAGTTTTTATTTGTGCATTGTTATCCCTGAAAGAAGCTGAAAGAAATTATTTTTCTCTCTCCATGGCTAGTAAAATTCTTACTTAAGGCATGGTAATGTAAAAGTTGTTTGGATACAAGTAATTGCCCTGATGCAGATGTATCTAATACAGTGTATTTCCAAACCAATTGCTTAGTCATCAACAGCCCTGCAATGAAGGCAAAGCTTTTTTAAGCAGGCAGGAAAATACCATAGAACTGGTCATATGTGTAGGTAGTAGGTGTCACATGCATCTGGTTAACAACAACAAGTACAGCAGCCCTGAAGTTTTCCCACATCTGTGTCAAGAATGGACCACAATAAAAAAAAAAAAAAAAAGATCTACCAAACCAATTCTTACTTGTGGTCAGAAAACAGTCCAATACAGCAGTGATAATTAACAATTTCACTTGCATGAAAGTGATGATTAACAATTTCATTTGCATGAAAATATTACAGCAACTGGATACCATAATAAGAACCAATCTCATTTGAAAAAATAAGACAATGGAGCTATGGAGCACAAATTCTGCATAGCATATTTGAAAAGCATTACTTGGTCAGATGAAATTATGACACAGCTGACACACTGACAGGAAAGACAGGCTATGGGGTAAAAATCTAAGCATGCAAGGAATTATCCTTCAACTCATAAACAATTCAGGCTCATTGTGGCATTACAATAGTGTAAAATTGAGTGTTTGTGGAACACATTGAGTAGGCTTATACACATACAGCCAAGGGCATTAGAGTTGGCACAGAAAACCTTTGACTCAAAATCTGACTCAGACTCCTTCAGTTTATGGTACCATCAACTTCGACTTGTAATTAGACTATATTTACTACATGGATTGAAAAAACACAACACACAAGATACAAGGCATTTCATCACTACCAACATGAATCATCAGGCTACTTTTTAGCACCTCAACCTGTTAAAGTTTGGGTTTAAAGGCTGTAGTGATGCCGCTATAGGTTTTTTAATATTATTGATTAGAAACATACAAACACTGAGTAGTATTAAACATAACAGACATTTTTTCTACATTAAGACAGACTTTATTTTTATCAAAAGGCTAAAAAAAAGTTCAATCAAATGTGAAATTGGAAATTTTAAAACATATTACAGTTTACATTTAGTCAGCAGAGGTGGGAGATATGTATCACATGCCTCAAGTCAGACTTGAGTCTTAATTAGAGTGACTTGCTGGAAAATATAAAAAAAATGACTCAATATGACAATCTTTGTTATTGATGACTTGCAACTCCATTCTGACATAAGATAAATGACTTACAAATCTCATGTTACAGTGCCAGTTATTTTTCAAATTGCATCCCTTTAACTTACATTTTGTTAGTATACTTTAAGTGCTCCATACCTGCAAAACTCATCAGGAATTATCAGCATATTAGAGGGCAACGGCAATGAAGGGATCTGCACTAGGGATTATTATTTTGAGTATTTACCATTTTTTAGCAGACTACACTGCAAGATCTCAGGGTTAAATGAAGACCTAAGTAAGGATTGTAGTGAATCACTGCTGTCTGCATGGTACCATAAAAATCCTAATATGCATTTGCAGTGGTTTAGTTCAGCTGAAGCAGAACTTTCAACAATGAGAGAGAGAGAGAGAGAGAGAGAGAGTCAGTTACATTAAATTGTTCTGATCATCACAGATATCAAAGTGACATGAATATATTGTTAGTGTTTCCATCCAGTTAGCTTCCTGAGTAGGTATCTACTCAGAAAGGTGATAATGTAACCATATTGATCACAAATAAGTGATAAACCTTAATTTTTTGCAAGTGCAATACATTTTAAATGATCAGGGGACTGTAGAAATATTTAGTTAATGAATAAAAATGCAAAATTATGTAAAGAAATAATTTTAAAATGAGAGTAATTTTTTTACCAACTCCAACTCTGATTACAGTAACTCAATAATTGGCTACAACTCCAACTCCACAGCCCAGTGTACAGCTTAAATGTTAGAAGATACTCAAACATCAGTGCAGATGCAGATGTATCTCTCTTTGGCAATAGAATAACCCGTAACCACCACAGGTTTCCTCACCATGACAATGACGCATTCCACAAAACTTGAAAAAGTACATAAACATGACACAGAATTCAGCCAATAGCAATGTCCTACCACAACCTCCAGACCTCTACCCGACTAAGAAAGTACAGGATTAGATACAATAAGGGATTTCATGATGAGATCCACAACCAGCTTTCTTGCAACAACTGTCTGAAGTCTAAATGAAATTTTTATATCTCTTTATTATTTGTTTGTTTACCTTTTACCTCCACGCCTGCCACTGTAATTGACATTACTGAACAATGCTGCCCAAATGTGAACTGCTGTCTGTCTTCATAATCACCCAAAAAAAAAAAAAAAAAAATCACATTAATAATTACTTACAAATCAGAAAAAAACTGTTGGTGCTATAGTTATTTCAGGTAATTACTTCTGGCATATCTACAGAATCGTATACACAAACAATGGTTTGATGCAAACTCTATATCACATGATATTTTATTTTATTTTTTTTTTTTTAAATAATGAGTTGTGGCATGCTGACAGCTTTCTGCTATATCACACACTTGTCACCCTTATAATCACTTACATTGATCTAATATGTGTGAAATAGAAAAAAAGACAAATTTGAAAAAATGCTGGAACTCCAGTTATTTCAGTGACGTAAAAAGACAATTAGAAACTCACCTGAAATTGCATCTTTTTTTTTTTTTTTTAAAAACACAACTTGAACACACACGTAGCCATTTTGGTTAAGTTAAATGCACTTTTGTGTTTAAAGACTATGTGCACTTTAGTTTGTATTGTTTTATTATGATGGTCACACTAATATAAAAACATCTGATTATTTTCAAATTCATATGTTTTACTGGTTGTTATTTTAATTTGATTATTGATTATTATTAATTTTAATCGTGTTAATGCAGAGACATCAGGGTGACATTCACAGGTGGACATACGTGAGCGGATGAGGTAAGACATGCACTGGAGCCCAGAACAGGATGAGCAACCCCAGGTCATAGGCATCAAAATAGTCAGGCATGAAACTACTTTGACTAAAAAATTGAACGATTAGTCAACTACCAAAATAATCATTAGTTGCTGTCCTAATATATACTAATAAATATTGATATAATAAAAAGTAACAAGAATGTCTTCTGTTTTGTGAAGTAAATTGCTTTGGAAAACCACAATATATTTTGTCAACATCTCAATGGTAAATTCTTAAAAGGTTCTTGCAGGATTTGCCATAATGTTAAACTTGCTCACACCAGAGCATGTCAAAATGCTCACGTTCCTGCACTGCAATCAGGAATATATGAACTGAATCTTTTATAAGCTGTACATTATTGTTTTATTTAAAAAATTGTACTTCTAAGAGTAGTTTTACTGCACCATACTTTTTACTTTTACTTGAGTATATTTGTGAAGAAGAAACGCTACTCTTACTCCACTACATTGGGTAACACCTGACTCGTTACTTTTTCCATTTATAAATTACACTATATTTTTGCCAGTGAGAAGTCACCAGTGGATCTACTGCATGACTGTTTCACCAATCAGATGTAGCAACAATAATCACATGACTACATTTCATCAATCAGACTTAGCAACAATAATCACAGGACTCCATTTACCAACCAGACGTAGCCATGCAGTCACATGACCACACACAAACTTCCAGCATCTGCAGCCTGCGAGAGACTTTTTAGTCATGAGGGGCTCCTGTTCACTGCTAAACGGTCACAGCTTCACTACAAGAACCTTGAGAAGCTTAACCATCACTTCACTGAGTGAAAAACACACATGTTTTAACCAAACATGTACAGACAGTCATGGTAAAGTCAGACTTCTTGTACGTGCAAAAGCTGCCTCGTTCTAATGTTATTTTCTTCAGCTGTGCTATTTGGAGGGCAAGTGTGTGACGATGCCAGTCCCCTAAAGACTCCCTCTTCCCACATGGGTGTCTGCTGAACCCCCGCCATAAATAGTTATGACCGAGATGAGCTGACATATGAGGATAACTCACTGATGAGGCCAGAGGATGGTGGAAAAAGTGCTCAAGTGCTTTTATTAAAAACCAGTCAAAAAAAAAGTAAAATCAACAAAAGTGTCAATGGTGCAGTGTTCTAAAAACAGTACATATATAAATCCATAAAAATCATTGTGAAAAGTAAGGATAAAAAAAAAATCAATAAATCCGTTAAAAATCCGAGGTTAAAATGCAGACTAACTCCTACTGCTCTCAGCCCACATCCTTCTCATTCTCCTGGCTCACCCATTGATCGCATAGCCGGCGGAGACTCAGCAGCCACAAGCTCCTTTCAGCCAACCTCCGTCTTGGTTCTTTTCTTTTCTCCTTTTCTTTGATTCCCCCTTCTTTTTTTGTGCTGACCCGTATATATACACTCCCGTCTCCGTGGGCCTTAATCAAACGCCGCAGGAAGCCAATGAAGCAATTGAGAATCATTGCACCCGCATGTGCAGGTGCAACTCGCTCCAACTTTTATTTTTGAAGCCGTGGACCCGCTACACCACAAAGTGAATATACAGTATTATACTGTCAGTGTACAGTGTATCTTGTCACTGTAAGCAGTTTGCACTGTTTAAACATACATGTTACCTACTGTAGGTATTGGCTTCAAAAGCTTCGTTGTGAAAAACTGAAATTTGGAACTCTGTGTTATTTGTGCATCTTTATTTTGTAAAGTTATTTATTTTTATTCATTTTTTTATTTTATTATTTGGAAATCGCAGAATTTACAAATTATTTTATATTTTTGTCTGTCTTATTACAACATTTCTAAAAAATAAATCATTTATTATGTTCAAACAGTTACTCAGTACTTGAGTAGTCTTTTCACCAAATACTTTTTTACTCCTGCGGTGGGCTGGCGCCCTGTCCGGGGATTTGTTCCTGTCTTGCGCCCTATTTTGGCTGGGATTGGCTCCAGCAGACCCCCATGACCTTGTGTTAGAATATAGCGGATTGGAAAATGACTGACTGACTTTTTTACTCTTACTTGAGTAATTTTTTGGATGACTACTTTTTACTTCTATTTGAGTAATATTATTTTGAAGTAACGCTACTCTTACTTGAGTACAATTTTTGGCTACTCTACCCACCTTTGGGAATAAATACATTTCTTATGAGGTAAGAATATAGTTGATATTCACTTGTCTGCTCACACCTGCCTTCATGGGTGGTCAACCCAACAAAATCCCCAAATATGTTCTGCTTACAGTACTAATTTTGCTGTTTCTGCAGTGGTTATGTTCTGCCATGGTTTGTAACAGACAGATGCATATTCATTAATTTAATGTTTGTTGCTCACAGCTATGCTTGTCTTGGTGCTGCAGAGCTACCAGACTAAAGCATATAGCATCTTTCAAATGTACTTGGGCACTTTGTCTGTATTTACACTACCAAGCCACGATGGCCAAATCAGAAATCTGATCCAAGGTCTGTGGTGTTTATATTACATGGTCTATACATAGATAAATATTGTTGGGGTGTTTACATAGCTGTATATATTCAGCTTATGTGGAATAAAAGTATTCTGCATGTGCTGGGATGCAGAGATGTACGTGAGACACAAACATCGATCCCATGTTTATGTTGCTGACAAAAGCAGAGCCTGGGTGGCTTAGTGCAGTGCTGAAATGCTTTAAAAGTTTACTTCTTCACTACACCATTGGCTATTTGCTTCAACTGCTATGACTGTTTTAAAGTGTTGCATAATGCACAAAAAGGATGCAATTAAGGCACATTCTTGAAAAAATTTTGATCAGACTGTTTAAACGTTTAGCAGATACAGGCAATTAGAATACTACTGAAATTCAAAACTACGTTCAAAAATGGCCTTAACCCAATCTCAAAAAATGTTCACACCATATTTTACACCAAAACGACAAGTTATAAAATTTATATTAGGTTATGATTTCCTTATATCCATCTATTTCTTTCAGCACAGAGTCAGTACTGCAGTAACAGGCACTACACAAGAAGCATTCAAGATGTAGGGCTGGGCGATATGACCTCAAATAAATATGTCAATAATTGGAGATATTTGAATCAATAATGATAATGACAGTACTAATTCAGAAATACTATATTTATAACACTCTTTTTAGTTGTAATGGCACCTAGATATCAAAACTTATGTATTACAAGATATGCTGAAAGGTTAGGTTTTAAATAGGCAAAACTATTAAGGTCTCACCACAATTTCATACTTTGAAGAAATACAATGTTTATTCAACCTTTTATGGACCACTTTAACATACTGTATAAGGCACATTTCAATTTTTGAAATTGTGAATATTTATTACATGAAAATTAAATCAATGTTTGTTAAGTTTATAGGGTCATTGATCTCATGTGTACAGAGTACAGTGAAGTTCTTACTTGCATGTGTATATAGTTGGACTTTTTTTTTAATAAAGTTCAAGTTAGTTATGTTGTTCCACCTACATGAATCTTTTGCACATCGAGTGTTATTAATGAATGCTCACTGCTTTGGGAAATCAGATTCTTTTTTTTTGGTCATACACTCTGTAAATTCCAGGATACAACAGTAAAGTTTTCAAGTGAGGAAACAAGCTGTTTGTGTTATGTTTAGTAGCATCAGTGATTTTAGTCAGATTTTACATTTGACTTCTGTTTGTTCAGTATCCAATTTGTTAAAGCCAAAATAAGACCAAATAAGCAATGACACAAAGGGCTTCTGACTGGGTTTCGATGTGCTTCTGAGTGAGTTATGCCTCTGACATGGTTTCATAAAAGCACTTCAAACCTCCACTTCTGAGTGTGTTCAACATTTGACCTATGTTTGATAGCGCTATTACTCAGTGCAACTTTCAATATTCCATTTTTGGAGACAAGAATTTATGAACTCTAGGATAAAAAGCAAAGCTGGCTTTTCAGAGGCTTTGGATGCATGATTACAATAGAAGGAAGACTGGAGGATGGGAAAGGCAGGATTTTAGATTTTCTAGGATACAAAGTACGCACGCTAGATAAAGTCAGATCATGAGACAGAAGTCTCCAAAGAAGAGAACAACTAACAATCAGCACAAGCTGGAATCAACACATGCAGTTAGGTCCATAAGTATTTGGAAAGTGGTACAATTTTCATAATTTAGGCTCTGTATTACACAACAATGGATATGAAATAAAGCAATCAAGATGTGACTGAAGTGTAGACCTATAGTTTTAATTTAGGGCATTTAACAACAACATTGTAGGAACCTTTTAGGAAAGACAGCTATTTTATTACATGACTCCCCATTTTCAGGGACTCAAAAGTATTTGGACAAACTAACAATCATGAAAATAACAATCATTTCAGTACTGTATTTGGTTGAAAATCCTTTGCAGCCAATGACCGCCTGAAGTCTTTAACCCATGGCCTTCTCCAAGTGCTGCATTTTCACCCTACTGATGATTTGACAGGCCTTTACTACAGCAGTCTTCAGGTGCTGCTTGTTCATTGAACTTTCTGCATTCAGTTTTGTCCAATTGGGTTGAGGTCAGTTGACTGACTTGGTCAATAAAGAATAATCCACTTCTTTGCCTTGAAAAGCATTTGGTTTTCTGTCACAGTGTGTTTTGGCTCACTGTCCATCTTTATTGTGAAGCATCATCTTACCAGTTTTTGGAGGATTTCGCTGAATCTAAGCAGACAGTATAAACATGTACACTTCAGAAATCACCCTGCTACTTCTGCCAGCAGTCATATCATCAATAAACACCAGTAACCCACTTCCATTAGCAGTCAGACTTTCCCCAGCCCCAGTAAGCATACAGCACGAGGCAGGACCAATCCCTGGATGGGACACTAGCTCATCGTTACTACTGCACCACCATGTCCACTACATGTTTAATAATTAACAGTATACTTTATTTTAATTAACAATATATACATACTTTTGATGCATTTCATCATAAAAATGATATCAAGTGTACATCCTAGTATTCTAACAGCACACAGCTTCAAGAGGATAGCTGAAGGAAATCTAAATTGACTTAGAAGCCAGCCATTATCATCTGTAAATACATTTCTTTATTGTCACTGCATGTTACAATGAAATTCAAACTTAATAATATAAAAAACAATGAAAAATATACAAAATGAAAGCATAAGTACAATACACATGTACACATAGAGCAGATAGTGCAAGTGGTTCATAAAGAAGCTCAGGTTGTACAATACTGTGGCTGTAGTGCAAGTGAAGTAATTGTAACTATAAGTGCAAACAATTCTACCGGAAGCATTTGAAGGACTGATTGTGTTTATAGCCCTTGCAATGAAACTGTTTCTGATCCTTGAGGTTTGTACAGGAAAGACTCTAAAGCGTTTGCCAGATGGGAGTAGATCAAATAGACCAGTGGTTCCCAAACTCGGTCCTGGGGACACCCTGTGGCTGCAGGTTTTTGTTCCACCAACTCTTATCCTAATTAAGTGAGTCTTTATTTCCCTGTTTCTGTGTTTTGGAGTCAATGTAGACATTACAAACTAAGTTTGGTAGATTTTTATTAAAATGTAATAAGTAGTTATATGAGGAATATGTAGTTTTTTTTAAATTGTTAACGGTATTTTCAATGTAACTTTCATTCTGCTTTTTCAGGTGTTCTGATTATTTAATTGATTATTTACTAATTAGCAGGTCTGACACTGAAGTCATTGCTATTTTCATCATCCTGGATGTCTGCTCTGCTGGTTGTTAATTGTCACTATTAGGGTTAAATGAAGGGAGCAAACTACCCAGGAAAAGGGGAAAATAATAGGAAAACAACAAAAGAGAGCTGAGTATATATAGCTTTAGAAAAAAAATAGAAATATTTTTAAATGTCTTATAAATGTAAAAAACATACTGTTGTGTTTTTCTGAATGCAAAATAAAAGAACAGTAAAAAAGACCAGCTAATTGAGATCAGTTGTTATTGATTATTATCACCGACTGTGAATCTGGTTGGAACAAAAACCTGCAGCCACATTGGGTCCCCAGGACCGAGTTTGGGAACCACTAAAATAGACTGGGGCATGGGTGAGTGGAACCCATACACATGCTGATCTTTCAAGAGGAAGCGTGTGTTATAAATGTCCTCCAAGGCTGGAAGCTGTACCCTAATAATCCTCTGTGCTCTCAAAAAAATCCGCTGTACAGATTGCCAATCAGATGCTGTACAGCTGTGATTCTACATTAAGATAAAATAAATTAAAATATTCTGAGTGGTGCACTGAGAGTAACAATGGTAAAGCAGCTATGGTATTTGGAATAGTTTGGCCATTGCGTGCACCATTATATTGTTACAGAACGATTACAATTGAGTGAATTAAATTTGTAAACTATATGCAATTAATATCGGTGCTTTTGATAAATCCCACATCATTGATGCAAATCTGAAAGAAAGGGACACAACACAGAAAGAGTAGCACTGCTTTGATGCTGGATGTCACCTTTTTGCAAAACCGAGCAGAAACTAGTGTATGCACAGTGAGGGACCGCCATGAAAATGTGTGTAGCTTTACTCCAAGTTTAGTTTTTATACATTTCAAAGTGTGCATGGAAATGGGCGTATGCAACATTTTTTTGCATATGCACCATTTATACAAGAGACCTCTGGTGTTTTGTTTTCTATGCCTAATGATGGCCTATTTTTACTTTCATGGGTAGCTCTATAGACCTCATATTGAGAGTTTACAGCGACAGCTTCCAAATGCAAATTCTACACTTGGAATCAAATCTAGGCCTTCTACCTGTTTAATAGATAATGAAATAATGAGAAAGACCCGCTCCCACCTTGCTTGTCAGTCAACTGTCCAAATCCTTTTGAGCCCCAGAAAATGGGAGGACCATCTATAAAAACGCCTGTCATTCCTAAATGGCTCCTATGGTATTTCTGTTAAACCCTTTGAATTAATGCTTAAAGCCTACACTTCAATCATGTAATTATTTCTTCATTTCATATCCACTGTGGTGGTGTATTGAACCAACATTATATAAATTATGTCACTGACCAAATACATATGAACCTAAATGTATATTGAATTTGTTGCTGATCTTCATCTGTTTCAGAATTATGATCCAGGTTGTATGGTTTAGCTTGTCATATTCTATTTACTTTGTTATGATACTAATCAAGGTACAGTGGAACCTTGGTTCACAAACGTCTCAGTTCACGTACAACTCGGTTCACAACCAAAAAGTTTGCCAAACTTTTGCCTCGGTTCTTGACCACACACTCAGTATACGAACAAGCCAGTTTCCCTTTTCGGTTTGTGCGCGCCGGATGCATTGTTCTCGGTCAGACGTGCCTGCCTGCCGCTGAGA